>QVRM01000471.1:40000-189175 GCA_003439945.1 Dermanyssus gallinae
CACAAGGCTCACTGCAAGCGCTGGATTTCATCAAAAATATTCGCTATTGCGCATTATGACCCGCCACCCATGGGTCAGCGTTTTTTGGCGCTTTAAAGGGCCTTAGAAGTAAAAAAAATTCCGGGTTTACCCTACATAGGACTCCCCAGGCTACTTACCAGGGTAAAGTGGTTTCACGATGTGGCAAGTTCGCGAAAAGCGAAACGCAACTTTTATCAGATTTACGTATGTAGGTGTAACATTGTGCCAAAAAGTCAGATTTTCAGGGCCAAGTTCCAAAAGCACTGGTGGTGGCAGGATCTGTAGAAGACCTACAGAAGAGTTCGCTGCATACAACATTGGCTGTGTTTAACATTAAAGGTGCACCAAATATATGTTGACAATAAACATGGAATTCATATATAGCGTGTCCATAAAGAAATCCGCCATACTTAAGGAGGTCGTTCTACACTCTAAAACTGGTTAAAATATATTTTTAGAATAAGTTATGTTTATTTTACTCATAGTGAGTATATACTTAGTAAGGTTTTCTTCATAATTCTTTCTCCTTTTCACGCTTTCGACGAGAGAAGTTGTGCAACGAGTTTTGCTCCAGTGCTGCGCATTCCACTGCATGATACTTGACACATCTCTGCCAGTAGAGCCGGCAGGTGCACAATTCATATTCCTCGTAAAAAGCAATGTTTAAACACCTGGTGTATACGTGGCGACTGTCACATGCAGGACCAGACCAAAGCTGCAGAGGCAGACCAATTGTACTGTACGTCTTAGTCGGATTGTTTTAGAAGCTGGTTGACAGCCTGACATACCTGAAATACACAAAGCGGCTTCTTACTCGGATAAGGATGGTAGGTATTTTCAATGGAAGAAGGGCGGAAATGCCTTTTTCAGAAGTAACAATGAAATTATTGATCTCGATGTATTTGGCCGGACAGCACTTCACAAAACGTATGGTCGCGAGGAAGCAAGCCGAGCCATGCGATGAGGAAGCTGAACATGTCGGCGCACTTGGAAGAACAATTTTCATTACAGTAATTAACCACAAACATTCTAGAAAATGCGCATTTACGGGAATAATTTTGGTACCCGTCTCTAGGAAGGAAAGTCGCAGCGATGTCACAAGGAACCGGTCAATGTCGTAAGGCACACTGCTTGCCCCATCATGAAAAACGTTGTTGTACAAATCTCGAGCCAAGTCGGCGTCTTGCTCGAATGTTGATCTCAGCAGCGATGAGTAATCAGCGATATAAATAGCTTTCAGTCGGTAGACAAGTAAATTGGAAATATCTAATTTAGAAGAAAAAAAAACTATCGTGAGAGCAGAACGACTGTTTTTGTCCTCTAAAGCGAGTCACTAGCATGGATACTTAGATAGGCAAAGAAATTATAAGCACACATAGTTGCCCACCAGCGAAAACACTGAAATCAAGCAAATTGAACGTCACAGGAACGGATCCGACGTTCCTACCACCTACACAATAGTGACTACTTCGCTTTGTCGCACACCTCAATGTTATGAGCAAATGTGGGACTCGACTTGGCCGAATGGTCTTCTGCTTCGTAACAAATTGGGCCAGATGATATAATAGTGAACCTCGGCCTTTGTCAAGCCACCCTTAAAAGGTGTAGTTATTAATCGGACCCAGAACCCGAGCTAACTAGCGCGTGTCACAGACCGTCTTCCTTGCAGACCTCGACGCGTTACTATTACATTTCACACAAAAATATTACATGTGTATGCTACCTGTAGAACGCAACGCACGCACGCGTTGATTGGGCTGTTAGCTAACTAAAATGAAAAACTTAGAACATAGCTTTGATTAGATATTCTCTTTTTGAGAAGGCAGTATACACATTTAGTGTACATAGTACGTTCGGGCCCACACGGTAAAAATGTTCACATTTAGTCTAAGTTAAGCTTAGACGAGTCCAGCTTTGCCAGCAAGCAAAAATGCCTGTAGCAGTGATAACCTCAGAACGCGTACCAATGCAGCTAACGGACAGGCAGCTAAATCTAAATAAAACAAAATTTACAAAAGTAATAATAATTAGTTTATGTAACGGTAAAAGGGTTGTATTTGCTTCATTTCTCTAGCAAACAATTATATGCGTACGCTCTGGAAAATGTATAGCTGCGTGTAATCGAATCCGTCTACTAAGTTTTTATGTATATACGCTATGATGAGCGTATGTGAATCATTGTATAAATATATATATATACATATGCTGTTCAAACCGTATCGCGACTGTTGTGTTTTTTCAAAAATTATTCATTTATTCATGAATATCTATTTTGTCCCCTTTAAAGTAATCCCCATGAGATATTATACACTTGTGCCAACGGTTTTTCCAATCTTCGAAGCACTTCAAAAAACCATTTTTTTTAACCTTGTTCAGCTCCTCCTTCGATGCCGTCTTTATCTCGTCAAGCGTAGCGTAACGTCGTTCTTTCATGGGCCTCTTCAGTTTAGGGAACAAGAAAAAGTCACAGGGGGCCAGATCTGGGGAATACGGTGGCTGCGGCATCATTAGTGTGTTGTTTTTGGCCAAAAACTCGCGCACAAGCAACGATGTGTGAGCAGGGGCGTTATCGTGGTGCAAAAGCCAATTTTTGTTCTTCCACAAATCCGGGCGTTTCTGGCGGATTGCTTCGCGCAAATTGCGCATAACTTGCAGGTAATATTCCTTATTGACCGTTCTACCCTGTGGCAAGAACTCATGATGCACCACGCCCCTGCAATCGAAGAAAACTGTCAGCAAAACCTTCACATTCGACCGAACTTGGCGCGCTTTTTTCGGTCTTGGTTCGTGCGGCAGCTTCCATTGAGATGATTGAGCTTTGGTTTCCACGTCATAACCATAAACCCACGATTCGTCACCAGTTATGACCCTCTGGAGCAAATTTGGGTCGTCGCGGACAGAGTCCAACATCTCATTAGCAATGTTCATGCGATGCTGTTTTTGGTCGCAATTGAGCAATTTTGGTACGAATTTCGCGGCGACCCGTCTCATGCCCAAATCATTGATAAAAATCGAATGGCACGAGCCAATCGATATGTTTAGGTCCTCAGCAACTTCTCTAACGGTGATTCGACGATTGGCCAATACCATTTTCTCCACTTCATTAATTTTTTCGTCTGTTGTTGAAGTGCTCGGGCGTCCGGCACGCTCTTCGTCGTTCACATCTTCTCGGCCTTCTGAGAACATTTTGTACCACCGATAAACGTTGCTTCGGTCCAAGGTAGCTTCTCCGTATGCCACAGTCAACATTCGGAATGCATCCGCGCACTTAATTTCGTTTTTCACACAATATTTGATACAGGTTCTTTGATCCATTTTTTTGAATAGGTAAAAATCGAAGACGATCCAAAACACGTGCAAGCAAAGCAGCTGTCAACAATTAAGTGAACATTCAAAATGGCCGAGCTTGTCGGCATAAGTGAGAGACATGAGTAACAACCTAACGCCACAAAAAAATCGAAATTCGAATATACGTAACCCGCGAAAATGTTTCCCCTCGCGATACTTTTTGAACAAACGGTATATATATATATATATATATATATATATATATATATATATATGCATGCGGAGAAGGGTAATAGAGATTTTCTGTATGCTCCCCTTTTAACTGCTATTTTCTTCTTCATGCAATCATTTTCTGGTGTAGTTTTTGGATGCATCTTCAACACCGGAACATCATTACATCGAGTTCTTCCTTCCGCAAGCTGACCTTCACCAGCTGATATACAGGTCAACGATGGCGAAGCCGATGTACACAAGCAAACGCAGGAAAAACACGATTTTCAGATTTACGACTCTCTAAAGTCGAGGGGAAGCAAAGATGGGGTTCTGTGTGCTTTTGTCAACACCTGAAAAACTACTCTGAAATCGCTCGCTCGGAATCAATTATGCTTCAGTGGCGAAGGAGTATGTTGCACAACATGAACAACAACTCAAGCCAGACCGATCTGTCAATAGATGGTCTTCTGTATGATATACTCCAACTTTCTCACTATTCAACGACAGTTATATTTTCGCAGGATAACGTTCCTGTGTAACCTCTTACCTACGCCGCTCCGGAGCAGGCCCTGAGTGCAACAGATAAACAGCGTCAATATGTATATTCCGAGGCTGAAGAACGTGACTTATAGTCTTTTTTGTTGTGTGCGGTGCGCTTGGCCCCCTTATCGCAGCAACGAATGACTCGCTGTAATGACTTTGAATTAACAAAAAAAATCGATTACTCTTTAGACAACATGCACGATTTTGCCAAGTAACGTGGCAGCGCTCGGCAGCATCCGCGCTGTAGAGCATCATCGCTGTCACCGAAGTAATTAATAAATCTTCATTTACCTTGGCGGTTACCACGGTGCATGAAGATATATTAACAGGCATGTGTCGTTTAGAAGGTTGCAATGTCATGACACTTTTCCGCGATGAGACCTGCGAGCCAACCGAACTCCATACGGATGTTTCGTTTACATTTTGATTTCTTGCTGCGAATTCTGGCTGTAGATTTCTTGTGCGTTCTGTTTCTGTATCTGCGGCATCGAACACATCGTGATTGTTCGAAAGAGCTCGAATTTAATCATGCAGGTAAATAAATCAGTGAGTCCGTGGATCTCGGCGTTGGCGCACAGGCGCACGGACAAAATTGCTTAGACTGAGCCAAGATGCGTGTGGTGACATCCTTTGAGGACATCAAGCCACAATGCAATTTATTGATCTGCCAGCAGCGGCTTGCAGAGGGCACCGTTGTTTGCCCGCAGAGCCGAATGATAGAAAGAAATAAAATAGACTCTTGTGTCATTATGATAGATGAGATTTGATCCCGAATTGATATACTGTAAGCCAATTGAAGCTGGGACAATGTCCTTGCGGCGCCGATTTGTCAGTAGTAAAATATCAACGCCAGTAAATCGAGTGTTAAGAACGTTTACCAACGAAACACGGCTCTTTGGAGAGGTTTTAGTCATTTTATGAGAGATTTAGTATACACGACACATTTTTGGGCACTGTGGTGCCCGGAAAGAGCTCCGTGGTTTTGTTCAAGGAACGCACAAAGGTTTGTAACTAATTAATTGTATAATAGTTAAAGTTGTATAAGTTGTTAAGACATGTAAAATGATGCTTGCGACAGCATGCGTATTGTGGCAGTACATTTTGCCGGGGACAAAACGTGAACGCATCGCTTGTCCGCATGTTAAGTATTTTCTAGTGCTGCTTATATAAAATATAACATTAGCGATACAAAGAACAAAATAGCTAGGATTCCCTGCGATGTGCGCTAATTATGCGTGCTGCAGGCACCTTCCTCGCAAATAGAGAGTTGGTCAAATGTGCAAACTCCCTATGTCCGTTGACCATGTCGAGCCCAGTGGCGTGGTGCATTCGCATGCGCCTTGCAACCGGAGGAGACAAATATGTGCGCGGGTTTGATCCTTCACCGTTGCACATTTGTATGTATAGGGTCTGTCTTAAGAATCAATGCGAAAGCAAATCCGTGGACGTTAAATGTTGGCTGAGAGTCAGCCCAAAAAGTTTTAGGCCAATTGATCATGCGAGTCAAGGCTTACGATATAGATAATGTAGCAACGAATTTATAACGTTATTTCATCGTGTTCTACTGGTCGCGAGGGTTATAAAGCTACGGCTATAAGGGCTAATAGTGGTAAAATACAAACAAGTGACTCCTCTTGGTTTCGGACCGACTGCCCGAATAATAATAATAATAATAATAATAGTATTAATCATAATAGTAATAATAATAATAATGTTGGCTGAGAGTCAGCCCAAAAAGTTTTAGGCTAATTGATCATGCGAGTCAAGGCTTACGATATAGATAATGTAGCAACGAATTTATAACGTTATTTCATCGTGTTCTACTGGTCGCGAGGGTTATAAAGCTAAGGCTATAAGGGCTAATAGTGGTAAAATACAAACAAGTGACTCCTCTTCGTTTCGGACCGACTGCCCGAATAATAATAATAATAATAATAGTATTAATAATAATAATAATAATAATAATAATATAATAATAATAATAATAATAATAATAATAATAATAATAATAATAATAATAATAATAATAATAATAATAATAATAATAATGGCTACAATAGTGGCGGTTGCCGTTAACGTTAGAAGCATTATTATACAGGTACACTGGGTATAGACGAAACGCATAAATATGTTTATGTATTGGTTGTAATCACAACAACCTTATAATACGCGCAATAGCAATTTCAAAACGGTGATATACGAATTGCAAATAAATACAAAAACGCTTACTAACAATGGGACATTGTACTTGAATTCGGCTATAAACACAGAATGCAATTTAAGGCTACTTGTTTGTTTACGACTTCCTTCTTCTATGTTTCGCTGTAACGTTTTGGTTTTGTTTTACTTTGACAAGCATTTCCTTTGCATAATGATTGTTCTACATATTTACCTTCCTTTACCAATTCCGATTCCCTAAATTTACCAATCAAAGATCTGGCGTTGCGTGCAGACGATTTGTTCCGGGTTGTTATTTTAGTCCAACCGGCTCCAATTGGCTCGTTACTGCCGCAGTATTCCTAGTAAGTAATGTGCATACCCATACTAATAATAGCATTCATAATAGTGGCTGACATCATGGTCACCGTAATGTTATAAAGGCGTCGTCTACGTGGTAGCCGTGTTAGCCGTCGCTTAACGTTGGCGTTTCTTACTTAGCCGGTCAACAACAAAACCAAATGTTTATCTTAATCTCTCCATATATATATATATATATATATATATATATATATATATAAAGAGGGATTAAGAAAAGTGCAGAAAGAAACTAGAAATGTAGAGAGATATAAAGGGTGAGCGGGCAAGCACCAAGAGGCGGCCACACGCAAGCAAGGGCCCACTCACAGTGCTTACAGTAGCGCAGTATTTCTGTGCGTTGTTCGTGTCTCGGCCCCACGTGCGAACTCGTTAGGCTGTTATGATGCTAGAAAATGAGCACAATAGGACAATTATTATTATTATCATTATTATTATTATTATCTAGCCGTGATTAATGACCGCCGCGCATTCATCAATTACCCGCTCGCTGTACTAATGACTGCAGGCGTCGTTAACGCTAACGTTGCCAATATGAGCAGAAGCAGCAGCATCACCATCATCGTCATCATTATGATTATCAACTATCGGATTCTTTGTCAATATCATTACTAACAACGTTAGCGCTTGCCGTTACCACCAGCAGCAGCAGCAAATCATCATTTACCATTACGAGGGGATATCGTGGTGTTGTTCGCTTCATGATCCCTCATTTAGACAGTGCTGCTGCTCCTGCCGCTATCGGATCCACCAAATAAACGCCACTTTTTTTAATTGAATATATGTTACCCAACCATTTCTATCGGAACTAATTTTGTTTTACTTTGCTGTCGCAAATGCTATCGCTCTACTACTACTACTACTCCTACTACAACTATTACTGTTTTTGGTAAGAAACGATAAGGATAACGATGATAAATATGAGTTGTATAATAACTCAAACTCGATCTTTGCTACCAGCCAATGAAATAAACAAATAGTCAACAGTAATGGCAACATAAACAAGAGTGCTGGCAAAGCGATGACGATTTGCCACGGCGATGTACCCGTGTACTTCGTAGCCAGCCCAACAGTAGGCCTTAAAACTTAAACCGAAAAATAAACAACATTACATACTGCCATTCCGCTACTTTGAGAGATAACCACGGAGCTCGCCGTCGCCTTCTTTCTGATCCAGCCAGCAACGCCACCGTTTTATCGTCTTTGCATAAGCCCTTAGATAAGGCCGTTCATCAGCTGGTCACGTATCATGTGGTTAGAGAAGACCTAACGGCAACTGACCAACACAAATATCGATTTGACAGTTTGGAATGGAAAAGTCAAGAAAAATTGGTGGAGCGGGAACCGGGCTTGGGGGAGGGAATAGTGCTGGTTTACTGACCCATTTCTGTTCACAGCCTCTTTCTGATTAAACGCTCCTAGTATAATTGTTGTTGTTTTAGCTTGTTCTTTATCTACTAATAACGGTGCCTTTACCGTGTGATGTTATTGAAATTTTCTTAATCTCGCTAAAGTTACTTATTGGGTGTTTTGCTTATAGCTGAGCCTCTTCCGGTAATTATTTTTCTACAGTCAAAACATTTTCTTCCTATTCCAGCTGTACTCATTACAGCGAACATCTCTTCAGGACAAATCCCGATCTCGTCTAAATTGACGCGCTTTACAATAATAATAATAATGACGAGCGTCCGAGTTCGTATGCAGTAAGCAGGCTGACGACCAGTTCCGTGAGCCAGTGGCCTCAGACTTTGCCGTTTTTAAGAGCGGGAAATGTCAATGTGGTAGAACCGCGAATCCCAATAGACTAGTCCGATGCCACTGTCAGGAAAAAATACGTATTGCAAATGTCAACATCAATTGCAGGGACGACCAACGGCTTACCCACGATCCAGGAAATATCTTCCGTCAGCAAAGAGGCGCTCCCGCCAGCTGTTTGGTACAGAAGCTGCTATCTGAGCATATAAGCATGTTGTGCGGCAAGGTCGTGACTTCCGAACGCCTCGATTTAACTTTGTCGGGCTACTACACACGGAACGTGATTATGCGAGAGTCAAACAAGTCTCGACATGCGATGATCATGGCTTCAACGATTTTTCACCGCCTTAAAGGCTGGTAGAATTCGGTCGGTTACAGTGTTAGAGGGCTCCAGCCCTCAAAGACTGAATTGAACATTTGTTTGAGCACACTACTGTGTAAGGCAACAGCATTTATTAAGCGAACAGAACCGTTTATTTTAGTTGAAAGCCACTAGTTACTTAATCCAAAATGGCCAGTTTCATAAACAGCATCGTGGATAGGAGAAGAACGATGAATGGCTACGTACAAAGAATTCGTTTTTTAGATGAACCAATCTAAATAATAATATTTTATTAATTACTATATAAACTACCAATGTTGAGCATGTTCAACAACGATATACGGCTATCCTAAAAACCGAGAGTTTATAATGTGTGGCAGATTAGACGTAGATTGTCAAAGCGTACCCCTCCTCTCTCCCTGTTTTGCTTGATCCCTCTCTCTTTCTCTCTCAGGTTCTAACGCACCATTCATACCGCACAAGAAAGAAGAAGCAAACCAATCAAACGAATCAAAAGCATGATCAGAAGAAGATAGAACTGCCACCTAAAATGACGTGGCGTTGACAATAAGGCGCGGCAGGTCAGCGCTTTGGTGAGGCTCCTAAGCGCCACATTCGTAAACTATTTGCGATTGTGCGGTTTTGCAGTAGCCACAAACAGAGTTCTTGCGCTTTAGTATGCGTAGAGGTGGTAGCATTTTAAAGAGGTCGTTTTTAATTCTAGACCACACGCCGTCCCCTGCTAGGGGCTAGAAGTCGCCGTGCGCCGTCGCCCATCTTCAATGCGCTTTAAGGGCTGTACATTAGAGGTGATACAGAATAGTAGAGGTAGTAGCAGTAAAAGGCATTGGCAACACATTTCGACATATGAACGAAAGTTGAGTAGTCGATTCGCTATAAACCTAGGCCCGCGTTCCTGCGTCCAAACGATCTGTTCTACTAGAAGTTTTGCTTAGTGCTTGGCTAATTGTCGACTTTATACTACATGTTTGTCAACTAGCAGTAAAAATAATTATCCAAGCAATTATAAAAGAAGCAGAAACGACCGTAATGCAAAACACCACCGATACGGGTGGAACAACAATAGACAAGCCGTATAGTGCCCACAGCAAGAGTAAAGAATAAATGCAGTGACCGGTACGATAACAGAAGGAGAGAGCCAACGGATTACATCTAAATGAATGTATTTGGGTGAAAATCAATACGAGGCTCATTGCGCATATGTGTGGGGCACCGCGACACTGCTTTCAAAGTTAGGTGCTTACTCTAACAAAAATACTTGCATTTAGGCATGCAGTAAAACAAACCAAAAAATACGCTTAATACTTATTCCTTAGAATTGTGTAAAACTGTGGACTGGCCATACTAATCTGTACGACAAATCCCGGAAAAGACGGCATCAAGGGCAGGAATGGAGGAAACATATGCTAGTCGCGGAAAGGCTGCGCTTGATGAAAACCCGAACATAACATTTGCATCGCCAGAGGAGACTTTGAGCTCGGATGCCGTCTCTTCTCATGTAATTCAGAAAAATCGCACCAAAATACGCACGTTTTTGTGGCTCGACAATTTCCGATGAAATTCGACGAAGATCGGTTTTGGTTGTTCTCAAGACTCGTCAAGGTGATGAGACTTGGGTACATTTTATGAATCTCTACTCAAATTCAAGAACTCCCAACGGTCGGCTAGCAGCTTAACAGTCGGAATCATTTCTCCAGGAACGAAACTGATGCGATGGACAAATCGATACAGGATGGTACTGTAAGTAGCAATTAGTATACTTGTATGTAGGTCATGTAAATATTACCGTAAAGCTATTCGGGTTATTTACTGAATACTCTGCTTTGAAACGATTAAGATCAAATAAATAGAATCTATATATTGGCTTGTTATAGAAAGCCGATAACATTTTACATGGCCATGATTCTCCGCGCCCAATTCGCAGTCCAACTCCTGAACTTGAGTGAATAAGGCAAGCTTAGTAAACACTAATTGTTTCTTACCAATCACGATCTCACCCTCTTTTGGGCCTTTGTGAAAGTTCTCCCACGTTGCACTGTTATTTGGGTTTTTTTTTTAGTAACAAATATTTATGTCAACATGGAAAGTCTAATCACAATACCCAAGTACGTCGCGGAAGTGTGTCATCTTTTTCTAAAACCTTACATATATGCTCCTGACATATCCTCTCTTTTTTAATATTTATTCGCCATAAATCGATAGTATATGCACCAAATTTCGTATTGTCTGTCCAAAACATCTCTTACTGTTTTAGAGATGCTCGATGTGTCAAGTTCTGGGCATTGTAAAACATGGTACGTATCATTACATAGTGACCCGCAACATTTGAAGACACTATCATCAATTTTACAACAACTGCCTTTTAGGCATAGTTATTGACGATACCCTTTTAGGCATAGTTATTGACGGTAACGAACGCTAGCTATGCTTTGCGAGAAACGCTGGGGTGGATATCGCGGTGCACTCGGACTGGGCATTTGCTAGATCTTGCAGGAAACTGACAGTTAGATTAAATTTGGACGTTAGTAACGCGGAAGGACCCCGTGTTGGTCAACGGACTCCCCACATGTACAACTACGTCCGGGTGGCCTACCAGGAAACTTCCATCGAGTTAAGTCAGAAGCACTTTTCTGTCCGAAGGCTCGGCGTGGGCAGAGAACGGGTCTGCAATAATCTGGAAAGTATTTCCTGAGATAAAGGTAATCACTCCTCAAAATTTGGATTCACTGGGAGAGTCTTTTTTCTCTGAGAGTATTGTTAATGTATTGGACAAATGACACACAAAGCTCATACGTGCGTGCAATACGACTAAAACTATTAATAGTCTGATCGAAAAGCGGCTTTTTCCTGTACCGTTCCTCCTTCAGTTCCCGGGTTATCTCGCGTAGTGAGAGGAATGGATACTCCACCACGGCAACGCACCGACACACACAGCGTTACTAATTTCGGATTATTTGATGAATAATTTAATTTCTATATTTCCGCAACCTCCCTATTCAGCGAGTCTGGTAGTGCGTGATTTTTCCTGCTCCGACGGATGAGACAATTAAAAAAACAACGTTTAGAGACTATAAAAGGGACAAAGAAAAATGTTTATATATGTATATATAGCACACGTTAATACATGAAAAATATAAATTCTACTACACATAATAAATTAAGTCTTGCCTTTATACACCACAGCTAATATAGGCCCGCATATGTGAAACAGCAGTCATACATCAGCATTACCTTTAACGGCACACAACGGCACTGGAATTTACTCATTTAAGCGGCCTTAGGTGTGGGTACCTCAGCGCGGTATACATACATACGTGCGCATACCGTGTACCATTTACCGATGCTCGATACAGATGTACCACCACCAACTGGCCAGCCATTCCCCGGTCATCAATCGCTAGCAGCGATTGCAAGCACCGTATTCAAACGCACTAGTGAAATACCAGAACAGAAAGGCGGGGTGCACAGGGTCTGGGGCCAGAGCTTGCCCGCATCCACCTTCGGCCTCGTTTCGGTCGTCTATTAATTACAAAACGCACACACTTCTCAAGAAGCGCGCATGTTTGCTGTCTCTCTATCTCCCTCTCTCTCTCTCTCTCTATATATATATATATATATATATATATTCCCCCATCTTAACAAAATATACCGATGAGCATTACGAGCTCGAATACCTGCTAAATGTGCAGACGAATCACTGTTCAGGTGTCCGTCGTTGTCCAATCAGTTTGTGACGATCCTTTAAAGTACGTGCCTATATATATATATATATATATATATATATGTACGTGCTTTGAAGGAACACCGCCCAGTATTAAAAACTGAATACGTATCCTATACGTATCCACGTTACCAGACTTGAGATGATCGTACATTGAATCACCCCCAAAACTATGGAATTTTGAGAATATTAACTGTAAATTCCATTATATTCAGGGTAGCGCCCTAGTGGTGATCCCAGTGTCTCCTACGAGTTTCTAAAGGCGTAACACAATTGTCAGCGGCGTAGCACAATTGCCAGCACATATAATTGTAGTTTTCGAGAGTTGAAATTATTGATTTGCCTTGAAATGTCACATCCAGGTAACTAGAGAGACGGCAAGAGAGTAGCGGAGAAGAAAGTTTCTGTACACACTTAGTTTTTTGTTCTGCAATCTTTGGCAAGATTATGAGTTGAGCGGATTTCCTTTACCTCTCGGGATAATACAGAGTATACGTTGGTCCAAGCAGTTTGAGCAGCGCCCTCTAAGAGTCATTTGTATTCTTGCAGAGGCCCGTGTGTGTACAGTTCCTAAGAACTGATTTCAGATGAGTTGCGGGACAAAGACCCACTTTTAGTTAGGTGGTATGAGTTGACACTATGCTTCAAGTGCTAGGTCCTAAGGCACGCTCAAACGAGCTTCTGTAGGTGGGGTATACTTTTCGGGCTGACCCCCAGCCAAACTTAATGTTTACGGGACTGCTTTTCGCATTACTTCATAGACGGACCCCCATAAATACAAACGTGCAACAATGGGGCTCGAACCCGCGCACCTGTGTGTCTCCTCTGGCCGCGAGGCACAGGCGAATGCACCACGCCACCGGGCTCAACTGTAGTTGGGGTGAAATGCTCCAGAGTCAATCTGTTTGTGAGTACAGCTGCAAATATTTATTAAGTAATCAAACAGAAATCAGAAGTTCGTTAAGCTTTTCTTAATTATTTTGTGAGTAGTCATTTAGTAGTAATATATTGTTGGTATGCTTTGTTAAAAAAAAGTCTGTAGGCATATCTCTATAACAATATACATTGCAACAAATTGAGTGACTTGTTTCATACTACGAAGAACAGTTTAAGTATAATTTCATTAGATGTGTATGTATATGTCAGCAGAATGAAGAAGCCATCCTAGTATTAAAAACGAATCAATAAAGCTGATGTTTTTATAAATTACAATAGTGGCACTTCTCGCATGTACTAACTGATTAGTGTGTATATATATATATATATATATATATATATATATATATATATATATAGTCTAGTCGTGTTTAAGCAAATTTTCATTATTTTCCAATTAATGTAGTAATTTTGAATAATAAGCAAACATTTATAATACTATTTTGAGTGAATAATATGCTTTAAGTTAAATGTGATGGGTAGTGCAATCTTCTTTGCCAATATATGAAACGGTAGGCTCGCAGTGAGTGATCTCACCTGATAGAGTTGGCGCTTATTTCCGTCGAGTTCGCCCACCTGAGCATGCGAACACGGCCTTGTTGAGCTAACGCTACTAGGCACTAACAAATCGAGACTGCCACAAATTGAAAAACCTGACATCGCCGCTGGCGGCATCTTTGCTCGATTTACACACCACCACTTTATGTCTTCCAGTTTCAAATTTTTGTCTATTTGCACTTGTTCCTTCGATCAATGGACTGTGCGCGAACACGGCTAAAAGCTCGCGAAGAATAGTGAGAGTAATAGCAGATACTCAAGCTTTGAAAAACGCACGTTCTGCCAAAAATGTCCGCTATAGTAAAAGTACTATGTCTGTTAACAATACCAGCAAAAACTTATCAATAACAACAACAGCACTCACAACAACAAGGGCAGGACGATACAGCACGTTGCATTGCTTTAGTGAGGTCACTAGCGCAGTGTACGTTCGGCGCTACCTTGACGTCGATGAAGCACCGGTGTAACCAACTCGGTTAGACAACGAGACAACTGCTTGGCAGTGTGGCATCGCCATTATCATGAGGCTTCAACCTAAGCACCTCACTAAATATTGCCTACCCGATCATTGGCAGACTCGGCAAGTGCGGTTTTTGTTGTTGCTGTAACACTTGTTGTTTTTGTTGTTGCTGCCGTCGTAGTTGATGTTGTTGCTGTTGTGGTTGTTGCTGTTTCTGTGGTCGTTGTTATTGCTGCTGCTGTTGTTTTTGTTGGACCCCCCGCGCCGCCACAGGGCTAGAGGGCTAATCGGTTGGATAGTGGCGGCCTCTCTTCCCTTTCTCCTACCCATACTTTCTGGAGCAGATCCTCAATGAGGGAGCATCTGTGCTGGTGGTGGTGGTGGTAGTGGCGACGTCAGCGGTGGCGGTGGCCGCTTGCAGACGTAAGCAGACTTCAGCATATTTTCGGTTCTACCCCACCCCCCCCTCTACTCGATGAGTCTTGCGTCCGATAGCTCCAGTAGTTGCCGTCTTGATGTGGTCATGCTAGCACACCTTTTACGCCGTTTACAGCTCCTTGCCTGAAACTACTCCGTGATTGTGTGCATTGTGTATGCTGCCGTTTATTCCCAACTCTCTCTTTCTCTTTCTCTCTCTCTCTCTGGCTCTTCATCTCGGTCTCTCGCTCGCTCTCTCTCTCTCTCTCTCTGCCTAGTGTTCACTCTCTCCCTGTCTGCCTACGGCTCTGATTTGTCCGGCGGTGTCGCGAGTATGAGACATATTGAGAGATAAAAAAAAAGCTTAATAGAATGACAGAGGATTGTCCTGCCATAACTGCTCTTGCGAAGTCCCCACCACTGGCCAGCTGGTCGCTGACTGGGGTAGATGGATGCGCTCGAGACGCACAAGTGAAGCGCTGCGTACGTGCGTACTTATGCTCATAAATAAATTGATCCTTGACGAGCGAAAAAAGATCTGCGGCGTTTTGACTGGTCAAGATCAACGGCGCGTTCTGATACGTCATGATACGTCGCCGCTAGATGGCTTACAGCCATGAACAAACGGAGGAATGTATCCATATATAAATATATATATATATATATATATATATATATATATATACAGACGCTGAGCCACTGCAAACGCACCCACGCTGCTCATTGCCTTACTGTATGGTAGCCGGTAGGACGTCATCAGCATACACTGGAGCAAATTCTCGGCGACGAAGCGCGTTCATCAGAGCTTTATTCGATACGTATCGAACCTCTGCTACCCAGATATACGAAGTCATCTTCTTCGGTCGTTTGTTGTTAGCTTACGCTTTCGTAATTTGCTTTTTTTTTTTAAAGTATTAATAAAATTCCTGTTTTCTGGTACTGCTTATTCGGTCTTGACAGCTAACGGCTGCTGGCAGTGTATCCAATTCATTGTAATAGAGAAACCCGCATAGACATAAAAAAATATATATATATATATGCTTTGTGCTGGTAGGTTACTGTTTTTTACCCACTACATCTTCTTTTGAAAATACGATACCTCCATCGATAGCAGTACTCAGACGAGTGGCTTTTGTCGTTGCGTTTTTATACGCTTAATTTTTTTCGTTATTCTCCCGAGTTTCTACAGCAGTCAGCCTAAGCGCTGCTATTTTAGCTCTTTAGTATTTGGTGATGCTGTTGATGTTTCTGCTGTTCCCTGGGAGGAATCCTCTCCTGAACTTCAAGCGAACTTCACTGCAACGTGTGCCACCTCTTTCGAAAGCAAAATCTTCAGCTTGAAGCTTGAATGCTCTAGCGATCTATTTCTATTTTATTCTCTCTCTCTCTCACATACACACAGGTTCTCCCACTTTGCCATCAGTTTTGGTTCTACAACCCTGGATATCAGTTTTAGTTCTACAGCCCTGGATATCAGTTTTAGTTCTACAGCCCTGGATATCAGTTTTAGTTCTACAGCCCTGGATATCAGTTTTAGTTCTACAGCCCTGGATATCAGTTTTAGTTCTACAGCCCTGGATTGTATCAATCTTTGTCTCAATGAAAAGAGGTGTCAATGAAGAATACCAGCGAAGGTTTTTCTATTTACAGTTGGGTCAAGTCGGGCCAAGTCGCGTCGAGATGGTGCGGAACAACTGCTTAACACGCGAACTCACAATGGATGCTGCTGCATTCATTTTAATTACGTTTGTTGTTGTCGTTGTTGTTGCTGTTGCTGTTGCTGTTGTCGTTATTGTTGTTGTCGTTATTGTTGTTGACGTTGTTGTTGTTGATGTTGTCGTTATTGTTGTTGACGTTGTTGTTGTTGTTGCTGTTGCTACTGCTGCGGGTATTGTTTGGTAGTGATGGCGTTTCTTGTCTGCCTGCGAACGAAACATGTTTCTTCCGATATACGATGTACGTGCGGTTAGCTCACCATTTTTTACCCTGTAGGGCCATACGGCGGCGCAATACTAGCACTTGATTTTTCGGACGTGAGCAACTCTGCCGCTTCTCGTATTGGTATTATGGCAAGGTATTACCCGAGCCCTACAAGAGGCCAGGCAACATCCATCTATCTACGTGCTCTAGAGAACCACCGCGAGTGAGTCGGCTGACTTTTGCTGCTTATGCTGCTGAATAATAGCAACGACAAAAACAACAACAGCAGCAAGACCAAAAATAATAGCAAGACCAGTTACAGCATTACCAACAATAACAACAGGAGAAGCCATGAGACTGCGGTGGAACACCAAAATCGCTTACAGTTTTTAACCACTTCCCCATAAAAATAATGTGGTTTAGGTTCAAATGGACAAAGTAGAAAATAACGCATTTGTCTGCGGGCACAGATGTATGGATTTAATACTCGCGTATACATTATATACACGTATACTTAAAAATACAAATCACACCCTTATACCAGGGGCGCTTAGAGCAACAGCATATGAGGACGTGTTGGGATACATAGGGCTTCTCTAACTGTCCTTGTGGCAGCATGGCCGCTGACTCTGACGTATGTAAATGTAGGTCTGTGCCAATGAGTAATTTAGTACTTCGTGGAACAAAACACAATTTTCTTTATAATTTACTGTGCTAAGCATTGCAAACAATGATAACCGAAGCATATGCTTTAACAAAAGGAGGCCGAGTAAACTTTAGGCACTCTATATACAATGTGAGCGGACTTAAACATGCTCTCTTCGGGCATTCGAATGTGATTCATTTGCACGGTTCTTTTTCCTGAAGGAAACATCCAACGTGCTATTAGTGTGAAAAATACACAATCAGTTGTACAAAATTGAATAAAATGTAATTGAAATGGAAACTTTGCTAGTTCAGACTTTTTTACGCAGTGTCCAAAATTACGCTTGCGCATCCAAGAAACGCGCTTAAAAGTTGTACTTAATTTATGTCAACGATACGAAACGCGTGTGCACTTCGTAGAGCAAAGTTCTGTTTTTTTTTCTACCGAAACAGAAAAACAGAATTCGCGTTAACACTACAAAAACAGCTGAGGACTAAAGCGAGACCTTGCGCGAACATGGTAGCCGAAAGCAAACTCACGCTCATATTCTCTGTAGTTAAATTAACCATAGAGAATATGTTCCTGTTGGAGCCCGGTAGACTCTTGTTTTGTGCGCGACACAGGGTAACCGTTGCTACGCAAAGCTATTGAGTCAGTATGCAGGGTCGGTCACACACGTTATTGCGATAGACAGAGAATCGGAGGAAGAACAGAGCTTGAGTAGATCTTATTGTGGCGAGTAACACAAAGCTGATATTATTCTTCTTGCGTCAACCCGCACGACGCCGCCCGGCAAAGCTCGGGCCTTTTGGCGTTTTGCCAGAGACGTCTCTCATCAGAAGATAACCCAGAAAGCAAAAGAAGAAAATAAAATAGAGATTACCTAATTGCAAGCACTCGATGCTCGGCAAGATGTTGCTCTAACCGCGGGGTCTAAAGCCGTGCGTTTGATGCACGATCAGATTGCATACAATGATCAGACCATAAATCAGTATCGCACTATAGTCTGACGATCATATATATATATATATATATATATATATATATATATATATATATATATATATAGAAGCAACATAGTAATTTTTCAGGAAACGCTAGACAAATTTATGGAGTGGTGTAAATGCCTCGATCTTAAACTGTCTGTTAATAAATGTGCTGTGCTACACTTTGGTCACAATAATCCTGCACACAAATACACGCTAGGCTCTGAGGAATTAACTGTTAAAAAGGCGATCAAAGACTTGGGAATACTGACATCTGATACCCTGAACTATACACCTCATATACTTGAAGTGGTAACGGCTGCTACAAGAAGACTAAACTGGATATTGCGCTCGTTTGTGATTAAAGACGCTTCCCTGTATGTTAGACTGTACAAGCAATATGTTCTCCCAGTCCTAATTTATGCCTCACCTGTATGGCATCTAGGACTTGTGTGTGATCAAAAGATTCTGGCTAAACTTCATAAAAAGTTCATAAGGCGTGTTGCCTACCGCTGCAACATTAGCAGAAATAATGTTGAGTGCATGGACATTGCCGTTATATTAGATAAGATTGACAGATATACGTTTACCAGCATATGTAAGCAGCCTGATAGGTTTAATAGGTTCTTTGAAGTCATGACGACGATAACTCGATCTGGTATGAACATTCAAGCTAAAGCTGTAGCCAGGAAAGAAATCGTTAATAGAATGTTCGCGTGGCGCACAGCCCGCAAGTGCAATCATGTACAGCCAAACATATAAATCGCCAGATGGCGCGCTTGTTATGAATTTTTGATAATCCTCAATAAAGCCCCCCTGCTAAAGGGTGTGTAAATAATAATAATAATATATATATATATATATATATATATATATATATATATTTTTTTTTTTTTTTATATGTACTTAATACAAGACAGCAGTAGGCGTGTACATCAGCATTTGGTAGTATAAAGGTAATACTGCAGTGTACATAAACTGGTGATATTTTTCTGCAGTGAAGGAAGAGCTTGGTATCATTTGTTTGTACTAAGAAAACACAAACCATGTTAATGCCCACACGTGAATCCCTGGACCCCAGGCCGCACGACTTCCCGCAGAATGTTATGCACCGGGACATTTAGTCTATAACCAGTTGTTTAACATCCCATATATGTTGAGACGTCAATACGGGTTCGAGCCCGGGTGAGAGCGTATTGCATTTCCAATTCTCCAACCGCCTGGCTAGAAAATCGCACAGAAAGCAAAAACACATAAATCATAACAAGAAAGCGGAGAGTCTCTGATTCTATGTCCCCCGAGGTCAAACTGGTGTACAGTTTTGGGCTTTACGGACTCTGGCACTTTGACAAAACCCCGAGGAAAGTAGCACATGCGCGCATGGTGTTGTCTCCGCGTCACTGTAGACTGTCCGCTCTACTAGCCTAACCATCGTCACGCACGGGAAGCTTCAGACACGCCTGTCAAATCGTCGCAAGGCGTAAATAGCCAAGCTGTCAAATTAACGTTCGCGTTAGCAAACAAAGCGTTTTTCTTTTCGTTGCCAGCTCTGCTGCTGCTCACAAAAAGGCAGGCGACTCTAACACTCGAATTGGACGTTCGATCGATATTTTTAGGTAGCGGTTGCCGACCTGTCAAGCTAGATTTCGAAAAAGCGAATATTTGGCTACAATATTCAAATAACCGAGTTTAGTTATGGAACGAAATTAGTTTTTTTTGTAAGGCCATTTGTAAGGCTAATAATGCCCGTGTACAGTTTTTTTCATGTTATGGCTAATCTTTAATCCACTCTGGCATCTACCTTGTCTAAATTGGAAACCATGCAAACCAATTTAAGAGTGCCCCGTCTGGGTCTTGAACCCAGTCCTCCCGAATGCAAGGCGCAGGCTTTGCCACTAAGCCATCTTGCTCGGTCATATAGTTTCAATAGTTAAACTTATTAATCAAACTGCATGTATACTATATATATATATATATATATATATATATATATTTATATATATATATATGTCTACGGCTAGACCTATACATACAATTACACATTTCCTAGTGAAGACAGCGTAACGAGGCTGAATTTTACCATAGAAATTGTGTACGAGGCACAGTTGGTGGTCGTGAGTCGATCACAGCAGGCCAGCTGCTTCCACTGCTGCTGTTGCTGTAGCGGCAGTAGCGTTTGTTGTGGCAGCAAAAGGGTTGCCCAAAAATGCCACGGTCTTAAGATGGGTCGAGCCTATTTGTCGTGTCTCGTTGTAAACGCAATGTTCTGTCGACAAACAAGCTCGTCCCAAAAATAGGTTGTTGTTGTTGTTGTTGTTATTGTTTCTATTTGTTGTTGTCGATGTTTCTATTTGTTGTTGTCGTTGTTTCTATTTATTGTTGTCATTGTTTTTAGATGTTATTGCAGGTGTGCCATAAGGAGCAGCACTGTGCGTTCCCCGTTATCTCGTCCAGCTACCGGTAATGGCCACGATTACGGTCATTATCATTAGCCGGATAGGGTACACAGGACCTGCAATAACAACCTTAAACAGGTCAACGACGACAAATAGAAACAATCGAAACTACAACGACGGCTTGGCTGATAACGAATGAGTACCGATTTCTATTATATGTATATATATATATTCACAAATATATATATCTATACGTATAGCAAGGTGGCTTAGTGGCAAAGCCTTTGCCTTGCATTCGGGAGGACCGGGTTCGAGACCCAGACCGGCCACTCTTAAATTGGTTTGCATGGTTTCCAATTTAGACAAGGTAAATGCCGGAGTGGAGTAAACTTAGCCATGACATGAAAAATCCGTACACGGGCAATTGCCTTACAGGAAATCCTAAAAAAAAAATATATATATATATATATATATGTATGATGAACATACTCTCATAGGCAAACCTATATATATATATATATATATATATATATATATATATATATATATATATATATATATAGAAAATATTGTGATGATTTATTAATCAATTACAATACGTTTGCACACTCGGCAGTGCTTGCCTCATATATATATACATATATATATATATATATATATATATATAGCAAAAGTGGGTAAGTAAAGTACAAGTACACCGACAAAGCCAGCAGCTAGCAGTGACGAACTGTAGACATCGTTCTATTTTCGACTGCTTCTACTACTACTACAGCACTAAACCTAGGTTTTTGGCCGCCTATCGCCGATATTGGCGCTGTCGGCGTTGACTGCGCTGGCACAAGCCGGCCCCCACCTGCGCGCCCGTGTGTTCCTCCCCCCCCCCCCCTCCCCCCCCCCCCCGCCTTCTCTCTCTCGCAACGACGACATTTCTTCCCGGTTGAAACCGCTGCTCGAGCGCCACAAAGGCCACAACACTCTGCAATTGGCATCGGGCATCATCTTTATTTCCCGGTTCCCGGACATTTGTCGAGGGCTCCTGGCACGAGGATACGTGTTACCGATCTTCGGTCTGGGCAATCCAGCTGCGTTTAGGACGCTTGTAAGGGTGGACTTGTACAGCAGAAGTGTTAGTATGCGTAGAAGTATTAGTACGTAGCAGCCAGTGCAAGTGGTGTGCGTTGAGTGCGTTACTCCAAAAGTACCCGCAGTATCGTTATTACCCGCGGTTCGTTCGGTTCGTTGCGTTCGAACCGTTGCGCTCCGGTGTATTCTGGGTTCGTGTGGATTGTTGGGGAGCGCTGCGACCCAGTACGACCAAGATGCCGGCGTTAACCATCTTCTTCATGTGTTTCTTCTTCGGCATGCTGATCTTTGTCATAGGAATTGGAATTGCGTCGGCTATCTACATGGAATAAACACACACCACATGGAATGAACGACCTATGCACAGTAGCAGCGACTGCGGCAGCAGCAGCAGCAACAGCAGTGTCAAGAGAAGCAGCACTATTATATGGGTGCAACGGGTGCAAGATGACTTGAATGGCGATACGTATAGTATCTATAGCCTCTGGCTGTTGCTGATTATTGTTGCTGAAGTCGAGAGGGAGACACGGGCCGTTCAGTTGAACGGAGTGGACAATGAATGAAAATAAGCTGTAATAAGCTGATGCCTCTCCCGATGGGGTGTTCAACTGAAAAAGTTGAAAAGGCTGCGAGGTGCAGCTAGGGTCGCAGCGGAAACTGACCCAATAAAAAAAAATATTGTTGCTGATGTTACTCATCAACCCAACGGCACCACGACACGGCCTTGCTGCTGCGAGTCGTGAGTTTGTAGTGATGACAAGCGGTTGACGAGAATGGCCGTGCAGGGCCATGGCAGCCAGGCAAGCCGGTAGCAATCCCGCGGTAGCAGCCATGAACAAGCTGCACCCAGTGGGCGGCGGTAGTCGATTGCCAACCAGCACCGACTCTAGGCAAAAACGAACCGGTGGCGTCGCCGCCACAGGCGTTGCCTAACGAAGTTCTCGATGTCTATGCACGAAGGAGTAAATGCACGCAGGCGGCCAAGCAAGCCGCCATTCGCCATTCGTGCTGCACTTGCTGACACGCAAAGGCTGCGATTATGACAGATAGACTTTGGCTGCGAGTGCCCACGCACGCTTGCAGCTTGCAACGGTGAGAAACCGCTACTGCTTCACGCATTACTGCATGTACAGAACCGGTCTCGCACGAGCGCGCGTTCGTTTCTCATTTTTTTGTCTGGTCTTCTCAATCTCTAACTCGATCTACCCTTCTCGCGTTGCGATTGGCTCACCTCGCGCGGGAAACGGTCGTGCAACGTCCTCCTCTCAACAGCGAGAGACGTTAATCTTTGAGGTTCGAGACAGCATTCTGACGTCTGAACGTGTTGTTGATGCTACATCTGCTCTCGTTCTCGTGCCGGTCGTCCTCGTCCGGCAAGGCTGAACGGCTGTGTGAAGCCTGAAGCCTGCTTAAAGCTTGAAGGCTGCGTGAAGCCTGAAGTCTGCATAGAGCTTGAAGGCTGCGTGAAGCCTGAAGCCTGCATAAAGCTTAAAGGCTGTGTGAGGCTCTGAAGCCTGCGTGTAAAAGCTTACAGCTCCACTCGGTCCTGGAAGCGTTGTGCTGCGCCGAAATTTGCCATCGAAAAGTCACAGAAAGCAACTTACTTAGCTACAAAGCGAGCCCGAGGTCATCATCGCTGTCGTCGATCGCAACGTTAGCCACAACATGCCCGCGTTGACAATCTTCTTCATGTGCTTTTTCTTCGGTTTGCTTATATTCGCCATTTGCGCTGGAGTTGCTTCTGCAATCTACACCCAGTGATGAAGGCGAAACGACAATCAAACCGATGGCCTCGTTGTGATTTTCCGATGATGTTACCTGACATGGTTTTACATGACGCTCGAAACGGTTTTACATGACCCTCAACACGGCTTTACATGACCATCAATACAAGTTTACATAACCTTCAATATGACTTTTCGTGACCGTCAAGACGTCGTCATTTCGCTTTCGTCCGTACTCTCATCTCATTACCGAGCTCGCCCATCGTTCTCCTAAACACACTGTCAATGCTTGTGTCTGCCTACTTAAAAGCTGATAATACGACAACGACATCATGTCTATCACCTCCACCGTCTAATCGACATCATAATTACGGCGACACCATTTACTTTACAACCATGAATTGCCGCCGTACAGCATCATGTCGTGCTTGAGGAAGAATATTGTTCTTCTAGTCTTCTTTCAGTAGCCAACGCACGTCGAAGCTTCCATCCGGCAGGGTGACCGAGTACTGCTGATATTCGAATGAACTTCGGAGTTGTTATACGAACGCAATTCCTGCGACATTCATTGAACTGTTTGGGACGCCAATAAAGACGACGCTAGTTTTCATAGATTCAAACGTGTCATTTATTCAATTGTAGGTTTCCACTAGCTAAGCGTATATTGGGACAAAGCGTTCTCGCCCCGTGTGACCCGGCATTGCAAGAATCTCTAGTGATCTACTTTCTACTTACATAGCTTACAATGCACACACGCATAACAAACAGCTTGCCTTTGTATTATTTTTAATATTATTTTTCTCAATGGAAGAAGGGGGGCGGAAACGTCTTGTTTAGGAGAAAGAGAGTGAATTTCATAAATGTAGTTATTCTGCCTTTTTTCTCCTACATAGTTGTGCAAAATCTACGTTTGCAGGAGAACCAGTCAACGAAGTAACCGTGTATACCGCCGTGTTCGGCGGAAAATTCTGCGCAATCGAACGAAGACACTTCATTAGCTTGCGTAGCGAAAAGCGAATAGCCAGATTAACTAAAGTCATAAAAAGTCAATATGTTAACGCTTTTTCGTTCGTTTAATTTCTCCAAATCTTAAAATAAGTACATAGTGTTATGAATGACCCTGTATATATTTATATATATATATATATATATATAATGAAGTATATGCATATAAACTAGACCTCTCACTTATTTGTATTATATATATATATATAGTATGTAATTAATTTACATGTAGGTATACGTTGAAGTAAATATGTAAACAATTTATTATTTTCCAATTAGATATTTGTCTATTCCTATAAGTATTAACCTTAAGTAACGACGGTATACGCATGTAGTATTGCCTGTATCAACACTACAGTGATGCGGTTTTTGTTCTATAAAAACTTACGCCTTATTTACCACTGCTAGCCAAATGGCGTCTTCGATCAATGTGCCGAACAACATACGTTGTAGTCAGCATGCACTTCTTCGAAGTATATTTTTGAAGCATAAATGATCACACGACTGCCACAACAATATCGGGAAGCTATAGTGGTAATGACCTGCTGAGGTCTTTGTTCACTATTTAGCAGGCTTTGGCATCACTCTTTCGATGTACCTTTTTTATAGTACTCTGTTGTTTCTAGCGATGAAACTATCGTTCAAGGGCCAATAAACCTACACACCTTTAGACGGTTCAAGCTGCTGGGTGTCCGCTAGAAAACATTTGCTGCAATGCACAGCCATCTGGGCCATAAAGCGATAATGATGAGAGTTATAAATAAACAGAGAGTAACATAAAAAAGTTATATAAATAAAACTACTTGTTGAACAGAGAGTAATAAATTCATAATTTAATTCATCAACAAATGAACTAATTTAGCAAGGTTTGTTAAGAGCAACATTTCCCAAGACTCCACACATTTGGCTCAGCAAAGTTCTAAAGAAACCCAAATGCAGATAAATGGGCCAAGAGCAACCCGGTCGCATTGTCTTATTATCCTCTAAGATCCGACGTATCCTACTGTGTTCTTTGAAAAGCCGAGCGAAGACGTGTACTATTCATCCCTAGCCGTGGTTTTACTCGAATCCGGGGGCCAAGCCTGTAACAAGAATATTAATGCCATGCCTGTAAAGAGCCAAAAATATAACCTACGATCGAGTACCTTTCTGTGGAGGAGATATTAAATGCAGTTACGCACTAGCGCAACAAGTCTCTCTCTCAAGCAGTGTGGGACTCGACTCCAAGGGTTGGATGTTACTCCCTTGAGACCCATACCTACAAACGCACCTCCCCCCTTAAGCTTCACTCTTTGATAGCCCAGATCTTTGTCGAACAGGACTATGGACTATCAGGAGAAGTAGCAAGCGCTCGTTCAGATCAATTGGCTGGAGTCGCCCAAAGGTTCCCGCCCTTGTCTAACTTCTGCAAGCCTGTTAGTTTCGAGCTATACTTCTCTACGGTTGCTCTCGGGTTTGAAGCAGCAGTTCTGTTTGTCTTTTTTGCACTTTTTGTATTTCTCCTGGAGGACTTCTTTTGCCGTAGCTGCTCCCAGTTTCCAGACGATGTATTCTGTAGACTCAACTAGGCTGACCGAGGTGGGTCGCAGACCTCGTGGCGTGGGTTTCCCTCCCTGGTCCATTTCTCTCGGACGAGTCTGCCTGCCTTTAACCGCGCAGCCTCCCAGGCCAAGCACTGTAGCAGTGTGTGACTTGGAGTGTCCTCACGTGCCTCCTGCTTGGCAATGGAGTACTTGGGCTCCAACATCCCCACGGAGTTTATTGTGTCGCCTACAAAGACGGTCTAGCACTATTCGTTACCGCTCGTTATGAGAATCTGCTCGAAAAACTGCTAACGGAGCCCTGGCGGATATCCGACAATACTGCCGCACGCTATGTCTCTAATTGGCTTCACAAAAAACCGAAAATGTTTTTTAAAGATGATCTAAACACACACTTGGAAGGCTACCCAGTAACACCACGCCCAAGGTTATGTATGCACGCATGAGAGAGCTCCGACAGAAACACCTCGTGTACACTATGCAGCAAAAAGGCTGGCAAAACCTTAGCAGAGCTGCGGACAATTTTCCCGCGGACCAAAGGAACAACCGACTCTCGGCGCTACCTTTTAGCATCAGTAGTAGCCAGCATCATGCTACATGCCGCACCCCTATGGGAGCGCATGACTACCGGGGCTACATCACGCCGCGTCTTCTCAACAAGACTCACAGACCTATGGCGCTCAACACGGGCAGATCGCAGGCGTCCACACCAGTTGTGCAAGTTCTCCTTCTTGATGAACGCCTTTCTCGAAAGACTTTCAGTAGTCCCCAGTGATTACGCGTGAATTAGCTATAGACTTTAAAAAGTGTCCCACAATTATCGTCACTTGCCCTCGCTCCCATGGACAAAGTTGAACCAATGGGCACTTCATGATTAGAGCGAGCGCCACAAAATGAAGCATCTAGCAAAATGCCCCTCTTGGCTTACCGGACAGAACGAGTGTCGGTCTTTGGATCCACTTGTTATCTGTAACGACAAATGTGTCTTATACGACAATGCAGAATTTAGGAGATACTCCATAACGAGTTTCTTTCTAGTGGCCAAACGGTAGACACGGGTGTGTACTGCGGTCAGCTCGACCGGGTGTTTGCCGCCTTCTACAGGAAGAGTCACAGCCTAGACGAGAATAGAAACGGCGTCATCTTCCACCAAGCCAGCGCGAGTCCGCACGTGAGTCGCTTTGCCCAACCTCCGCAGGAAGCTATAGCAAACATTAGACATTTTTGCCGCATCCACTGTACCTAACGAGCATCGCACCATCCGGTTACCACCTATTCAGATTCACCTACAAAACTATCTACAGGAACAGAAATTCAATACACCAGAAGTACTAAAACCACACGTAGAGGCATTTCTCGAAAAACAGAAACCGGAACAATCTGCCATGTAAATCGATAGCCCGGTTTAGAGACGGGAGATGGTTTCGGTTAACAATGGAGTTTACTTTTTAAATGAAGAAAATAATTGGTTGGCTTGCTCACTTTTAAGGTTAATTTAAGCTGAAATGAAAAAAAAATTGAAAAAAAAATGAAGTTGAAAAAATTCTGTTACTTTCACCTCACACACACATATATATATATATATATATATATATATATAAACGTAGACAAGACAAAGAAATCAGCAGTCCTCGACCCCTTTCGACGTCTATATAATGATCACATGGCAGACGAGAGCCGACCGAGACAAGCATCGCTTGAAGATGCGTCTGTTTCAGTAGCTTCTTTCTCGAGGTTCACAAAGAAAGCGTAAACTCGCGAAAGAAAGAGAGAGAGAGAACGAGGAGGAGGAGGAGAGAGACGGGGGAAGAAAAGAGGAGGGAGACGCATAAACCGCTATACAAATCTTAGTACCAGTATTCATCGGCAGCGGCGGCAACGACGGTGGTGGTGGTGGTGGTGGTGGTGCGATAGATCGCGCTAGAAGTCACAGGAAGATAGATAGAGTAGAACGCTGACCAAAAGCAGCGCTAACGCCGGTAGAGCGGAAGCAGCAAACACCAACAACAACAGAGTCAAGCAGAGGATCTCGTCCCATCTTATCGCGGGAAGCGGGAAGTTGTTGGTTTGTTCCTTCGCTCGCTGGCTCGTTCGTTCGCTCAAGCGGTAACAAGGTCGGTGAGCGTCTCTGAAAGTGATGGGGTAGAGAGATCTCACACCAACTCGCTACCACCAGACACACATCAAGCCGAGACCACAGCACTGCCGTCGCCATTGCCTCTACTGCTGCTGCTGCTGCTGCTGCTACTGTTGCTTTCATCGCTGCTACTGTCAGATCATCGCCGCAGTACGAGACGCAATACGTATATATACGATAATATATATATATATATATATATATATATATATACGTATATATATATATATATATATATATATATATATATATATACGTATATATATATATATATATATATATATATACGTATATATATATATGTTTACCTGTCCCATTGACATGAATGACAGCTACGGCAGCACCATTGGCGACTAGTTTTTTATTGTGTTGGCTTTGGCGCAGTTGACGTCGGCGTCGGCTCCAATCAAATGAAAGACGACGATGACAGCGACGTGTGCCGACAGCCGACGGCCACACAAACAGTAACGGGCAAAATAACGTCTACGATTCTCGTCGTCATAGAGAGACAGAGTCGTAGCAGCGGTAAGGGCGCCGACGGCACCCTTAATCTATCGATGTTACTGTTAGCGTTAAGTGATTCTACTCAGTGATGGCAAGCGCTCGGAACGGATACATAGACGCGCAGACACTCATACACACGCTCAGAGCGAAACTCACAATCAGGGCCCCTTAGTCAAACATCATGCATGCCATACAATGAACGATATATATACATATATATATATATATATATATATATATATATATATATATATATATATATATATATATATATATTTAAGAGAGATGCATTTACCCCGTTGATCAACAGTACTGTAGGATTTACGGCGGTAATCTGTTTATTAAAGCACACGTTCTTCCGCCCCGTTGCCTCGGAAACGTTATTTTTAGGCAAACTGTCCTTTTTCTGGCTCTTCGCTTTTCCAAAAGCATACGACTAAAGACATAAAGACTACATATATATATATATATATATATATATATAGTGGTCTTAGGACCACTCCTATGGTCGCGCATCTATATATACTACCTAACCTAAGCATATCCCCCCATCCCAATAAAACGACTTCATAAGGTCTTCTTTCGCAACTTTTTTTCGGAATTTATCCATCTAACTTTGGGCAGATCTCATCTTGTCTACGCATTCGCCATTGCCTTGACGGGGATTCTTGGTTTTGTATCCTAAGTGTGGCAAACATATTTGGACAAAGCCAATCCATATTGTAAACCAGCCATCGGTTACTAAAGCTAAGAACTTGTGATTGGACGAAGAAGCTAGTACGCGTTACCCTTAGATAGAGATTTACAACCCTAATAAAGTGCTTTCTAATATGAGCATACGCTTTCTTATGAGCCAGAGTACTCTGGAAGTGAGGCATACGGTTTGAATAGCTAGCTACAAGGCTGGCATAAGTCACTGTGCTGTCTCGTACCAGAGCTGTAGAATCAGAGCCATGCCATCTGGTTGTCGTGCATCTCTACTGCCCAAACCAAGTAGTTCTCTTAAGTGGGATGTGCGCTACATATTCATATATGCATACACGTGCGCATTTCATTAAACATTATTCCTGTAAAAATGTTCATGCATGAACTGAATGATAACATTCACGTTATGTTATCTTCCCATGTCGAAATGTTCGTTTTACACTTTATTACGTTCTTCACTCTCTGTACTGACACCTGGACACGCTAACCAAAACTATCGGGGGACATGGGGGTGACGATGGCCAAAAATCACAGATTGTTCGTTATTGTTGCTGTTGTTGTCGCGACTGCTGCGAGTGTTGTTATTGTTGTTGCTGCTTGTTGAGGATGAACCAGGCACTCACTTTATATATATATATATATATATATATATATATATTCACTGTGAACCTAACTCGTTAGTAACCATTTCACAGACAGAGTCTAGTGAACGCTGGAGGGGGTCACACTTCTCCTTATTTGAACTGTATCATATATATATATATATATATATATATATATATATGTGGCGGACATCGCCACCGTTGCTGCTGCAGCGGCTTGTCGTGCCGTGTCGCTGTTCTATATGTAGCACCGCTTGAAAGCCTCGTCGAAGATGTGCCGATAGTTCGTCTGCATGAACTCCTTCATCGCGGTGCGGCCGAAGTACGTCGATAGGCTGCCGATCTGCGACGCGATCCAGGCGAACGGCTGGACGCCGTCGATCCGAACCCACGGCTCGTGCATCTCGGTCATGCGCATGCTGGTGACGCGCAGCGGTTGGCGGCCGTGCAGCGGCGTCACGAGCGACAGGTCGACCGTCACGCGCTGCGTGAACGTCCACATGCCGCCGCTGAACTGGCGGATTTCGCCCACCTTCCAGTTGTAGTGCATTCGGGTCAGGTTGAACGAAAGCAGCAGGTTGACGTGCACCTGCGGGCCGGGATCGTCCGAGCAGCCGACCTGCGGCGGCTGCCGGCTGGTGAACTGGTGTAGGCCGAAAAGCTTTCCGTTGTAGAAGCGGAACATGCCCTTCGACGCCGGCCGAACGGTGAACGGCTCACCGTGAAGCAGGTGGCGCCGGACGTGCGCGAGGATCCGGTCGCCGAGCTGTGCCTGCGCCTTGCTAGAGATGCATAGGCTGTGCTGGGTATCGTTGTTGCTGTTGTTGTTGTTGTTGCTGTCGTTGTTTCTGCTGCTGCCGCTGTTGTAGTTGTTGTTGTTGTTGCTGCTGTTATTGCTGTTGTTGTTGTTGCTGTCGTTGTTGCTGCTGCTGCTGTTGTTGCTGTCGTTGTTGCTGCTGCTGCTGTTGTTGCTGTTGTTACTAAGGCTGCTGTTGTTGTTAGCGGTAACGTTGTTAACGGTAGCAGCGACAATCATGGTGATGAGCACAGCGACTGCAGTAGTGTTCCACGTTAGCCGACAGGCGAGCGCAGGGCGACGGCACCGTAAGAGCCCCATGTTCAGCTACGCTCCTCGAGAAAAACCAACCACGCACACAGATCCGAATTCGAAAATTGTCCGGGCTCAAGAACACCCTGGCTTCCACCTCTCGACCTGACGACGACCGCCGCAGGAAAACACAAACCCACTTCGACACCACCACCACCACCACTACGAGCAGAGGACCGCGGACAACCACCACTATCAAGACAGCTACCAGTCCGACATCCAGCCGCCGACAGTCAATGGCTGTTGTTAGCTTACTGTCGGATCGGGAAGAGGCACCGAGCCGTCCAACCAATACCGCTTACTTGATTGGAAGAAGAGCAGTAACCACCGAATCATCACCAAACAAGAGTAGAGCCCAGATATCGAGAATGAAGAGGAAGAAGGAAGAAAAAGCAGGAACGAGCTATGCGTATGTGGAGATCGATGCAGCTAGAGGGGGGGGGGGGGGGTAGGAAGGGAGGGAGAGAGAGGAATAGGCGGGGGGAACAAGAGCGAACGAGAAGATCGTGCCAAGCTAGAGGGTCTGTTCCTCACCCCGGACGGCCACAAAACTCAGAGACAACCGTGGAGAGGACAACGGAGCGATACGCAGTACCGACCATCTTCCCCGTTGTGTGTGGGGAAGGGGGGTCGCTCCGAGCGCGTCCCTTAAGCAGTGGTTTACGAAAGCATCGTCGCTAAGCTAGATCGCCCCCGAAACGGTTCGTCGTTGTCGACGAACCCACATGCGGGTGACTCACACTAAACAGGCCTAAAGCTGCGTTTTTTCATAAGATAAAAGTGATTATACATTTGTCTACCTATTTTCCTAGATGAACATATATACTTATACAAATAGATAGGTATGCTTTTTCTTTTAACGACAAAACGTTTACAGACGCGTATCATGCCGATTCTTTCTTGAGACATCGCCGAAGTTTTCTCAATTTGCGTTTTTCTAACTGGAATACAAAATTGTCAGATTTTCTTAAAATACTTATTTGTCCATAGCCAAAAAAAAAGAAAACTACCATATACCAGGTCTAAAATGTATATTTGTTTGTGTGCTTGTTGTTTATGTGATGGATGCTATTGTTGTTGTTGTTGTTGTAGTTCAGATACACGACGATATTGCATGAGCCGCATAGAAAGCACCATCTGCCCCATATCGAGATCACGCCGAGGTCGAACCTAGAACTTGTAATAAAATGTCCTAGACTATCGTAGCGCTATCATAGGACAGACCTGGATAATATCTGGAGACTAGCAGCAAAGCGTAGCATTACTACAATTTCAGAGGCGATCGAGCGGAGCTTTGGACAGACTCCTTTGGAAATCATTTCTCAGAGTGAGTTTCTAGATGACGTAGACCGTCTGTCTCGTAACGCTCAACATGCCTAGCGTTCCGTTCGCACGATTGAACGTTGTCGAACTGACGCCGAGCCGATAAATTGAGCTCGGCTACAACATTGTAAAGAATGAAAGCGTCATTGTTTACGGTTGTGGCGCCATCTCCTTGTAAAATATCTTTCTCTCGCTTCCTCGCTGCCTCCCTCGCCGCCCGACAAGATCAATGCTACGAGTTACTACACTAGGCTATTTATTGTGGGATCTACAAGAAATTTACTGTGGCTACCAGTGTACAGCGTCGGCACCCTCCACTGCCGGTGTCCTGCACTTGCTCTTGGCCGTCTGTCTTGAGGGTGAGCAAGTTGATCGACATCAACTGCGAACCGCCTCAGCTGCCTGTCAGCGTCAAGCAGGACAAATTGACAAGTCATTGTTTGTCCGTCACCTGAATACGAACAAGACAGCAGCAGCAGCAGTCCACGCTCATGGTTATTTCGCGTTGTCACGAGGATTTGTTGTTAAGAACACCCACATAGATATGCAATAATTTCAAACAAAGGCGGACCAGTCAGACGAGGGTGTGACCCATTGAACTCGTTGGAACAAACAGCTTGAAATGCCCTATATGTGTAGGCAAAATCTTAAGCAAAATATCCGATTGTGGTTGGTTGAAAAGCTTTTAGTAAAAGCACTGAGGCCGAACGAGAGATAGTGCGAGAGAGAGAGAGAGAGAGGGAGAGATGGGAAAGTAACAAAGATGAAGTCAAGATGTGGAGTGACACCCGACTACGGTCTCAGTCAGCGGTGCAGTCGTGTCCTGTTTCTGCCTTGTCGGTGATCTAGTTCAACTTGGACCCTTTCTCTCTTTCTCTCTCTCTCTAGCCATATATAAATATATAAAGAAAGAATTATAGAAAATAATTGAAATAATTCGGTTCTTCATTTGGCCCGCCGTTCGGCAAGTCACAGTTGCAAGGCGTCACCAAAGGCATCGCACAAGCAGATCATGCCATTCTTCTTGGGAGGGGTGGGTTCGTCAACTGTCGCTACGACGCCAGAGGGTGGCGGTAAACGGAGCGGCGGCCGCCGCCAACCAGCCAGTGCGCGCGGAATTAATGACATCACGTTTCGTTTTCAGAGGTAACGCATTGTCACGGCCCCGACACAATACAACACTTACTAAGGTCGTTTTGGTCCCGAATCGTGACTCCGCCGCGACCGCCTTTGGTGGTGACCAGAGATGCATTGGCAAATCTGCTGGCCGCTAGCAGCTGATCCCAATCCCCAACCAAATCGGTGGCGGCAACACAGCCCGTGCGCACCGGGTCTAAGGTCTAATTCTAATAAACGTTTCCCATTTCTATCTCTCTCTCTCTCTCTCCCTATCGATATAGATATATATATATATAGATATAGATATAAGTAAATATATATATATATATTTATATATAGATTTATATATATATATATATATATATATATATATTTATATATATATATATATATAGATATATATTTATATATACATACATATATATTGTCTTTTTAATCGCCTCTGTTACATCCTTTTTCTCTCGAAGACGCGAATATAAAACGTCGTGTTGGATGCGTTGTTGTTGTGGCTGTTGCCGCTGTCGTTGTTGTTGTTGCCGCTGTTGTTGTTGTGCCCGTTATTGTTGTCCGTTCTTTTGTCGAACTTTTTGGCGGGAGAAATCTGTCGGATATTGATCGAGCGCCCTTTCGAGCGACCGACAGTAAAACTGTTGCCACAATCCACCACCGTTCAGGTCGACGCCGCCGCCGCCTCTGCCGCCGCCGCCCCTGCTGCAGGACGACAAGGGTTGGAAAGGCCGTCTGGCACAGGTGTGAGTTTTCGGCGGTTCCCGATGTCATCCGCCTCGATCATTGACGCCGACGACAGACTAACGTCGTCACCTTGCAGCGGTCGTCTTCGTCTCCTCTGCAGGCGTTTTTCTGATCACGTGGAGGTGGGTGGAACCTTTGATCGGTCCGGCCGGGTCGTGGCGATCTCCTTGAGGAGGTCGGTGTCTCTGACGTCCGGTGTCTCTGCTCTCGCCGTCGTCATTGGACAGAACGGCAGTGTGGAGTGGAACACGAACTATGCGTGAGGCTTCTTCTCAAATGTTGTATAGTGCCACACGCACACACAGTGCAAACAAAGATACAGGCAAGTAGATGTAGTGCGAGGGGACACATGGTGTCTCCGGTGAGAGGCTGCCAGTGAAGGGTCTGCGTGAACTAGTGTTCGATAGTACGGCGTGGTCTAGTATGCTGGACTAGACGCGGTGGACTAGTTGCTTCTTCAGATCCTCGCATCTTGCTTCGTGTTTTGCTTCGCTATCGTATCGGTTGTCGTCGTCATCATCATCGACATCATCGTAGCGTTTGCAAAAGCTTGGCGGCGGCTTCATCCATCCCCCCACACAGGACGGTTCGGCCTCCAAAAGCTTCAGCGTTGAAAGGTCTGTCCATCACAGCTATTTACAGTCTACTTCTGATACAAGTAATACAAAGACTATTGCTTATGCTGACACATCTGAGGCAGAGTTTTGAACTTCTGCATTTTGTCACTGCCATCGATGGTTAGTGGTTTTGACGCATCGTTTAAGCAATGTCGACCAACTTGTTAGCGATCAACATGATTGTGAGGGCAATTGAAACTCGTGACTGCGTGAGCACCTCGTCGTTGTTAAATTTAGTAAATTAAGCTAGCCGACGCAATGTACTTGAGGTCGAGAAAACACGTGGAGTTGTGTGTGTACAGGTGGATCTATTTATTATTATTATTATTATTATTATTATTATTATTATTATTATTATTATTATTATTATTATTATTATTATTATTAAAAAATTGTATTCGTAAATCCGTAATATTAATCATAATTACATTATTTCGAATGTACGTATACACATTCGAAATTGTGTCAAGTCACTAACGCTATCACCAATACAAGATTCTGGAGAATCTGATTGTTTACGGTCACTAAGGATGTCCACACTTCACGGGTAGTCTATGACCTAGCAAGCGTGTCGCCACAGTCTCTCACCCCATTTACAGCCAACGCTTAACTGAGATAACAAAACGCGTCTGTTGTCATCGTTTACAATCACCCGTTCGCATTTAGTTACTGTTACTGTTGTTATTGCCGTCACGGTACGGCAACCGGAGGGGAACACATATAATCACTTAACAAGGCTTGCTTATAGTTATACGGTAGCTCTTTTTTTTATCTACGCGGGGGGGGGGGGGGGGGGTAAAATTGCGACTGTTGCACACCCAGAGGCAGTAGGTTCCGCTCGACAGACTCGGGTTATTTCGTTTGCAAGTTTCATTCATCTGTCACGATTTGCGATGGTCGAAAGTTTCGCATTAGAGTTCTAAACTGTTCTCAAGCGATTAAACTGAAACGGACGGCCTGATTGATAATACATCTTAATTGAATAATTAAGCACAACCTTGGCTATCGGTAGATATAGATTAAATTCAGTACCAGGCTGACCTAGCGCCTAAGCCACCGAAAGTCTCCCGCTGTAGCTGAGCCCGGTGACCGATAAATACGGCCCCATTTTTCTTGCCTGCGAAACACGGCCGGGCAGACAACGAACCGAACACAGTGCAGCTACCCTAGTTAACAGCTTGAACATTTCGTATCAGATGTGCAACGATGGCCCCATCGTGGCCATCGTTGTCGCCAGTTCCAGGCCATAGCTGCCTGCACGCAAAGTCATCCTAATGTAAATATTTACCCTCCGTTCTTGGCCGATGTAACACAAGACGTTTTGACGGCTACCTGATGGCTACCTGTCAAAGCTTGAAAAAATTGACCGAATTGATTAATTGACGTAGGGGATGTTCGCTGGGAGCAATGCAATCGTTACAACTCCCGTACCCTTTAATCAGCCACAGTGCATGACGCGCAGCTCATAATAAAGATAGCAATATGACTGCGAATACGTAGGCACGCAAGCGTTGCACAGCACAATATACAATCAAACATTTGGCTTATATATGTATATTTACTAAGTGGACCAAATAGTTTGTACCATGGAATACAATTCCCACACATACAAAGCGGTACAACAGCCAGCCAAAGACCATGTATCGTTTATCGCTTGCCAATCTGTACTTTTTTCGTATTTGGAATTTTGCGTAATTTGGCCATGACAAAAACGTATGGGCGGGCTTTTTGCTGGTTAAACAGCGCAGTACTCTTCTGCACACACAGGCCGTAGTGCTATGATGCGTTTCTTCGGCTAGTCCAAGAGTGTTTGGTCTGCGCTCCGGTTGTTGCTTTTCTGTAGAAAGGTAACCAGTTAATAGAGTTCTGCAAATTTCATCCTTAACGTTTCAAAATGCTCTCCGAGGATGATACGTGTATCAGTTTTTGCTCAATTATAAGCACTTTAGCAATATATATTAATAGCAATTAATAGATATGCTTGTCACTTTGCCTTAATTCTTTCATGCACATTTTACAGCACTATCCAGCTAGGGCTCATCTCTTCTGCTATTTCGTGCAGCTTTGAGCGGCGCTCAGTTATCACGAGTTTGTAGACTTTTGGCACAGTTTTCTATCCGAAGCTGTATTTGGCCGTCCAGAACGTAGTCCATCCTCGGTGGTTATACTACTTGTTTTAAATGAGGCAATCCATTTGGTAATTATCTTGTAAACGGTGCACTTTTGTTTCGTAATTTCCGTTGCGATTAAGCCTTCAAAAAAATATTAATTACGGCACGGTCTTCGCTTTGATCGCGTTTTGCCTCGCCCGGGCATTTGTTAGGTTTCACATAGAGTCGACAGTTTATTTAACTAGGATTAAAGAAATTCTTTCACATAGTGCAAGGAATTGTTGAGAGTGGTCCGTCAAAAGATTCCCTACATGTTCAACTATGTTCGAGTGGCCTATCAGGCAGTTTTTATGCTAATGACGTCGAGATTCTTATGTCAGAGACAGAGGTCTAGCAGGATCATTTGAGACCTCCGTTGTTGTGCCTAGCAGTTAATGACCTGGACGCATTGTTAAGATGCCCATTTAAAGTATGGTACCCAGACAATGGAGTTCTCGGCGGCTACTTGGCGAATGCATCGAAATGTTTCGGCAGAATTCGCAAATATGAGACAAACGGTGCTCTAGAACTGAGCGCAGCAATGTTTTTGTTCGAAGCCTTGACGTAGACAGAGAAAGCGTCTGTGACACTTCGGGAGCTCTTGTCTGGTCGGAAGGTAATCACCCTCAAACTTCGAAATTATTAGCAATGCTATTATTTTTAGAAGGTGTTCCTGATATCCTGTATCTTGGCTTGCTCAGCTCAGACAATCGACTAAAACTTGTTGATTTGCACAACGGCTTCTTTCTGTTCCGTTCTTTCTTCCCAAGTTAACTCGAATATTAAGAGGAGTGAACCTAGGCGACTGGGCCGATTAAAGCCGCGAACTCAGCGACGTACAACCGCAAAACGCTTGCTCAACCTGGAACTCTAAAATCTTCTAAGACACAGGTACTCCTACCGGCACAAAAGGAGGATTGGGCCATCCCGACCGTGTCACCCCGGGGTGTCCCACGCTAGTGGCATCGATGTGACAGGTTAGAAGAAGGAGGGCTGCGTAGGGCCACTCCTAGGCGATGTCTGTCAAGAAAAATTTAAGAGCGCCCTCACTAGGAAAAGAAGGATTTTGCATCCGCGGCAGATACAACACCAGAGAACACGTGTTCGCAGCGTAAGTAGGTGACTCCCTGTTTAAGGAGCAGTTCGGCTTCTAACGACACCGCAATAGCCTGCCTGAGAGCAGCTTCAGTTGAGGGTGCGGAGGCCTGGCTGCAAGCTTTTCCAAGCGCCTCTATGGGTAGATTGCTCGACGTCTTTATTATGAGGATTGATGTCGACCTTCGAGGGGGCGCAACGTTATTAGATCCCCATAAGCGCAGACGCGGACAACCGGTGAACGCTACGACACATCATTCCCTGCCATGCACTCATAAAGATGGCCGTGCGGCGATGCTAGACGCCATTGGCAGATCCCTTGGGTTGGCTGGCTACCCAACAATGCTTAAGACAACAATACTTGGCCCAAGAAGACTGAAAACAGCCACAAGTTATAATGAAGCCTGGAGTAATTTAAAGGAATTATTGCTTAATCACATTCGCGCTAAGTCGAATAGCGCCGCGAGAAAATGTCGGGCGAGTTTCCTAGGCCGAGGATCTCAATTTTGATCCAACGAGACAACAAAATGGCGGTGTTTGGGTCGTTTAAGAAATAAGCCGGACCCGGTTATGCCGGTTCAATATATATACATATACAGGTAGTTCCATAAGTTCTTAGAATGAGCTTTTTAGAATTTGAATTTTGGCGCGCTTCTACCGCTATTAGAAACTGCAACTTTTCGACTGCTAGCATTCAAAATATTATGGTGATTGGCCGTTGCGATTTCGTTTGATAGCTTTTCCCGTGCAACGTATCGGCGTAATTTTTAAAAATGAAAAAAAAAGAGTTTCGAGTGGTTATCAAGCATTTTTATTTCAAAGGTAGGAATGCGACCCAAGTAAAAATTGGGTTGGACGAGACCTACGGTGACTCTGCGCCATGTTTTGCCACTGTTTCCAACTGGATTAATGTGTTAAAAAGAGGTCGCAGGAGCACCGAGAATGAACTACGTCCAGGAGGCCAAAAAACGGCAACTGATGAGAAAACATAGAGAAAGTGCGAAACATCGTTGGCACAGATAAGCGAATGAACATTAAGGAGATAGCGGAGGCATTAGGAATTAGTCTAGGTAGTGTGCATTTTATCCTATACGAAAACTTGAAGATGAAAGAGCTCAGAGAAAAATGGCTGCCGCATTTGCTCAACCAAAGCCAAAAAACGCGCCTGTTTTCGCTTCACAGCGAAATTTGGCCAAGATGTCGAACAATCCGTCGGATTTTTGGCGCAGATTCATGACCGTCGATGAAAGCTGGGTCCATCACTACACTCCCGAGACCCAAGAAGCATCTTGCCAATGGTGTGCACCTGATGAAGGACCTCCGAAGAGGGTGCGGACAACGGCATTGACCGGAAAGGTGATGGCTACAGTTTTTAAGACCAACGTAGAATAATGCTGGTCGACTACCTTGAGAGCGGTAAAACGATCACAGGAGAATATTATGCAAGACTGTTGGACTGCCTTTAGCAAGAACTCATCGTGAAACGGCCCGCTTTGCAGAAGAAGGTTGTCCTGTTTCACCAGGACAATGCTCCTGCACACAAGTCCCGGCAAGCATCGGCAAAACTGGCCCAACTGAGGTTCGAACTTATTGAACAACATTCCTATTCTCCAGACCTGGCCCCCTCTGATTATTTCCTCTTTGAACATTTGAAGAATAGTCTCGGTGGAAAGCGTTTTTCCAGCAATGAAGAGGTTAAGGCTGCTGTCAATGTTTATTTTCAGTCTAAAGACGCGGAATTCTACTTAAGAGGTATAAAAGCTCTGAACTCTTGGTGGGAAAAGTGTATTGAGCATCTTGGGGAGTATATCGAATAAGATAATTTAAAAACATGATTTGGAAAATTCTTGGTTTTCATTCTAAGAACTTATGGAACTACCTGTATATATATACATAGAAAATATTGTGATGATTTATTAACCATTTACAATACGTTTGCACACTCGGCAGTGCTCGCCAAATATATATATATATACATATATAATTATTTATGTGTAGCAAAATATACATGTGTGATGTAAGCACATGTGCACAGCCCACTCGGGGTATAACTCAAGGCGTTAGATCCAGGCTTAGGCTGCTCCACATGTATATAATGAATCCATTTATTAAACTGTGTCATCGATCAAATGCACATACTATTTACAATAATATTTTTCCGTGTCGAGAATTATTTCTAAAGCGATGTTTTTACTGAAGTCACTGAAAATTCCTTCATGTTCCCTTATATATATGTTTTAGCTGCTTTTTCATTATTCTTTTTAAGCTTTTAAAGCTCTTATACGGCAACCCTAAAGGAGTTCTTCCAATGATCTGACCCTTTTCAGAGAGTTTCATTATTAGTTAAATTCACAGGTCCTCTGACTACTCGAAAATGCTACAGACGATATCCAACGACAGATATATATATATATATATAAATATAATATATATATATATATATATAATACTGTTTTAGACTAGTTTTAGAAATCTAGCAACATTTTAGGTGAAGTTTGCGAGCATCTTCCTCACCTCCAAAACATTATTTTAAATTGTGCACGTTTCGGCCAACTTTATTACATTACAACAGACAAAAAAAAAGTGCTAACATAGCGAAGTTATATATATATATATATATATATATATATATGCCAAAAACAGACGCTCTCTATTGGTCTTGTTGACAAACAGAAGTGTACGTATCCATATGTTTGACATAAGCGATATAAAACTCGTCTCTGGCTCAGTATTTATCCAATCTAACGAAGTTGCGGGCGCAGACGTATGGGTCCTCTAGCCCGGGCGTTTGCCGATTGGTCAAGGTACCTAATACCGCTGCTACAATTTCCGGTTGAATTTGAATAATTTAAGAGAAGTGTTTATTAATACATACGCATACATACAAATATTTCTCTCTATAGAAATAGACACCTTCATAGATGGCAACTATGACTATTGCACTAGCCCTATAGACCACGCCGCCATTATATTTGTATATATTAGTCAATAAGGGGAGGACGGTCCCTAAGGAACCGAGCCCGGACGATACTCCTCTTGATCGATATCACGGTTGATATCCAGGCAAATAGCTAATGTCTTTTGTTGTAAGATGCGGAAACACTTTTCCCGCTTTGTGTAGCAGCCCCAGAGATAACATAGTAGCGGCGACTGCTGCTAGTCTTCATACACATACCTATGGGGCGCAAATACACTAATAAGCAGCAAGTTAGCCTGAGCGATAAAAATGAAGCCTTATATTTATAGTACTCCATGTTGGCGTTTATCTTATAGCTCTTACAAACCACGCAAACAAATTCGTTCACTCGGCGAATGATTTAAACCAGATTATGCCATGCTAGTGACTCTAGCAGCCAACAGGGTTGCCCGAAACAACCAAACTCATGCCTAATTACTAACGTTAGGCACAATCGCAAATAAACCAGAGTGGCTTTTCAACCACCCACAATGTCCAAAAGTTTCAGATGTTGAAACTTATAACTGAACGTGTGATAAGAAATTCCCTTCCTTCCTTGCGATTCGTTTCCTTGTGATTTCCTTCCGGGCGTGCGCAATACATTGACCTGTGCAACGCCTTATTTTCTCTATCTTAGCCAAGATGTAACGTCCCCTGCCAAAATGTAACGTCCCCTGCCAAGATTTAACGTCCATGGGACTGATTTTCGCATTGCCTTCATAGGATCCCCATAAATACAAATGTACAACGGTGGGGCTCGAACCCGCGCACCTACGTGTCCTCATCGGCCGCGAGGCGCGGTCGAATGCACCATGCCATGTTACCGGCCTCGACTTCTCTCTACCGGGAGGTGCGGAACGTTCGTCGACATTCTGTGGCTACGATGATATAGCTTTTTATTATCTAGGCTCTTCCAAAACTGGTGTTTGTCTGGGAGAGAGTTTGACGTTACTTGGTTCTGTCACATATGCATTTAGAAGGACCAGTGTTTTACACCTTCAATCAATTAGTCGTTTAATTCACATGCTCTATTACAGGCAATTTGTCACAATGTATATCAAAGTACACGTCGCGGTTACTATCTACCATGATCAATTTCTATCAATACGTATCGTGTTTTTTTCCAGACCGCCCTATATTTTTCATCCGCATCTGTTAAATTATAACTTGTAAAATTCTACCATGGCTAACACTGATTGATCCTCACCAATTTACGCACTACAAGTCTACATCAAAAGCACTTTAATAACACCATCTCACGGTTTCGTATTTACATATCTATTGTTTATGAAGCAAGTTTTATTGAAAAATGAGAGAATATAAGACGCCCATATTTGCACAATGAGGGTTGTTTTGTGCAAAAACCGGCAGATGAAATGAGTAAATTAAACACACTTGACAGACAAACAATGTAAAAATTCCTCTTGCGTATCTACCCTAAAATATGCCATGTTTATGTATTTAGTGCGTGCATCCAAACTTTTTTACTGTTCACCCGTATAGCAAACTTTTATACTGTTACCCCGCATGCCATCTATATTTGTGTAAATGCATAGATATGATCGACGGTGTGAAAAGGAGATTTGTTAAAGAGACTCCGCAAAAGATGTGACCTCAAAACGAACGACATTATATTACCGCTTTTAATGGACAAACTCAGAAAAAATGACAGACGGGTTTTAGTTCAACTTATGGGCGCAGGTCTTATTGATCATTTCTTTGAAGTGCGGCCGAACGAACAATCGCAGAAGCCAAATAATGTGAGCTGCCAGGTGCGTTGCAAGAACGGAGCACATTAATAATATGTTCGTCTGGTGCGTGGCCAGGGATATATGTCACAACAGGAGAACTGCACAGATCCTGCCTGCAACCAGTCATTACATGAATAAAGAAGCTTTCTGTTCTACATGGCTACCATCACTTGGTGTGCTTGAATATTGAGCTCCTTGAGGACTAGGGGCGCAGCCACGGGTTTAGTACCATGCATTTCATTATTGACCGGCATTTACAAGACACGCTTCTCTCGCCCAAGCTGTAAACAGCGTGTTGCAGAAGGCAACCAGTATTTGACCTGTATATATTCTGTAGAGTTTAATGAATTATGTCTTCAATGTGAAAGACTCGGCCGTAGCCCTTCAGTACAACCACGACTGTCGTATGCCTTTCGTCGACCACTATCGGCAAATAAGCGACTCTTCGTTTTTATTTTATTTAGCGCCTAGCCATTTGCATGTTGACGTGGTACCTGGAATTTGAAGTTTAGGTGCAAGTTCTTTTTCAAACAGCTGTGCTGCATTTTGAGACGTGAACGTAATAACGTACCTCCTGCTATTCATTCGCAACATGACTACCAGAGGCGACTTTACTATTGCAATGATGGCATCCACTACAGCTCCGACATCTGTCAGTTGTTCAGAGATACCGTCAGATCACGATGCCGTGTCATGCGATAACTCGTGTTGCTTTTCGTTCCACTTTAATGTACTCTGCCCTGGGCATTTTAAATAGTGGTTCTAAGTATCAGTGCTCTACTTAGAGGAAGCAAGCACAAAAGCTGAAAAAGCTGCAGAATCATAAAAACGTATACCGCATAAAATAACCAAGAATCTTTACTTCAAAAGCTGGATCCTTAAGTGTTCGTTATCGTATCGATTGGTTTAGGAGCCCCTTCTTAAATTTTAGCTACGGCATCTAAATGATCAAGCCAACATTCACCGCTAAATGGATCCACTTATTGCTTATGCGTATAGATTCTCCGCAAGAATATAAAACATTGGTATATCCTGAGACACAAGGGGGAATGCAATAGAAAGTGACGTCCCGACATGATTGTTAGAGAAGATTAAACAAACACCACTTAAATCTAGCCCCAGAAGGAACTGAGATAATCTTGATAGCGAGTCAAAAATGGAAAAATTGAATATTAAACTGGGCACTGCTGACATTAAATAGTACGCCAAGATGGACCACATGCCTCTCAAAATAATTCTCTACGTAGAATATTCAATTATTGGCGTCATAAGAGTATTTGCCTCTTTTTTATGGAGGAGGGTTAAATGTTGTTACTACTACTATCGCGGCGAGTAGGAAATAAGAAGAGCCTCACTTCCCATCTTAGTGTGGAACTCGACCTCAGCGGATCGATGTTAGCCCGCTGAAACCTATACACAGTTAACGCGCCGCTTGACAGGCTTTGCCTTAACATCCGCAAAACCGTATCATTCAAATTCACAATAGCATGCAAATCTAGTTCCCCTAAGAGTTGCCTAAAGCTTTCTTGCGTCTCAGTATCTCCGCAGCCAAGGTTGCTCCCAGCTTCCACCCACAAGTTGTGCCGCACGCAGAATCTACGAACTTTTGAGCTGTTCCTTTCGGGGTAACTGGAGCATTCACTTCCCTTTCGCATTAGTCTATTTGTCCTTGAGTTTTATGATTGCTGTGGCTTTAGCCTGTTCCAGTGCCACACCAAAAACAGAATTTCTAACACAGGCTAAGATTATGAACTAAGATCGGGGGCATAATACGGTTGAAACTTTGGAAGTATTAAGGCTGCGACTGGAACTTTGAAAGTATTAAGGCTGCAACTGAAACTTGCAGCCTTAATACTTTCATTCACTTAATACAAGAAAGTAATAAGACTGCAATACAGTACCGCACCTCGCCTAGCCTATTGTCGCAATTCTTTTAAAGAATTACTTTACTCCATGGCACCGAAAATAGATACCGCATTGCCCTTTGCAAACGGCCAAGGACAACGCTTGCCTCGGGAATTGACTCTCTCTTCGATCGCTCGTGACCTTCTGAATTTGCTTCCTTAATTATTTAATAAATACTTCGGTTTCCTTGCTGATTAGTCCTAGTGTCTCCATGACAATATGCACAAACATATAGCTTATTTTCAGTCCAACGTATTTATTCCGTTTTCTGGCGTCCGTGTGTTTATAATAATAATAATAATTATTATTCAAAAATAAAAAAACAAAACTCAGCTAAGCTTAACAGTGCTACTATAGTATGGGTTCAAATGAAAAGGTACAAAACGACACTATTGGTATAATTGAAGTTTTACCTCAAAAGTAATCACTTCACAGCGCTTTTCATTTTTTGAAGGGGAAGGTGCCGACGCATGCTTCTTTGACATACAGTCTACGGCTTTGTCTCTGGTATAATTGATGGTATCAGCTTTTTTCAGTTTCCTGCGAAAATTGCTCGGTAAATATCCGCTCCAGCGGAGTCGGTATGATACCGGAACAGGTGTTGCAGTGCTAGCCCCGTAGGAACCTCACTTTTTCGGTAACTTGTCGGGCACGCAGTCTCCTCCGCCTGCTTCTCTTCTTTGTCGTGTGCTGGGGCCCTCACATACGCACAACTTTGCAAGACTTTACTCGTATCCCTAGATGCCTCACTACGTCGTCCCAAAGTGCGGCCTGTTCAAATTTCAACCTGTTTGGATGTTATGACGTTTCGTTTATTTATATCTGAACCAATCTTAACCAAATGAAAAAAAAAGAGTTTGGAAGACTAACAACTGGAATTAAGTAAAGAGAGAAAATAAGTAAAGAGTTCCTGCTATAGCTAATGTTTCAGACGATCTAGAACTTTTCCGCCGGAGTTTGTCAGTATGCTTGGCTTTTCAATTGAGTACTTCGTTCTCTCGCAGTCCAACATTTTATAAATGTATGTCAGGCAGCGACTCTAATATAGCAGCTTAGAATGTTGTTATCTCAATCTTGTACGAAACATTTCCGCTCTCCCTTTCCTCTGGCAAAAATGACCCACGAAGCTTGACCTCACCCCAGAGTTTAGCCATACCCCAGAGCCGGACACCCTATATATATGTACAGGGTGTTTGAGAATTCGCTCAACAAACTCTGAGGTCTAGTGCGACTCGGCGGGAAAAAAATGCCAATGGAGCGAGGAGCGGAAATGTCTTCTAAAAATGAGTAGTTAAGCTCGAAAGCCACAATATAAGAATTGCAACGAGTTTCATTTGTGTAAAATTCTTGTTAATACAACAGTTGTTGCACTTTGAGTTAACGCAGAGTGCAATTCAGCAGATGTAAACTTTTCTTACAAGCACGCAGGTATGATTGGCTTGTCCATAGAATGACTGGGGCTCTCGCAATTGCAGATTTAGTTAACAAATATTAGGATAAAAAGCTCGATACAACCACTTTAGTAATTTCGCTTTTACTTCAGAATAGGAAATGTTCTTCCCTCGTTACATTAGGAAAAGTGATTTGTTTGCTGAGTCCTACTAGACCTCAAAGTTTGTTGGGCGAATTCTGAAACACTCTGTATGTGCACAGAATTTATATAAAAACTTTGGATATATATGGAGAAAAAATGTTAAAACGTTTTTTTTTCAATGTAGTAGGGAAACAGAAATGTCTTGCTTAGGTGTGGCAATAAAATTACTAAAATTTGCTAAAACAATGTGGTTGATGGAATATATCTTTACAATGCGGCTGGTGCACAAACTGGAGGCCAGTATTGTCTCCGCTCTGTGTGATTTTGTTTAGTATTTTTGGTAAAATGCTCATTCTAAATACAAGCTTAATCGCCATTCCATTGAGCAAATAGCCTATTATAACAGGTTTTATAATTCCGCTCAAGTATAGCTAGGTCTTTCATATTTGCCCTGTAGGTGAGTTGCCCTATAGTGAGTTTTAAAGACTTTTAAAGCAATATACTGCTGGTAACCTATAGAGATATCTACATCTGCACGCCTGCACTCTAACTCTGTCATAAGTATTTAGACATTTTGACTACCTTGTAGGAGTTGAATTTGTCATGGAATCATAACGTCTCGTAGTAAGAGTGATTTTATAAATATTGACATGATTATATATACATATATATATATATATATATATATATATGTATAAGCGCAAAAATCCAGTAGCTAAGGGGAAGGTTAGTTCACATACATAGGGATTCATATGTTCCTGTTAAAAATTCCAAAGTAATCTTGCTAGATTTAAGTATTACAGAGGCGTTTTCAAACTGGCAGGACGACGATTGCATGGTTTTAAAAAGTGCGTCTTAAGTCATGTTTCCCGTGTCAAGAATGTGTACAGAGCGTGTTTAATATATATATATATATATATATATATAGTAAGTTCAGCAAGTTCTTAAAATGAAAACCAAGCATTTTCCAAATCTTGTGTTTAATTTTTTCGTATTCGATAAACTCCCCGAGAGGCTCAAAACACTTTTCCCACCGAGATTTCAGAGCATTTATACCTCTTGAGTAGAATTCCGCGTCTTTAGACTGAAAATAGGCATTGACAGCAGCCTTAACCTCTTCATTGCTGGAAAAACCTCCCGAGACTATTTTTAAATGTCCGAGGAGGAAATAACCAGAGAGGGCTAGGTCTGGAGAATAAAAAGGTTGTTCAATAAGTTCGAATCAGTTGGGCCGTTTTATCTTGCGCGACTGTTGCGGAGCATTGTCCTGAACGGGCAATCTCCTGCAAACGGGCCGTTTTAGATCTCTGTCAGCAGAGCTTGCATATATTCTCGACCCCCCGACCAGAATTATTCCACGTTGGGCACCAAAAAACCGTAGTATACCGATCATCTTTTCCGGCCGTAAAGATGGCGCTTTTGTCCGCAACTCCGCCTTCGGATGTCCTTCATTCTCATGTGCACAACCATCTGGCGAGATGCTTATATGGTCTCACGGATGTAGTGATGGACTCCGCTTTTATCGACGGTCACGAATCTGCGGCCAAAAAATCCTAAGGATTTTTCGACATCTTGCCAAATTTCGGCTGTGAAAGCGAACCACAGCGCGTCTTTTTTGCCTTTCGTGAGCAAATGCGGCACCCATTTTGCTCTGAGCGTTTTCATCTTCAAGTTCTCGTGCAGGATGAGATGCACACACTGATCCCCAAGGCCTCCGCTACCTCTCTAATGTTTACTCGATTATCTGCGGCAATGATTCTCCGCATTTTTTCACGTTTTCCTCATCAGTTGCCGTTTTTGGGCGTCCTGAACGTAGTTCATCCTCGGTGCTCCTGCGACCTCCTTTTAACTCATTAATCCAGTTGGAAACAGTGGCAAAACATGGCGCAGAGTCACCGTACACCTCGTATAACTCAATTTTCACTTGGGTCGCATTTCAACCTTTGAAATAAAAATGCTTGATAACCACTCAAAACTCTTTTTTATCAGTTTTTCAAAATCACCCCGATACGTTGCACGGGAAAAGCGATCAAACGAAATCGCAACGGCCTAATCACCATAATATTTTGACTGCTAGCAGTTGAAAAGTTGCCGTTTTCAATAGCGGTGAAAGTGCGACAAAATTCGAATTCTAAAAAGCTCATTTTAAGAATTTGTTGAACTACCTGTGTATATATATATATATATATATATGTTTGTATATATATGTTAACAAAATGGTGTGCTGGAGGTAGCCTGGAATTCTATGTCATAGGTCGTGGATTATACACCGATAGGGCACATAAAGACAATATGCTCGAGGGTAATTTTTAAGAAGAGTACGTAGTATATATATATATATATATATATATATACAAAGTCATTTATATCACTATGTATTTATTTCGAGGTTTGGTAGAACTCGGCAAGAAAATAATTTTTACCAATGGAAGGAGGACGCGGAAACGTCTTGTTTAGGAGAGAGAGTGAAATTTATAAAAGTAGTTATTATGCCTTTTTTCTCCTACATAGTTGTGCCAAAAAGTACGTTTGCGGGAGAACCAGTTAACGCAGGATTATACCGGCGTGTTCGGTAAAATTTTGCACAAGGAAGAACTTCACTAGCTTGCGTAGTGAAAAGCGAATAGCCAGATTGAGGAACGTCATAAAAAGCCGACAGTTGTTATGTCCAACGTTAACTCCTTTTCGTGAAAAATCGTAAAATTTTTCCATTACGACCAAAAATGTATGTTCAAAAGACTAGTATCACACAATGGCAAATTTAATGGCCACCATTTTCGTACCAAAGGTGATGGTGCTGCGTTGCGTAGTTGTCAAGTAACTAAGCTTTTTTGATAGCCATATCGAAAGCGAAGGCATGCATACTTGCATAGGGTGTATGAGAAAGTTAGGTACATATTTTGAGGTTTAGTAGAATTTTTCCTAGGAAGGAGGGGGCGGAAACGTCTTAGGCAACATTTTACGGTTCTGGACGTGAACACTTGCACGTAAAACAAAACAACTATGACTGTCGAAAAAGCTTACTTGACAACTACGTAACGCAGCACCATCATTTTGGTACGAAAATGGTGGGCACTAAATTTGCCACTGCGTGAGAGTGGACTTTTGGACGTACATTTTTGGTTGTAAAATATTGTTTTACGATTTTTTTATGAAAAAGCGTTAACACAACATATCGACTTTTCATGACTTTTTTTAAATCTGGTTATTCGCTTGTCTTCATCCGAACACGACGGTATAATCGGTTCCTTCATGAGTTAACTGGTTCTCCCGCAAACGTAGATTTCCGCACAACTATAGTAGAAGAAAAAAGGAAAAAAATATTTGTTTGCCGAGTTCTACCAAACCTCGAAATAAGTACATAACGACTATATATATATATATATATATATATTTAAGTTGTAGAATGCTACTTATAAATACAATTGCCGATGTACTACTAACCAGTAGCATCGTTCGCATTCTCTGTCGATTTCAATGGCCTACTTGAACTCATACTTCTTAGTAGAAATACAACAACATTACGCAGCATTACGATATGCCCATATATTAGGGAATGAGTCAATCGAACATTTTGTAAAAGAATAAACAGCCTTGGAGGGGAGCAGAGATACAGACTTGTTGGAGTCCTTAGCTGTAGGAGCAAATATTAGAAAGGACCAGGTCGATCTTACAACGAAGAGGTTGTCCCAATGAAAGGCAAATACTCAGTAGGTATTAGAGGGTACACTGGTGATATGGATGCGCAGATAATATATATGCTGCCGCTCTAAGCGCCCCTGATATGAAAAAAAGCTGACATTTGTATTTAGGTATACATGTCACGCGAAGAATAAATCAATCAATCAATTGATTTTATCATGTTTGCAATTTTAGGTATAATACGAGAAGTGTATTACATTGTGGGTAACATTATGCTCGAAGATAAGGTTTACATAAATCATGTAAATATATACGTAAATATACAATAGGTGGCCTAATCATTTCCGGCCCTTTTGTTTCCGTTGGTCCCTGTCTTTTAAGTTTAAGTTTCATAGTTCTGATATATATTGCTGTCCAATGTCCAAGAAGCCCTAGAAGAATTTCACGGCACATGGAACTGAATTAAATTATTAAAAAGAGCTCTTAGGGAGTCAAGGTTACCAGCAAAATTAGAAACCTGAGGCCTCGGATTGGACAATAACAAGAACTCAGCAGCAGTAGGACAGCAATATTCATTCAAGCAACGACGGGGGACCAGAGAGAGGGTGAATATCTGAAACAGCTTCTGTTTCTTGCAGTCTGTAGAGGCAATGCCGCTTCTATTATCAGCACCATGGGCTGGGAAGATAAGTAGCACCCGCAAGCAAGAATCGATGCGACACGTTCAAACCTCACAATTGTATGCCGATAAATAATAATAATGAATAATGAACGGCCTGGTCAGCAGAAGTACGGGGCATTCATAAAAGGCGTAAGTGATCGAATACAAGCAAACACCGGGGATACGCGCGAAGGCCGTGTTTCTGAGACAGCTGCTGTCATCGGCAGTTTGAAGAGGAAATGCCGCGTTGATATTAGGTGCGATGGGCTGAGAATAGCTAGAGGGAAACCATGAAAGAACGAGGATAAACATTTACACCTCTCAATTGTATTTTTCTAGCACTTAATAAATAATATTATAAACACGAGTTTTTTTATTATCATTATGTGAATTACATGAACTGACAAAAGAGCTTGGGAAGACGCTCTTTGAGGCCACATCGGAGCCAAGACCAATCGCGTTCCTCGGACAGAAATTGTCATCGGAACTACAAAGAGGCAACGCTAAGATGATGTTGAGTGGTCACCGACACTTGAGCAATAATGATAATAATATTAATGACACACCTTCCCTTCCAATCGAGGAATTTACTCGCGACTGAACCGCAGCTGATAGAGATATAATTGTCTTGTAGACGCTGACCAAATGCAAGTAAGACATAATCCTCTCTACTGTCGATCACTGCTGTTGCTGAGTCTGCGGAAAGTTAGAAAGATAGAAAAATAGGACGGCACACTAAGTACTCCGAATAACGCCCAGGCTAGCCGCCTAACTAATTGGCTGCCCGACCAGGTACTCTATTATTGGCCGAAGGGCGGCGCTATTTCACGAGGTTCCTAATGAGGTGCACAATTACATAAGAAAGCTCTTCATTTAGGCTTCCGTCACCTTTTTGCCACTTCTGCGAAAATTTCTAGAAAAGCTCGTCTCCTCACTGTTTCGCCACACGACTTGACTCGAACACGCGTTAAGATAAATTAGACCGCACCTCGTCTACTCTATGCTGACAAGCTTAGCCAACATTATAGCCAGATCAAGAGATCATCTGCAATTATAGTTGAATGAAACATCTCGTCGGCACAACGACAGTTGATAACCACTAATAAGCATTGCCATCAATAATCGACAATGGTCATAAAGTTTAGTCAGGGTAGTTCGTATGCCCAGGCAATATTAATGGAGGGACAGTTGAACTTGTGAACTACTTTACATCTGTAGGCGTGACACTTATACCTAGACTGTGTTGAAGAGAGAAAGACGGCGAAATAAGCCATGCCTACGAAAATGCTGCCTGGACATTTGCGATAGAGACCTATAGAGTGTTCTGCATTCATTCAGACTGAAGGTTCCTACTGAAGTCGCGTGTTGCTGACGCCCTACTGCGAAAAAATCACATTGGACAGTTTGAAAAACTAGATAAGGTTAAAGGTATCCGAAGGCCACTTCTCAGAGGCCTTCACTTTCAAGAGGCCAGCTTTTGAAGGAGGCATTTTGTTTACCAACAAAGGTCGCGTCCACTTTTAGTTGAGAGCTGCGTCAAGAAGAAAGTCTTGTTGCGGAACTTGTCCAGAATAAATATCAGTTTAATATATCTGTACGTTTTGGCGGCAGAGGCCTTTTTCAAAAAGTACAGAAGTATGCATTTTATGATGGAATATTTTACCGAAGGTCCAGCATGTAAAAGTAGCAGATGAAAGAAGAAAATGCAGCAGAATAGACAAATTATTTCTAGACTGACCTGTCTCGGCTTCCACCATTATATTTGGCTAGGTATTGAACGATACTGAATTGACGGTTGTGTTTGTGAATTCTGTGGCTGCACAACTGCAAATATAGTGTGTGCGTGTGTGATGTCGATCACTAGAACTGCTGCATTGTCTCGAGTTGGATGCGCGCTCTATACTCACATTTGTGACGGTTGTCTGCATTGAACCGAAACAATTTATTGTAATGTCGTCTGTGTACGAGTGTATACTACTAATTACAGGTGATTACTGGTCGAATTACTGGTGAATACACGTAATTGATGATGACGTAACGTATCGTAACAAACGTCTAGCTATTAGTGACAAGTGTGCGAGCCACAAAGCACGAATCCCAAGTTCCTCCTACCCGCTCAATGCTTGAGTCGCTCAGCACTAAGGCATCAACAATATTGTCTCGTTACTGGAGTCTCACACGCTAAAGATTCCAGACATGCGCAGCAAAGTACGCATGCACGCATTTGCCACTCTGTGAGGAGAAAAACAACAAAGGAAGATAATCCTCAAGTTTAGTTTACTACTTTTTGCTCGGTATGACCTCCTAATCAATCAGGTCGTTGCACGCTATGACCTATTTATCAATCAGCTAGGTCTTGACTACGGCCAACAAGCCACGTCTTCTATGTTTGCCACTGCAAGCGCTGCTTTTTCTTTTGCTTTTACCACAGCTTGCATGTTTTGCTGCCTTTTCTCTCTCCACCGTGATTTGTCTTCAACAGCTTATTTGTAGCTGTCACTACAACCTTCGCCTTCGGCTTTGGAGTGAGACGAAGCCGTGTTCCACAACCTCTAATTCCGGCGGGGAGGTGAGTGAGCAGACAGGCAGGCAGACAGCGTGAGACACCGCTCAACTGAGTTCACCGCGCGAGTAGTGTGACCTTGAATCGCTGAGCAATCGAGCGCTACAGGTTCGCTTGCAATGGTCTAGGGGACTAGTGCGCTAGTCATAGTTGTCATCAACCGGTTCCCGGTTCGATCCCTGTTGTTGATCGAATTTTCTTTGAGCGGTTCTCATTGCGATTAGACGATTAACATACCGCTGAGTGTTAGCGGCCATGCTGCCACAAGGACTGTTAGAGAAACCCTAGATATCTTAACATGTCCGGCCCTCGGTGCTTTGAGTGCTTTGACGATATACCTCAGGTTGAGTTCCAAGCCCGTAGGGGACGGAGGATAGTCTAGAATGAAAAACAACTTCCTTAAAAAATGTTTTACAAAACAAAGTTCGCTTGGTGCTGCTGCTGCTGTTGATGTTGTTGGTGTTATAGATGTTATAGACGACTTCAGTGGACGACGGCGACGACGACTCACCCACTGATTCGCGACCGCTGACTCTGAGCACAGCACACTAACTCATTAGACTTTTCCCGCTTGAGCGCTGCGTAATGCCTGCTGGCGGCTGGCTGTTAGAGTTGTTGGCCGTCCGGCCGGATAGAGTTGGTCAATCAGCCAGCCGACTTGAGCAGCAACATCGGCAAGAGACTGCTTTGTTCAGCCAGCCAGCCAGACCGGCGGCAGTGCTACCTTGAAATTCTTCATCATCATCATCAGCAGCAGCAGCAACCTCTCACCCTCGCCGCCCTGATGTCGCTGCTGCCGCCGCTGCTGCTGCCGCCCGCGCCGGTGAAATGCCCGGCGCGAGCTTCACCCTCTCTCCGCTTGAGCAGCCGATAAAACAAGGCTTCGCCACCTTTTCGTCGTCGTCGTCAGCTGTCAGCTGATGGTGCTACTGCTGTCGTATTCTTGCTTTGGTAAAACTTGCTTTGGTTCGACGTCGAATCAGACGACAGAAAACAAGAGAGAGAGGGCGGGATAGAGCGCGCGAGAGAGATCATGGGAGAGGGTGGAGAGGAAGTGAGAGAAAAGAAAAGAACATCGATCCAACTAGAAGTCTATGGTGGTAGTTCCAACGTAGCGAGTATTCGGTAACCGCCGGTGGTAGCTGGCCGTAAAGGCAACAAAGGTCGACATCCGAGGGAAAGTGTCGTTGTTGTTGTTGTGGTTCGTCGCAGGGGAAAGAGTTGGTGCATGTGGGTTGTAATCGTGTGGGGGGGAAGAGTAGGGGGTGGTCGTCGTCGAATGGCGGTCTAGGATCGTGTCGGCACTGTTTGTCAACATCAGCAGGTTCACGAGATGATGAGCCGGTGTGTTGCGGGCTCCGATTTACTGGCCGGTAGTGGTGGTGATGGTGGTGGTGCAGCTGCTAATTCGGTTAATGCAATGTTAATGCTACTCTCTGTCCGGCCCGAGGCGTAGTGTGGTGGTAACAACGATAGACGGTCATTACGGCAATACGGCATTCCACCCCACGGCTGGAGAAACCGGCAGTATTGTCGGCAGTGGTAGTGGTGGTGGTTGCGGTGGCCCAACAGAAACTCAGCGGCAATTCCGCCTTCGAGGCGTTCGGCGGCAGTTTCGGGGGTCGTGTCTTGTGTGTGTTGCCCTTGGTGTGCTCTTCGCTTTGCTAAGTGCGAGCGGGCTCGGTGGGGGATGTGTGGTGTATCATTATCGACGTTCGTCACCTGACTTTGGGTGCTATTGCGCGAAGATTTAGGTCTGAGGTGCCCACCGTCCATCATCGTTGCTGTTATTGTTGCTGTTGTTGTTGTTGTTGCCGGCAGTGTGTTTGGTGTTGCCCAGCAGCAGAGCAAGAAGGAACAAGCCCGTGCATTCATGCCGTCGCCACCGCCTCAGTGCATCATGTCTCACTCAGAGGATAGCGGCCGCTAACTTCATAGCTACAACCAACCAATCGACCGGTGGACCGTACGTACAGTGGAACACATGCATGTAGTGATGCACTGATGTGTTGTGGGCTGAGCTACGCGCTCTGATAGAGGAGCTCTTTGTCTAGGCGTGTGGTGTGTTCGTTGGTAGGCGAAAAAAAGACGAGCTTATCATGTTCGCTTGTCATGGACACGACCAAGCTAGGTAAACACTTCTCCAGATATATTGGTGGCACACGTCGACAAAGATTTGCCCCGTGACAGCTTACTCACTTCTCCATCGATTGGTCATATCGATCGGGTGACCTTGTGGAATCTCTGACAATTCGAATGAGCTCTAGTTAATTCACTCGAAGTGAATTCGGACAATAAGAATGATCGGGTTGACTGTTGTGGTTATGTGGTTCGTTATAAATTTCCCCCAGTGCCAACACATACGGTATAATAACATGGAATGGAATGGTCTCTTCCTTCTTTAATTCGATCTTAAAACCAGTGCAACATATCAGATGTCGTGTAGATTTGGATAACGTTATTTTGTGGTTTATTATTGTCATATACACGTGTATTGTTTTAGTGCAGAAGTGTAATATACACGTGCATTGTTTTAATGTAACGTGTTTTTCAAGTCGCGTGGAAACGTGCGCGAACCTTGTCCTACGTGGACTGCGCGACCGGCCACTTCTTAGTCATTCAGTTATATGTAAGAAAGTATCCCATAACTACGACGACAACATCGACACCAACAATTACGACAACATAAAAACGACAACGGCGCTACATGCAAGATAAAGCAAGATATAACTAATAATAGTTATAAAACAACAACAAGTTATAAAGATGCAGCATCAGCAGCGATAGTTGTAATAGGTTTCAAAAACAGCTGAACAAGCAAATAGGAATAACAACAACAACAACCTACACTAGCTACAGCACCTACGCTAGTAGCCTCTGTCATATAGAGAAAAAACAATCAATGAATTAATAAATCACATTATTTGGTCTTGTATATAGATGTATTATTATTCGCTTGACATGTATACCTAAATACACATGTCGCCCTTTTGTATCAGGGCAGCATAAGTAGATATGTTAAGTTAAATGGGGTTTCTCAACAGTCATTGTAATACTTCTCAGCGGTTACAATGACAGAAGAAAGAATATCGATTCGGCGACTTCCATGACAAGCGCATTAGCCTTCTAGATCTTGCCGCCATTTACGACGCATACCTGCATGTCCCTAAAATGAAAAACATTTTTATAAAGGTTGTTTGTAATTCTAGAGATTTTGTTCGTGCCCTACTGGACTTGGAATCGCCGTGAGACATATGTTAAATTCACCGAGGGCCGGACATGTTGAGGCACCCAGGGATTTTAGGCCAACAGTTCTTGTGCCAGCAGCAGAGCCGCTGACTCTCAACGGTATGCATGCTTTATCATCGATTCTCAACGAATGAGCATCGCCCAAAGAAAATCTGACCCGGGTGTGCCCCCTAAGCCGGTTAAGCATGTGATGGCTTTTTTTTCTGTTCTTAGTATTACTTTGTTTCACCTTTGCTCTCTCTCTCTCTTTTATCTGGCTCACCGTATTACACCTTTGGCCGGGTTCCAATTTCCTATTGTTTTCTATGCTCACGTGGCGGCACGGCGGGGATTACTGTGGTTGTTGTTGTTGCCTATTATTGCTGATGCAGTATCGTAGTTGTCCTCACTGACGTAGACGCTATCCACCGCCAAGTTGTCTTCTTTAGCAACCAAAGTGGCCAGCTCTGCTCCGGCTTGGTCTGCTCTGTTTGTTTGATGTAATTTAATGCAACGTCATCATGTCATCATGTTTTCATTCTCTCTCTTTCTTTCAGCCGTTTTTCACCATGCTTATATGCACTGTGTATATATGTGTATATATATATATATATATATATATATATATATATATACAATTTATTACTATATATATATATATATATATATATTCCTCGCTCCAGCTCCTTCCCTATCTGAACGTCCTCGGCGGAGCGTGTCTGCTATTATGTTTTCTCCTTGTGTTTTTCTGTGAGTGTGTGTCACATATGCTAAGTGTCTTTGAGCGAGAGTGTATCGTCTGCCTGTCTGTTTCTGCGTTTCGAGCCTATGAACATGAAAATGATGATATAGTATGTCATCACCTTCGTGTTCATAGGCTCACACTTATTTGCGCTCTTAAATATGAAGCGGCAGGCGAGTTAAAGGCCATTCAGCTGAACGTCATGATTATTATTATTATTATCATCATTGTTATGGCAATTCCTAATAGTCTTACGCATTACTACGATTATTATGAGCGTCGTTGCTTTTTTAATGGCTTCTTACCATAGCCTAAATAGATGGTAATATTTGCCTTAGATAACCCCATCAGTAAGTGTTGATGATGCAGCATTAATCTTAGTCTAGCTTACTCGTCGCTGTCACGTGACAGTTGCATGTCTTTCCAGACATTGTTCACACAGACACACACACAAACATATATATATATACGTACTCTGGCTTTAACGTTCCTCGCACTGCGGCTGTAAAAATTGACCTTTGGCCATCTACTTTTGACTAGAATTGAACACATACGCATGCATAAACGAACATAGATATGCGTGGATAGCTATGCATTTTGTGTTCACTTTTCCCCGTACTATAAGTATGTCAAGGTCTGTGCATGCATTGTGTGAGCGTGTGTGTATGTTTATGTCAAAAGATATGTTGCAGAAATTGTGTCTGTCACCACACTCTGTAATTATGTTTGAGCTCATACATACTTACTTCAAATTACTCCCATGAGACGACGACAAGCTAAGCAGTTTAACACTAACAACGTTCAGATGAAAAGGTACGAAACGCTTAGGGCCGCGAATAAAGTGTGCGGCGTGGTTGCGCGGGCGCCTGGTTAAGACGGAAGAGAGCAGCAGGCAGTTGTGTGTTGTCCCGTCTAATTGACGCGACAGTGTGAGGTCGTCATGGGCTCAATTTATCGAAGGCTCATTGCAGAATTCAGGATAGAGAAGCAGCGAACCGTTCTTAGATTTGAGTGCGGAAATAATTATATATATATATATATATATTTACTCATCAGCTTAACTGGTGTCAGACGAGCCCTCATCGACAAGGTGAACGTCCTGGTGAGAAATAATCGGCGTGTCGCAAAGCTAGTGTTGGCAGTGATGCTGGAAGCCAGCGTTGGAACGGTGTCGACATTTGTGCACCACAGGTTGGGTTACCGGAAAGTGTGCGCGCAGTGGGTTTCAAAGAAGTGCAACAAAATTCGTTTTTTAGCGTTCCTTGGAGCGCCAGCACACAACACGGGCAAAGCAGGTTCAGGTGGAAGCAGCTTGAACATCCATCTTACTGCCTGAACAGTTCGCTCTGCGACTCAATTTAGCCTGCTAAGAGACACCTCAAAGAGAAGCGCTTCAACTCGGACGACGAGTTGAAGGACAGAAGGACTGGTTCACAGCTTCAGGAATTCCGGAAACAGAGAATGCTTTAGCTCGTGAAACAGTGGGATGTTGTGCTCGGGCCTCCAATAATTTATTTTGAATAAATATTTTAGTCATGCCCACAGTGTCGTTTCGTACCTTTTCATTTGAACACCTCTAAAAAATATATATATATATATATATATATATATATATATATATATATATATAAGCGTATTTAGTGTCTATCCCGTCGCTCCCACCGGTGTGTCAATAGAAGCAAAAGAAGAAATAAAAGCAAAAAACAGCTCTGAAAAACTTTAATACAAACAGTGAGTTCGATGTATTATAGCTGCTACTGGCCGATAGTAGCTTGCCATCTTAAATAGTATATGCTGGCTCTGCCAGAAAAATCATCGAGGTCTGATTTTCAAAATCTTCTGTCACTCTATTATGTTTCGTTGTTTTGTTAAATTTCCGCATATCTATATTCTCGTTTCCCGTCGTATCAGACTATATGTACACTAACAGTCTGAAGTCATACCACATTTTCCGTAGGTTGCGTAATTGCCATATTTTAGTCGGTATGAGGGTAGTACGTTACTTCGACTACCGAGTATGCGTTGGGTCTTGTGCTTTTCAAGTATATTTCAGCTCCACTTTTATAGAAAAATAGAGTGCAGGTTGGGCGCAAGAGAATCCTGTGCTGGAAGGTGGTTTCCAATATGTAAGGCTAGGTCCACTCGGTGGCCTTTGGCGTGATGATGTTTATGCTTCGCACTCCCTGCTTGCTGAGAGCGTTCCGGTGAATCTACCGCCGCTGTTGTAGCGAACTGCTCTTATTTGAACGGGGGATCTGAGGCTGTCCCCCCTTAGCTAGAAGGCACGTTTCTACTACGACCGTTATTATTGTTTTCGTCAATACCTATATAGAAACAATGATGATTTTATGTATCTCCTTACATTGTGGCAGCTGTATGTCATTGGGAAAATTGCTTGGCAAATTCGCAATTTTAAAATTTCTTCTAAACAACCATGCCACATCTTCTGGCTGACGTTATATGTTCTTCAGAGAAAGCGGAATTTTCTCAAGAACATAACGATATGTTCGTTTCAGTATAGGATGACTGTTGTCTTGCAATCGCACATTTTGTGCTCCTATGTCGGGCAACAACATCAGTGTCATTAGTGTCATAGATTTTAGTCATATTACTCTCACTCCAAAACAAGATTTCTCAGAGATCATGTTTCATTGGAAACCTATTTACTTTAACGAGCTCTACAATTTTCTATGTCACTTTCGAGATATTTCTGGGGACCCTTTATACATGTTATGAAATATTGGCTCTTACTGTGTGTATATAAACAGTCACTTGTTCGTGAATCGTGCACGTAAATGATCTTGTTTTGGGCAGCTGCAAGTGATTTTGCTTACAGCAAGCCTTCCTAGCAATTGCATGCTAGATACGTACATAAGGTAAAGCCAGAAACGAATTTGCAAAATACTCAAGCGATCAAGTTCAGACGCGGAGGGCAGCTAGCGAGATCTGATGTTGTTATACTGTACGGGCAGCTGGTAAAGTACGTTGAAAAGTTTACGTACATGAGCAACAACGAAACGTTCAATTATTTAAGACAGACATTCGTTCAAAACAAGGCGTTTGTATCATGGTCCACGATTGTTACTCCATGACGCCTTCCATCATGAACAACACTACGTTCTTAACAAGTCAAAATAGCACCAGCCGCTTCTTACGCGGTACAGCTGTACTGAGCGAAGCGATCGGTGGCCCAAATGTCTATCTAGAAAAGGTTACTCCGTGTTTCTCAAGCATGTTATGGGCACTCACCACTCTACAGAAAACCAATGTATGTATTTAATAACTCATGCACCACCTTTTCTAAAGAAACCTCGTAGTCAATATATATATAAAATGCATCACCCATTACATTTCATTTTGGGCTTGTGTTCTACGTATGAATGTAGCGTCATAATTAAGATGACCACAAACAAGACATATAAAAGCGTTTCTTGTCAGTCGGAGCCAGTAACATTGCTCAGTGAAAAAGCCAACAACGGGTTCTGAAAAAGTGTTATAGTTAATATTCAGAAAAACTAAACAAACAAAATCTAGTCAAAAAGCTGGTGATAAAATGATGTCTGTCATTTCGCTTCATTAATCGTTGTCGTAAATTTTTATTCTAAAATGTATGCGCCTATGTTTCTAAGGTTGATATCGTATTGGAGGGTGGAGCAAGCATCAAGGATAAGGGCAAGGCCCATTATCTGAAAAAGTCTCTCTTGTGCTACGCATACGGCATAAGGGGGAGACAGCTTTATGAATACGGTGTGGGTATCGCTGAAGACAGCAACCCCGGGCCCTGTTAGCAGTCGCGTTTGTGGGTAGATGAGCAAGCCTTGGCAAACATTTTTAATGTTGAATCAATTTTTGAGGTCAGGGAGTTTATCTGGTATTCAGAGTCTATAGCTTCCCATTGCTGGCTTTATTTGTTAAGGGTATCTGCTTTGCTGATTAGTAGTCCCGCCGTCTGGAGGTTAATTCATCCGGGTCACTTTGGAGCTAGTTATTTCACTCTTAGATCCCTGGGAATCTGTTTATAAAAGACTTGTATGACTGCTGTGGACGCCGTGCGATATTGAGCGCCAGAGGCATTTGAGTCCTATTGATGAGGCGACACGTTGTAGTAGTGGTGGCTAGACCCATGAGGGTGCGGCATTTAGCTCGATGCTATTTGCTACTGATGAGTCGGTTGCTCCTGGTATATATATATATATATAGTATTATAAAATTATATACATTATATACATATATGTTTGTCTTAACAATGTGTTGACAGACAACAGCCATATCTGTTGACACTTTGACAATATATCATGTATCATTTGCCTCAGAAACAGACTGCATTCGCGGATTACACGTGACACGCGCTTGAATTGTACGCAAAAATGCTTGTCACACAACGACCCGACCGACGTCTCGCGATGATCTATATGAATCGGAAGCGTATTTACCGGAATTGTAGTCTGACAACAGCAGAAGGGAGCTACATTGGTACATGTATAGTTGCTCACTTAAAGTGCAAAACTTATAAATCTTCTGTCATCCTAGGCTCTCATCCTAGGCGCTCCCTAAAGACTACGGCGCCATCTCTGTGTTGAGAACATTTGCAGAACTGATCTCAGATGTAAAAATAATTGCCAGTGCATTTTCCAGTTAACCTTTATTTATAATGTGTGTATATATATATATATATATATATATATATATATATATATATATATATATATAATGTTCTTCTAAATAAACGTGTTACAGTAATTACATTCATATATTAATATATACAACGTATATATATATAAATATCTGTTGACATTTTGCCAATATATCGTGTGTCATTTGCCGCCGAAACAAGCTGCATCGGCAGTTTCTAAGTGACACATACCTGACATGTACGTACAAACGACTGAAGCGAGTTGACAAGCACCTCACGATGCTCTAAATTAATCAAAAGCGTATTCACCGGGATTGTACTCAACAGCAAATGCCTATGAGCATCATATACGAGTATATGCATATATACATATATTTGTTATATATTTAAATTCTATTTATTTCCCTCAAATTGAGTATAAGATACACTTCTGTATTAGGTTGTTTCTCATAGTCTTTTATCATGTTCACCTTTCTGACAAGAGAAATAGTGCAACGATCTGTGTTCCAGTCTGCGCATTTCATTGCATCGTGCTTGGCACACGTTTGCAGGCTGAACCGGCAGGTGCATAGCTTGTGCTCCTCGTGAAAGGCGATGTTTGAGCATACCACGTAGAGGTAACCTGGTGGAACCTGGTATGCATATGGGGACTGTCACATGCAGGACCAGAACAAAGATACAAGGCATTAAATGCGTTCAAGGGCCTCATTGTTGAGAAAACGGACGGTCTTCGGATATTACCTACTTCCCCGCAAAGAGAAACAAGTGCCGTCCTCACACACGTGTGTGAAGATGGCACTTGTTTATATGCGCTATGGGTGGCGTTCCCGCGTAATGAACCGGAATGCCAATATGTGGGAAAGAGTTAGCGAACTCTAACGGCTTGGCCGCAATAACACATAACGTCTCTGGCAGCCAATCGGCCTCTACACCTTAATTTTATAGCTTTGGCCTTCCGGGTGTTTATCTTAAGTACCCTCGAAACAAGGAAGTGCTTCTACCATAGAGGTTACGAGCTTGATGACACCTTGGTCGCAATATGCGGGATTGCTGTTGTTGTCGTCATTATTTTTGCTGGTGCAGCATCGCAGTTGTCCTTATAGACTTGAGTGCTATCCACCGTCACGTTGTCTTCTTTAGTAACTTAAGTGACCAGCTCTGCTTTGGCTCCGTCTGCTCTTTTTGTCTGATGTAATTTAGTGCAACGTCACCGTTAAGTTATGTTATTTTGTTTCTCTCTCTCTCTCTCTATATATATATATATATATATACACATCTATATATATAATGTCTCGCCCTAGCTTCTTGCCTATCTTAACGTCCTCGCCGGAACGTTATATATTTATATATACACATATCTATATATATAATGTCTCGCTCTAGCTCGTTGCCTATCTGAACGTCCTCGGCGGAACGTGTCTGCTCTTGTGTTTTCCTGTGAGTGTGTGTTACGAGTGTTGAGTGTCTTTGAGTGAGTATGTGTAGTGTGCGTGTTTATTTCCGCGTTTCGAGCTTATAACCTCGAAAATGATGACATACATATGTTGTCATCTTTGTGTTCATAGGCTCCATCTTACTTGCGTTCATGTTTATGGAGTGCATGAGTGGCGAGTTCAAGGCCATTATGCTGGACGATATTTTTCTATTAATATTAATATCAAATCTGCAAAGTGGCGCCAACAGCTGTCTCGACAACCCATCGCACCGGCAATGAAAACGGCGTTTTCCTTTGAAGGGGTAAGGCTTGAATAGTTAAGAGCCACAGCAAAGCCAGCAACAGCGCCACTTGACAGGAAAAGCAGCAGCGGCAGCAGCAGCAGCAGCAATAGCTAACGAGTTTAAGTGCCCGAGGTGTTCAGTGTGCATCCATACGAAGAGGGGTGTCCAGATTCACGCAGGAAGGACTCATAAGAAGGAAATGGCCGAGTCTAATGGAACAGCAGCCGACCGAACAGCAAACAGCAGCGGACTAACCTGGCCGATGACCAGTTCCGTGCGGCCAGTGGCCACAGAGTTGGCATTGCCATGTTTAAGAGAGAGAAATGTCCATATGGTGAAACGGTTGCACCGGCTTAGCTGCACCAAGCTGGCCGGGCTCACGCAGGACCGCCACGGCGCCATTAATGACATCATTGGGCGCGCTTTCAGACAAGCCGGCTCTCGCCCTACACTGCGCGAGCCTGGGGGACTGCAGAGGAACTACAGGTGTCGATCGGATAGCCTTACCAGCCGGAACTAGGGCCACTATCGACCGCTGGCGTGGAACGTCTGCGCTTCCGATGCCTACGCCCTCAGCTATCGTGCCATAGCCAGAGCAGGCGTCGGTCACATCATTAACCCAAGAGATAAGCTCAAACGGCGCCTATATGTGCATCTTTTTAAAGAGCACGTTGTTATGGCGTTCGGCCTCGAGTCATCTAACGTTGGTCGCAAGAATGCACTCGAACTGACAAAAGAGCTCGGGAAGAACCTTTTTGAGGTCATAGCGGAGTCAAGATCAATTGCGTTCCTCCGACGAGAGGGTGTTGGACATTGGAACTACAGAGAACAAACGCCAATATGATGTTAAGTGGTCATCTACACTCAGACAGTATTGCGAATACTATATAGGTAGTACATTAGTAATAATTAATGTCAAAATATATGTTGCAGAAATAGTGTCTGTCACCACTGCCAGAAACTCTGAAATGAGTTCTGGCCTCATACAAATTAACTTCAACATTTTTTTTAACGACGACGACGACAACAACTAACTAGGGTAATACCGACGGCGTGGTTTTGCGCATACGCGGGCACCTGCGCATGACGGAGAAGAGTGGCAGCAAGCAGCTGTGTGCTGTCCTGTCCAATAAACGCGGCAGTGCTTATGAGGACATCATGGCGTTCTCATTGCAAAATTCGACCATTAAGGAGCAGGGAGCGAGGTGTTATCAGATTTCTGACTATCGAAGGTATCCAACTGGCCGATATTCATCACCGGATAGTGACCGTATACGGGAGAGACCGTGTGTCCGGCAAGTCATTGTGAAGTGCCTGTTTTCGTCAAGGCCGGAAGTGTTTGAGTTATGACCCGGGACCAGGCCAGGCAAACACGGTAGTCACGGCCCTCATCGACACGTCCTGGCTGGAAGTGATTGGTATCCGTGTTGAAACAGTGCGAACAACTGTGTACCACAGGTTGGATTACCGAAAGGTGTGCGTGGGTTTCGAAGAAGTTCAGCAAACTTTATTTTTCGAAGCGCCAACACAAAAGTACACTGGCGAAGTTCAAGTAGGAGCTGCGTAAGCATCCCACCTATAGCCGGCGACTTGTATCAGTTTGGTACGCTAAAAACATCTCAAAAAGATGCGCTCTAACTCAAACGACGAACTGAATAACATAGTGGAGAACTGGCTCCTGTCACACTCTTCGAAATTTTGGGAACAGAGAAGCTTTTAGCTCTTGAAACAGTTGAATAGTTGAGCTTAAGCCTCTGGTAATTTCGTTTAAAGAAAAACTTTAATTGTTCCCACAGTGTCGTTTCGTACCTCTGTATTTAACACTGTATATATATATATTTGTGTGCTGAGTCGTACCTATCGTTGTTGTCTCTCTTGTCGCTCCCGCAGGTGTGTCAATAGAACCAAAAACGTCTCAGAAAAAACAGTGAATCCGACTTACTCTAGCTGCTACTGGTAGATAGTGGCTAGCTCTCTTAATTGATATATGGTGGCTCTCCCAGAAAAAGTCTCCGAGATCTCACTATCATAATCTTCTGCCGCTCCGTCCTGTTTTGTTGCCTATGTACGCGTTTACCGTAGTACTGGGCTAGGTGCACACTAACAGTCTGAAGTCAAACCACATATTCTATAGGTTGGTTAGTTACTAGATTCTCACTGGGTTCAACAGCCCTACTTATTCAGACTACCGAGTCTGCATTTCGCTTTTTAGTCCCGGCCTTTGTAGCAAAAAGAGTGCAGGCTGAGCGCAAGAGAATCCTGTGTCGGGGGGTGATTTGCCGGATGTTAACCTACGTCTACTCGTTGGCCTCTGTCGTGAAAGCTGATGGTTTGGATGATGTTTTTCTGTTTCGACCATCCTGCTTGCTGAAAGTCTTCAACTGAATCTGTCGCTGCTACTGCGGCGTTGCGTCTTTATAACGGCGATTAGTCTCTACTTGATTAGGTGGGTCCTAAGGCTGTCCTCCCTTAACTAGAGAGATCTCCATCACTTGCTGCTACAACAACTATTATTATTTTTATCAATATATATATATATATATATATATAGACAATGATTTATGAATAATTTACAATACATTTGCACACTCGGCAGTACTCGTCTTATATATATATATATATATATATATATACATATATATATAAAAAAATATTTATTAATCATTTACAATACATTTGCACACTCGGCAGTACTTGCCTTATAAATATATATATATATATATATATATATATATAACACATTGTAACAACTGCGTATCATTAGGAAAACGGCTTGGCAGTCGACAACTGATCGATTTGCTCCCAAATTTCTGTCAACAGTAAGTTTTCTGTTCTTCGAGTTTTCTGGCATCATTGTCATCTCCCTCCGATTCCGGTGTCCGGTGTCTGGCATTATATAACATCCCAACTCTGCAGCCATGAAATAAATATGAAAATATAAGGACATATAAAAACGGCAAGACAGAAAAAGAAATTGAGCTTGTGGCTTGAGTTGGCTGTGGAGATGGGCTGGTAATAAGAATATATATATATATATATAACCAAAATCGTTTGCGTGCACGATTCACAAGCAAGTGGTTGCTTATATACATAGTAAGTAGAATCATTTCATTGTATAAATATATATATATATAGAGCCAGTGTGCGTAATATGAATACCATACCTCTCTCTCTTATCTCTCTCTCTCTCTCTCTATATATATATATATAGGCAATGAAATTATTCTTCCTACTTTGCACGCAAATTATTTTTTGTACAGCTGCGGGTGATTTAGTTTACTTCCTAGCCCTTGCCTGATATGTATGTACATGAGGTAAAGCTGGAAATAAAGTTGCAAAATACTCAAGCACGGTCAAGTTCAGGCGCGTTGGACTGAACGGGCAGCTGGTGAAGTACGTTGACAAGGGTTCACGCATTTAAGCAGCAACGTCAAGATCAACTATTTACGACAGATGTTCGTCCAAGACCAGGCGTTTGTAGGAGAAACTACAACTGCCGCTCCATAACGCCTTCCATTACAAATAGCACTGCGTCCTTAACAAGTCAAGATAGCACCCGCCGCTCGTATGAGGTTTAGCTGTACAGGGCGAAGCGATTAGGGGTGCAAATATCTACCAGGAAATGGGTCTCTCCGCCTTTCTGAAGCATGCTATGAGACTTCGCTATTCTACAATAAATCAATATATGTGCCCATTTACAGACATGCCACCTTTTTATTAAGGAACGTCGTAGACAACACTTGGCTTACATGAGATGTCCACGCAGCAACAGTTTATAATATCTAGTGAAGACAAGACAAGCAGAATACACACACACATGTATATACTATTCCAGACAAAAATTGCTTTACACATCACATTTTCATATTGGGCATGTTTGTATCTAAATGATTCATCATATTCTATTAAAAATGAACTGAAGAATGAATGCAGTTTAAGATAATTAAACCCATACGCGACTAGGAGTTTGAGACGAGACGTTTCGTACGTCTCAACGCTATAACGTAGTGAGCTGGAAAACGTTCGGATATGCGATCTCGGACTAGTCACTTCCGTTTAAAGTGCTTTTTTATCGGTCTGCCGCAGTGACATAACTCAGTCACACAGGAACCGAGAACGGGTTCCGCGAAATGAATACCACCACGCCAGCAAGAACGCCGCCGCCCAGATCTTTGCTTTGGTTGAGCTTGGCTATAGTCAACGACAGTCTCTCGTGGCTCGTCGTAGTGAATATGAAATATTCCACAGTGTGCAGACTCTGCCCACGGTATCAACTTACAGACAGTTTCCATCCGAAAGGTCGGGTAGCCCCAATCGGCAGGTTGGCTCAAGCGCCTACTAACCATCGGACGACTGCCATCTCTTAATGGAATATGTTGCCGAATCGCCGACATACACAGTTGTCCAGTTAAGCCGACAGCTCTTAGCAGTAGTAGTAGTAGTAGTTGATGTGAGCGTACTGCGAGGGGAGGTGCGTACGTAACCCAAATGTCAGGCCCTACATGCCCGCTGTTCGTCGCTCAAAGCTGACCACAGCCCACCGACAAGCGTATTTAAGCATTGGTTTTTGTCTAGTTCTCTCTGTGGTGTCACGTCGCGATGGTCCTCTAGAGATGGGGACAAGTATATATATATATATATATATATATATATATATATGTATGATGCTGTTTCATACTGCAATGTATATAATACGGACATAGTTTATATATAATATATATACATATATATATATATATATATATATATATATATATATATGTATGATGCTGTTTCGTACTGCAATGTATATAATACGAAATAGTTTATATATAATATATATATACTATGATATGTTACCACCATATGTACCATACGATTATAAGCCTATAGACATTATACACAGTGTCCAGAAACACTGTACTTACGTGGCACCGTTACTTTCGCGACGAACATGAAGAGAAAAAAATGAAGGGAGAACGTATTGGGACCATAGAGGAGATAACGAAAGGTTAGCAGGAGTAACTCAATTTGATTTCGAACGACACGTTTGAAAAAATGTTTCAGAGAGTGTGAAAGAAGGTGGTACGAGTGCAGTGTATGGGGCAAGAGCTGTTTACAAGGGAACAAAAACATCCGCCTTGGTATATATGTATATATATATATATATATATATATATATATATATATATATATATATATGTACAACAAGAAATCAAATAGATAGATGCAAACCGTTGGTGGACGTGACGAACAAAGCCGGTCTCCAAGCGAAGTTCATACTTTAGTTATAGGCGTTCACAGTGCAAATAGAAACTCGCTGCAATACAGTACAGATTCTATATATATATACTTACATACAAACATACATACATATAAGAAGTTTAACTAATTAAATCCATCTTGCACTCCAATGCACACCAAGCGTCGTTGTTAAAGCCACGGTACTGTGAAACTCATACACACACAAAAATCCAGTTGTCCTCTTTGCCCCTTGTCGAGGTGGGCCGCAGTACTGTCTTCTTAATATTTGTTCTCTTGGCGGAGGCAAATTTTGCGCATTTTCTTACCACAAACTAGGATTCATGATCCTTGGGGGTACCTCTACAAAAGTTTGGCATGTCAGAGGACTTCCCGGTCTTAGGTTTTGACACAATAGCTCTCGCTCTATACTGAAAAAGTCACAACGTTCACACATCGCCAGAATCTTGTGAGTTGCACATAGAGCATAAAGAGGAGTCACCTATACCAATGCGATGTAAATATTGTTGAAAACAGCCATCGTGACCTGTTAGCAGTTGCGCCAGTGGGTACGTGTTTGAGGCTGTACAATTTTTTTTAGATTAAGGAGTATTGACTTTGTCCAATATATAGGGTAGATTGCTTTATATTGCTGGCCTCATTTGTTAGGGTATCCTGTTTGCTCATTAGTAATCCCTCCGTCCACAGGCTAATTTGAGGACGTCTTGAAGCTAGTTCCTTCGTCTTGTTGCCCTTAGGTCCTAGGGAATTTGTCTTGAAAGGACTTGTATGGCTGCTGTGGACGCGGTGCGACCTGCCCGTGCAATGTTGTGTTTTGTTGAAGAGGCGGCGAATTGTAGCACTTGTATGCAGCATATAGCATAGTGCAAACAAGCAGGTCAAAGCAAAATGTCATTTAAAGTGTGTACCCTACGCTATATGCAATAAGTGCACCAGATAATGTACTGTTTTAGTTTTCCAAATAACCTAGCTGGTTAGTACTGTAAACAGAAAACAATGTAATTGGCAGAGGAATATTGCCAAAGCACGCACATTTAACGTGTGAACGCAATGCGCTAGCATCGGGCTTACTATTTAACGTGTGAACGCAAATTCGAGAGCATTGGGTTCACGAGAGCATCTACTGCTATTATTTTCCCCCGACAAAACTTGAGGTGATGTTGGACTGATTCAAAAAGTTTCATCAGTTAGTGTACACATTTTTTGTACACACAGTTTTGTCTTCGCGTTCACAGTACTCATAAACGAAGCATTCTGAAACTCAATGAGTCGCAGCTGATCAATCACTCTGGGTCAGTGTGAAACTACTCACACATATGACGAGTGGCAGTGCGCATACATATGACAATGAAATAAATGCGTCATATTGCAGACCAAATGTATTTCATAAGTTACTTTGGCCATACATGCCTAAGTTCCTGGTGCCCAATGCTTAGGCGTATTATTTCTGTATAGGTTAGTCCAGCACAAGCAGCATTAGGTTTTGTATTTTTTGACCGGCAGATACCTTCCGGCAGCCAAACATGCACTCTGGCATGCCACCGTATAGAAGTATGTTGTCACCGTATAGAGGTCTGGAAAATACAAGTGGCCTAAACTAATGCTTTCCGTGCGATTGTGGCCATTCAGTGGTTCTTTTGCATGTGTTCACTGCTCGGTAGAAACATAGAATCTTGGACATACCGGCAATTTTTGTCATTTTCGTGTTGCGGGCGATGTCTACAAATTGTCAACTGACGGCTGCCAGTGCTTAAAATGTTGAAATGATCCTTCATAATAAGAATAAGAATAAGAATAAGACATTAATAGGTATTTTACTTGAATAATCCGGCCAGATGAACAACCGTTTTTACAATGTTTCGGTCCAAAAGGTTGAGATGCTATTTTGAGCTCGATTGTTATTTGATTATGTTGTATGCATACGTATGTCGGGTCGCCTAGGCGGCTTCGTGATAAGATATCGCTATCTAGATAAAGCGTAGTTTTCTACACTGCATGCTGCATAACATAAGTAAGAGTAAATAGTACACTGTCTCTATTGATACGTATAGCGAACCTACAACGGTACTCACAAGTGCAGTTACAGTGGAACCTTGTATTGGTTGCAATATTGCGGCTCTACTCGCATGCCACGGTTTTGATATGTTTTTATGACTAGTAGTGCTAGCCCAACTTGACAGAAGATGCCAATTAATATTGAGTGTATTTTTTTTTTTGCCGAAACGATGCACGGAGCAGCATTCGAGTCAACTCTTAAACGAAGTCCCGCAGCATGCCATGCTGGCTCGTATCACCCTTAGCCTCAGCCGGCCTATGCTCTGTGCCCCGTTGTTTGCCACTTGGCTTGTTTTGAATCTATGGGCATATGCGTACAAAAGTGTGTCGTTAACTGCGCTCTCTGGTGAGAATCTAGATAACCGAAAAATTGGGAAAGAGCCAACTTTGGGAGTTGGCTTTCATATGGGGGGTGGTGGCGGGGCTTCTCCTTTTTCTAGGAACACGTGCAAGGGAGCCGATTCGTTCGTTAGCGTGGTGTGCTGCTGTGAATGGGTTGCCTGTGATACCGACCACAATTTTTCATGGATTTTGTTCACGAATCGATACTGCTAGCAGTTGCAGTAACTGCAGCAACAACAACCACAACAGTAACACAACAACTATGTCCAGGTGGCAATCTATCTTGGAATGGTATGTCCAGGGGCAATCTATCTTGGAATGGTGAATTGCTCTGCCTGTTCATATTATAACCTGGCAACTCCCGGCAACCAGGCGAGTGACGTGGTGACGAATTACATTGAACGAGGCGACGCGATACGAGTTTGTCTTAGCCGCTGAAGACGACTTTTGGCCCCATTTGGTTCTATTCCATTCTAGACGCCGGCTGGAGGTCTGTCTCGTCGCTGGCAAATATACGCGGGCACGTCGGACTGGCGATCGCGGCTGCCTCTGCTGACCACGCGAATGTCGTCACTATCGTGGTTGACTTAAGCCAGGGCGGTTCTTTTTGTCTGTAATCGGCCGTTGTCCTTGCTAGGCGACGCGGAACACGTGCTTACGTTTCTTACGAAACTTCGAACTTGATCGAACGCGTCATGGTGAGTTCTGCGACGTATATATATATATATATATATATATATATATATATAAATATATATATATATATATAAGCAAATAAAACTTTAAATTGTATATTAAAATATATATATATATATATATATATATATATATATTTGTCTACCAACAGTAGTGCTGGTCAGACATCACATTGCCGCTCAGGGCACTCGATTTGCGTCACAGCGCTGTTCTCGCGTTGTTCACGTACTGATTGGCTTAACCTAACGCCAGCTATTTGTTTGGACTTCGGACAAATGAGAGCGTAGCTGCCTTAAGTTTGAAATTAGACATCTGTCTGGCAAGATCATAGCGCTGGCAGCACAGCTCTATTTGTGTCTAACGCATTCCGAGTGCTTGCTGTCGGAAGGGAAGCAGAATACACATATTTGCACATTTCAACACAATTGGACGTGCAAAAGCACGTTTGATTTTGTTGAATTGTCGACAATTCACCCTCGATATAATCTAGTATGCTGTTTATAACGGTATTGTTACAGTAATGAAAACAATTAAGACAAGCCACATAGGGCCTCAAGCCGATTCTGGCATGTGCTGGCATATAGCGAACATGTGATCCTACGAATAAAGTATACAAATTGTGTTTAAATTGCTGAAATAGATGGAAAAATTGTAGTTGATTCCCCTAAGACGGTTTTCTTGAAAATATACTTTCATGCGAACGCGCCGCCCGGGCAGTTTATACATGCGCTGATTCAAGTATGCCTATTGGAGACGTTTAGTAGGAGAATCAGAAAAAAAATTGGCCATACGTGGAAAAAAGCAAAATTTTGACCAGATTTGCAGATAACGAAGATAAAACAGAATAATATTCGCAGAACCTGCAGTTCGACTCATCCACACTCCACAGAGCTAGGACGATGATATGATAAAATTGCCGTGCATAAAACAATTACATTCCAGACGAAGCTTTTGTCGTGTGACTATCGAAATCATAAGATCGTCCGAACCTCAGTGCCTGTAGTCCGACCTTCGGGCTCGAGTGTAGATGATTTATTATGTAGACCGTTAGAGTCGGCCAGTCTATCACATGAACAGCATCAGAACGGTTGACGGACATAGGCGCCGTATCCTGATAGCCGACACCATGCTATTAGGTGCCCACCCACCCCAGGATAGGTGCCAAGTTGGTGGAAGGGCAGGATTTGAAGCCACCCCCCGCTAAAGAGCGTTGAGCCACTAAAAAGGGCACGTTTTATTGTTGATGGAGGTTCTCTGGGATATTCTATGGCGATTTTTCACTTTTTCAAGCTAAGTCGAGTAGAACATGTTGGTTTACGTGGTTGGCTCGTAATTGTCGCATAGGCTAACGCGACTGCTTTATACTTGATTTTTGCATCAGTGATTCCTCCAGATTGATTTAGGAATACACTATAGCAAAGCCTATTAGAAGGCTTCCGCTTTCCCTAACGTTCAACACTTCGCTTAGATTGTTGTAGCCCTATAGTAGTATGCAGCAAATATGTCAGTATACTTGAAAGTCGCAGATGCTCACAACAAGTAGCTAAAATAGAACAAATATTACAAGATAGATTTATTATTATTATTATTATTATTATTATTATTATTATTATTATTATTATTATCACGATTAACGACATTATCACGATCAATAAATAACGACGCTTTGATCTCAACCAAACAGCAGGGATTACCTAATATACAAACAGCCTGACCTACCATGCGAAACTTGCGATTGGGAACTAAGCTGTTTAATTAATTAGTGTTTAACGCATACCCATAACTTGATATCCAAATTGAAGCAACACGCCGAAATAAAAGATAATGATTTAATCGAAAAGTGGTTAACTTGGCAAAATTTCCATTTGTTTTTTGGTATCGTTAATATTTCTAACATACATAACCATAGATGATCGATTTTAGACATACTGGGACAATTGTCAATGAGCATCGCTCAGAAGAAATTCGATCAACAACAGGGACCAAACCGGCAAAACCGCGGTAAATGACAACCATGACTAAACGCTCTAGCTCCCTAGTATACGCCGCCTTATATATCTTATATGCTTAATGTGTGTTGCCTAAAAGGTATTGCTCGGTGACCTTTAAATGATCAGGGACCGAATAACGGGTCATGCTGAAAAATGAGAGCGCGTGGAAGCCACGTTCTCGACTAGACGCGCAGATTACGAATCTGGAGTTCTAATGTGCTCTAAGCTAAGACATTAACCACACTGTAGGTGCAAATTCGATAAGCTCAAATCCTTGCCGTCGTAATTTGCTTCTGCCTTAGAACTACACATAATTCATTGGAGGAGGGGGGGGGGGTTGCTGATATGGGTCGTGGCGATTCGAAAGACTTATGAGGCAGGCTGTACGGTATTTGCGCTCAAAGCGGAGAGGGAGGACAAGACTTGCCAGTACAAAGTCTTGAGGAACGAGCACACCATTTGCCCTTTCATCCTTCTTGAGACATTAGGCGTGACAGGAGGCCATGGCCATAACGCGAACTATCAGCCAGATTATCGAGATATCGAGTTAAACGGGGCAAACGATTCCAGCGTTCCTGACACGCTTCGGAAGAGGCCTGGAAGAACTGACTTTCAAAACAAAATAGTAATAATAATAATAATAATATATTATTATTATTTTTATTTTGATATTGGACAGCTGTGTGCTCTGTCCAGCTAAAATTTGTTTGTATAGAGCATAATTTTTACGCAAAAACGTAACTATATATATATATATATATATATATATATATATATATATATATATATATATATATATATATATTCATAACGTGGTTTATTGGCGAAACTGCATTACAAATGCTTAGATTTTCGGAGAACAAAATACACTTTATAATATATATATATATATATATATATATATATATATATGAGCGCTGATCCACCGCGTAATAATAATAATAATTATTATTATTATTATTAGTATTAGTATTATTATTATTTCTGTTATACCTGCGTTATTAATACCAATATCAATGCGTGTGTTCGTGCTTTGCAGTGTACACTGGGGAGAGCGGATGAGCGAGCTATCGTGCCTTCGAACAAGTGCTTAGGAGAAGTTCCTCATCAGCCGCCGAGCGCCGATACATAGATCGAACGACGGGGAAACGCGGCACACGAGAGGATCCACGATGGACAAGTTCTGTGGGTCGAAGTTTTGGGTAAGTAGTGGTAGCAGTTTTGTCTCCAAGTAGAAGCATACTCCGGCCTGAGTCGAAAGACAGAGCGGGGTCGCCAACAACAACAACCTTCAAGAGAGCACGAAAACATGCGAATGTCACAACATTTGACTAGGACCTTCAACAAATTAGTTTTAGCTTGTTAGGTTGTGTTTGTTTGCACTCGCATTGAAATTGGAGTTTATGCGTCTTGCGATGTCTTTCATCGGTAGCAGTTCAGTTTGCAGGTACGCTGCTGTTGCTGCTACTAAAGTGGCTTTATGCGTTGTTGTTTAGCACTTCGGATGTTTGCTTTGAACTATGGAAACCCAAGATTCTGGTGTTCGTGTGTTCCATGTCGACGATTCAATGTGTTCCAATCATTGCAGTACATTGGAGTGGCGGCGGCGGTGGCGGCCACGGCTTGGCTAACTAACGTACCGCTCGAACCATTAGATTCTTACGGATTATTAAATTTAAAAAAAAATGCTTGTAAAATCAGAGATCTAAAAAAATGATGTTCATTTTTTTGGCTTAACTCACTAACTGACAGTAAGGATTGCACTGTGTGCTCTGTCCAGCTAAAATTTGTTTGTATAGAGCATAATTTTCACGTCAAAAAAATCAGCTTTATATATATACGAGGTGTGTTCAAAAAGTATCGCGACTGTTGTGTTTTTTCAAAAATTATTCATTTATTCATGAATATCTATTTTGTCCCCTTCAAAGTAATCCCCATGATATATTATACACTTGTGCTAACGGTTTTTCCAATCTTCGAAGCACTTTAAAATACCATTTTTTTTTATCTTGTTCAGCTCCTCCTTCGATGCCGTCTTTATCTCGTCAAGCGTAGCGTAACGTCGTCCTTTCATGGGCCTCTTCAGTTTAGGGAACAAGAAAAAGTCACAGGGGGCCAGATCTGGGGAATACGGTGGCTGCGGCATCATTAGTGTGTTGTTTTTGGCCAAAAACTTGCGCACAAGCAACGATGTGTGAGCAGGGGCGTTATCGTGGTGCAAAAGCCAATTTTTGTTCTTCCACAAATCCGGGCGTTTCTGGCCGATTGCTTCGCGCAAATTGCGCATAACTTGCAGGTAATATTCCTTATTGACCGTTCTACCCTGTGGCAAGAACTCATGATGCACCACGCCCCTGCAATCGAAGAAAACTGTCAGCAAAACTTTCACATTCGACCGAACTTGGCGCGCTTTTTTCGGTCTTGGTTCGTGCGGCAGCTTCCATTGAGATGATTGAGCTTTGGTTTCCACGTCATAACCATAAACCCACGATTCGTCACCAGTTATGACCCTCTGGAGCAAATTTGGGTCGTCGCGGACAGAGTCCAACATCTCATTAGCAATGTTCATGCGATGCTGTTTTTGGTCGCAATTGAGCAATTTTGGTACGAATTTCGCGGCGACCCGTCTCATGCCCAAATCATTGATAAAAATCAAATGGCACGAGCCAATAGATATGTTTAGGTCCTCAGCAACTTCTCTAACGGTGATTCGACGATTGGCCAATACCATTTTCTCCACTTCATTAATTTTTTCGTCTGTTGTTGAAGTGCTCGGGCGTCCGGCACGCTCTTCGTCGTTCACATCTTCTCGGCCTTCTGAGAACATTTTGTACCACCGATAAACGTTGCTTCGGTCCAAGGTAGCTTCTCCGTATGCCGCAGTCAACATTCGGAATGCATCCGCGCACTTAATTTCGTTTTTCACACAAAAGTTGATACAGGTTCTTTGATCCATTTTTTTGAATAGGTAAAAATCGAAGACGATCCAAAACACGTGCAAGCAAAGCAGCTGTCAACAATTAAGTGAACATTCACAATGGCCGAGCTTGTCGGCATAAGTGAGAGACATGAGTACCAACATAACGCCACAAAAATCGAAATTCGAATATACGTAACCCGCGAAAATTCAAAAGTCGCGATACTTTTGGTGAACACACCTCGTATATATATTCAGAACGTGGTTTATTTGCGAAACTGCATTACAAATGCTTAAGTTTTCTGAAAAAAAATGCATTATATATATATATATATATATATATATATATATATATATATTATATATGGTTGCTGATCCACCGCGTACGTAGCCTGGCTGATTTCTCTAATTTATATGACGACTGGTGCTGTTGTTTCTACCGCCTAATGCCTCAGTGATACGACTGTCGGCGGCTTGAAAGTCTGAACGTGTACCATCTGAACATGCATGCGGTCATGCCTATACCATATGCGCGCACTCTCTCTCTCTCTATAAATATAAGGCGAGCACTGCCGAGTGTGCAAACGTATTGTAAATGATGAATAAATCATCACAATATTTCTATTCTATATATATATATATATATATATATATATATATATATATATATATATATATATATATATATATACATTTCATTTCCAGCGTCCATTTCCATCAAAAGTCAGTAGCGTCTATGACCGTTGGAAGGTTAGCCCATCAAGGTCACGTTGGGCCGGAGACACTCCACCATTTTCATGACATTTCGATGTCAAGCTGAGCCTGCTGTTTACCTGCCTGACTGACGACTTGCATTGCAGGACGACTCGATATCGTGGAACACGAACGGATCGGCGCCCGATGTCACCGTCTGTTTCCAGCACACGGTACTCGCCTGGCTGCCCTGCGCTCTGATCTGGGCGCTGAGCCCTCTCGAGGCCTACTATTTGCTCACCTCACAGCGCAACTATACGCCGTGGACATGGCTTAACTGCACGAAGATCGTACGTACGACCATTGCCGTCATTGCACCGCACTGTCGGTTGTTGTCGTTTTTGCTGTTGCATTCTGTGCGGTTAAATTGCGGAGAATTGCGTCGTTGCTAACTCCTCTTATCATTGCTATATACCGGCGTGTAAAGTACCACTGCTCATGTATGAATTATTCGAGCTTGGGTTCATTTATACACAAATATATGTCTGAATATAATGTCATACGTTGTGTATATATATATATATATATACACACATATATATATATATATATATATATATATATATATATATATATATATATATATATATATATATACACATATATATATACAGATTCATTCCGTTATGTACTTATTTGAGGTTTGGAATCGAGGAAAATTCTGCACAAGGAAGACACTTCACTAGCTTGGTTCCCAAGAGCAAAATTTGAGCCGTATTGCTCGGCTAATTTGCCCACTTGTAAGGGTTGTCGACGTCATTATAGAGATGCGACTTCGGCAGTTCGCAGTTGACAATGAGCTCTTATCATCGGCACCGCGCGAAGCCTGTAAAATTGCTGGACCCTTAGTAATACGAACGATCCTTGCAAAAGCAGAAAGCATGCCTAACTCAGAACCGTAAACAGGCTCCCCTAACACGTGAGTCGGATTGTGTCTGGAAGTCGAAACAACATGAGGTGAACATCGTAGATATAGCGCAATACCCTGGCTTTTTTCTGGTCCGAAGACTGCAAGGTAGAAAAGAATCGCGTTGTTACAAATCATTGCGGCCTATAGGACAGAGAGCACCGCAGCAATCCTGTTGCTGGTGGATGGATCTGGACCATGGATTTTAAAAACGATTTTAGAGCAAGCGTAAGGGATCATATTCCTAACCTCTGTAAATGAATAGACTAATAACCAGTGAATGACAGGTTTGACTTAAGACGTCAAGCAGGTCACAAAAACTTTGGATTTTCGTTATTCGCAACCGAGGTAAGGCACCGTCTCTATGTGCTTGTAGTTCTACGACGATGCCGCGGACACAGTGGAGCATTTCATCCAGGGCTTGGCCAAAGGGTCGTGGCAATCTATTAGTAACAAGCACTGGAGTCCTAAGGGAGCTTGCTGCTCGCACAGTGGACTCTAACGAGACGGCCGGTACGAAGGGAAATTAGAACTCACGAAAAGGTCGTGAAGGCAATAGAGGACGTCAGCAGAACGCATTTTCACATAATAGCGCGAGGAGCGCAACACGCTACAAGCGGAGGACCAATACTAAGAAAGAGACAAAACCTCCTCCTCCTTGCAATACAGGTGATGCGGAAGCAGTTCCCGACCGAAAGCAGGTTCCCCCCATAATTTGCACTTTTCCATCTGGTGCGGTAGGAGGCCTCGATGGCCTTCACGCCGGACCATTTAAAATGCCTTTGCCTGGCAAGTGGGGCAGCAAAGAGGGGTATACCGACCCATCGCCATGGACTGCACTCTGCTTCGACTGGCCACAATGACCATTACTTTCGCAAGTCAATGTGAAAAACTACCTGCAGCTACGGCAGATGAGACACGCCACTAATAATGAGGCGGAAATAATTGTACATACGGCTTTTAAGCATGCAGCTCAGACATAATTGCTCGCACAGCCTTTCTCGAAAACAACGAGAAATGTTGTTTTTAAAATGTAATTTTAAAATGCTAAACTTTAACTTAAACAAACGAGGATAAACGGGTTTTCCAAGGGCGTCCGGCTCTCTAGCCAATGATGCACCAGTCACCAGTCACATAGCAATAGCGGCCCCTCCTGCGTTTAGCCTGCCTTTGCATCAGTACGTCAAGCAGGTGACATCCAGTGTCTCTCTCGTCTGCCTCGACGATGGTGCTCTTCTTGGCAACGATACTTTAGTGTTACTCAGAGACATCAAGTGACCTCGAGCGTTAGAGTAATGGAGTGGGCTGCAGCTCAACCCTTCTAAATGAAAACTGTTTCTACAGCGTTTCGAAGACGACGAGAGACAGCAGGTGTTTGCTGAATTTAACAGTAAGCTCCCGGGCGTCTTTGTAAAGGATCGGTGTAAGCTGGACCTGCTGGGTAGGGCGGTGTTTCCCGAGATGATTGCCTTGGTGGAGTTGGCCAAAGAGAGAAAACAACTCTCCTGGCTCTGCCAGCGGTTGAGCAATAACGGGCCGCTGGCGTGGGACGTCACTGTCTCTGACATATATGTCCTTATAATTGTGGACTAGCAAGCGCGGGCGTCGGCAACATTATTCAGCAACGGGAGATGCACAAATGGGGCGTATACGCGCATCTACATGATTTTCGCATTGCAATGGCGTTCGGTTTTAAGTCAGCTGGGTTTAGAACAAGGATGCACTTAAATAAACAAAAGAGCTTGGGAAGAAGCTCTTTGAGGCCACAGCGGAGTCAAGATCGATCGCGTTCCTCCGACAGAGGGTGTCATTGGAACGTTTTTTTTTTTAGATTTTTCCGTAAGGCTAATTGCCCGTGTACGGTTTTTTCATTTCATGGCTATTTTTTAATCCACTCCGGCATTTACCTTATCTAAATTGGAAACCATGCAAACCAATTTAAAAGTGGCCGGTCTGGGTCTCTAACCCAGTCCTCCCGAATGCAAGGCAAAGGCTTTGCCACTAAGCCATCTTGCTCGGAACTACAGGAAAGCAACGCTAACCATGATGTTGAATGGTTACCGATGCACCATCGTGTATCAATCATCAGCACAGGCCGACGCTCTAGACATGCCGCTATCAACGAGACCTTCGGCAGAGCCCTTAGGTCATGCGGTCGTCCATGCATCCTTCAACCCCCGGGCCCCTGTGCGGGGGACGGCAGGCGTCCAGATGGGATGACACTTACATCATTCGAGCGAGGCAAAATGCTGGTTTGGGATGTAACTGTTACCGACTCCCTAGCACCGTCTATGGTCGGTGGCGGCGCATCCGGAGCTGGTTATGCAGCCCACCTTGCGGAGGCCAACAAGCTAAGAAAATACTCATCTGGGAACTGAAACGGAAAATACTCGAACTGGGTATCCCCACGAGGTCTGGCCTCTCGCGTTTGAGACCTTGGGTGCTCCTGGTGTTCGGACCAGACAGCTAATCCGCAAAGTCGGCATTATGTTAAATTTGTCAACCGGTGATAGCAGATCGTCGTCCTTTTTAAACAACGTCTAGATCTTAACATACAACGTGGAAACGCGGCCTCCGACCGGGGCACACTTCTGAAGTGATCTCGACGTGGCCTAGACGAAGCAAACACGTGATAGTCACAATGTGTCACCCGCTAGGCCCATTGGCATAGCTAATCTTCCGTAATATGTGCACCACATACATATTGTAATATACGAAAAATAAATATATAAAGATAGGCAGACGAAGTCAGTTATTTTCGGGTCAAAAAAAAAATAGTACAAATAATAATACAAGCAATAGTGTAAATAATATATAACTAGTGTAGTAGGTATTGTAGTATCAGTACATATGAATAATACCCATTTGTTTAAAACATATGATGAATATCCTGCCCTTAATAGAAAAAAAAGCTACCTGGCTGGTCCACTGAGGGCAAGTCGTCCCAATCATGATTTCACGTATACGTACACCTTCGTGTGTAGTTTGTAGCTTACATTTGTCAAAACCATGCTTTCAGGCGGCGACAACACTCTGCTTGCTGGTGTGTCTGGCGGAGTTCCTGTTTGCCGGTACTCAGGGCTACAGCTATAACACGATTCTGCCCGACGTCTACTTCTACACGCCATTCATAAAAACGGCGACGATGGTTAGTTGTTGTCATCAGATCAGGATACTACGTACAAAAAAGCACAGAAATATTGAGAAATATTTTATATATATATATATATATATATATATATATAATGTCAAAAGCTTACATATACATGTGATTATGATGCACACAATCATATAAGACGTATACATACATGTGATTTAATTTGTGGTTGCTCTCCAGTTTCTCGTCCTGATGTTCACGTTTGCCGAGAAACGAAAAGGATTTCAAAGTTCCGGAATCATCTTCAACTTTTGGTTCGTGTCGTTTCTTTGCGGGCTGGTCACATATCGTTCTCTGATTCTTCGCAATTTTTCCGGCTACCACTTTGATGTGAGTAAAAGCTACTTATGGCAACGACATAACGATAACGATTACGTACGAATATATCGCTAAACTGCGCAGCTAGGTAAACATAAAATTCCACAATTTCCTCTATTGACCGTTGCGTATTTGGTGTGTTATGCGTCACAGTTCCAGATATTCGTAAGTATGTCTCGACAACAGTTTATTTTTCTGACACCCGGGCACACTATGTCGGTCTATTTTACCTGGAGAAGAAAGAGACGGGAATGATTTGCTTCATACGGCTCTGTTTTGGTGTGTTATGCATGCAGTCACTAATGTATCGACTTATCAGCAGCTGCTGGAAGGAGTTCGCTGTATTAGCTGCGAACCGCAGAATCCTACCTGAAAGTTGACACTGTAGATGCAAAATTAGTGTAAGGAGCGTAAATTGGAACTTGTATCGTATGACCTTCTTTATTTGTGTTGGCGCGTTTTCTTCTCTTCGTTCCCTGTGCGCTCTCGGTCTCTCTCTCTCTTGCTGTTCTTAATTCCTTGGCGTTGCCTTTCTACGGTGATCGAAGGATGGCCCCATTTTCATTCGTGGCGGTCGGCTTCCCGACGTCGTCTTCACCTGCTACATGATCTACTTTCCATTGGCGACGCTCAATTTCGTGCTCAACTGCTTCTCGGACGCGCCTCCTATTCTGAAGCGCAAGGCGATACCCGTCGATGAGGTGAGCAGTTGAAATAGAGGCAGAGGCAGCAGCAGCTACATCAACAAAACTAAAACGTTTGTGTAGGCATGAATAGCAGAACGTAGCACTAATTGCAATCAGTGAACACAGCAACAATATCAGCAAACACCAAAAACGCAGGCAAACAAACTTACGTCATTTCCTACGAGAATTGAATGTATATGATGTGAACGTTTAGTAAATGTACGTTTTTGTGGTTCATAACCTGTGTGTTTATGTTGTTTCTATGTTTGTTGCAGAAACCTGTAAGCTATGTTCTATATACTGATATGTTATATCTTTATATGTGTATATATATATATATATATATATATGATTAATAAATCATCGCCATATTTTCTATATATATATTCATGCGCGCATATATGTATATATAAACATATACAAGGTTTTGGTGAACATTTGAGCCGTTGTTGAGCGGAAGAACTTGCTTAAATATGCAATTTTTTTCCAATAGAATGTGTTATACCGATGTGACTAATCGGATATAACTTTAGAAAATATCATACACGTTTATTGAAGTACCTATTTTATAAAAACTCTTTTGATATTAAAGCAAGTCGTTTTCCAGAAATCCCAATCTAACCATGATGTTTGCGATTTTATTTAATACGACTATATTTTTTCGCTTGTCAGTCAACGTTTGATGTCTTCCGAACAAAACAAAATTTTCTTCCGAATATGCTGATATGTCGGTCTCTTTACGGAACAGCTAGGTTTCTCGCAAGTGCACATTTAGTGAAAATATGTCCTATATCGATATAACATATATTTGTAAATTTAGTATCGCTCCCAGAACAAGTGGGTATTACTGAGCAAAGTGGCTTAGTAACAAAGCTATTACATTCATAGTGCACTTGGGTGGTCGTCGGTTTGGGGTCTAGACCACTCTTTAATAGCTTTTTATGGTTTCCAACTTAGACGAGGTAAATGCCGGAGGGAACTCTAATCGGTCATGATCCGACAAAAACGGAGCAGAGATATCTCAATAAAACAAGTGGTGCATTCCCGTCCATCTCAATTTCGATTTTTAAAAAATCTTATGTTGACAAGTCTGGCTCTATTTAGAAGGCGGTGGTCTGGTGTAGATATATATATATATATATATATATATAGCTATTTTTTTGTATTAGTAGTACTATGCATATCCCGTAATAATGCATGCATGTATTTTTGTGGGTCGCGCGTATGTACTAAAGCTCTAATATTACTAGGAAATAAATAAATACTCAAGGGTTTTGAGCAAAAACAAACAAATTGTTGTTTGTTTAGCCCAAGTTACACTAATAGTTTGTTTTCAGATATAAGCCCGTGCCATCTTATCTATTTGTATTTTTGTATTGTTATTTTTAGTTTTACTAAGCATATAACTAACTGACTTTTACGATTATATTCTTGGCAGCGTGAATGTCCAGAGAAAGGGGCATCGTTTCCGTCGAGAATGCTATTCTCGTGGTTTACATCTCTCGTCATCAAAGGGTTCAAGCAACCGCTCGAACTTCACCACCTGTGGGTCCTTAACTACCAGGATCGATCAGTGAACATAGCGCACGAATTTGATAAAAACTGGCGCAAAGAAGTCCGCAGCAAGGGCCTTGAAACGTAAGTTTTAGCTAGGAAACCCCGTTAGCAAACACAGTTACTCCCATTAAGTGTGACTATTGTTTTTGTTAAAAACATTATGTCAAAAGCAAGTTTGTTGATAACTACTAAACGTTTTCGGGCTGACCCTCAGCCAAGATTTAACGTCCACGGAACTGTTTTTCACATTGCTTCATAGACGGACCCCCATAAATACAAATGTGCAACGGTGGGGCTCGAACCCGCGCACCTATGTGTCTCCTCCGGTTGCGAGGCGGAGACTTACTGCTACTACTACTACTACTAGTGAACTAGTATATGCAGTCTGTTTGAGCGATCGTGTACTATAGACGAGTGTCCGAAATGAGACCGTTACTTTACATACGAGAAACGACGGCCAATTGTGAAACCCTGTGTCTGTTTTGTTACCTAACATATGAAGACTAGTTACAATCATATTATAGACAACGCTTATAACGTAACAACGTAGACATTGTACACAGCTGCTGCGTTGACAACGACAACTGCTAGGACCGCTGTAAAAATTACTTAGCGCTAAATGGCACTAACCACTCAGTAATGGCTAACGATCAATTTCTCAACGATCAACAGTACAACAAGGACAGTAACGATTAGCACGTACTACTTAGTAAAAGTAGAAGGAATAAGCTAAAAATAATAAACGCGGCAGTACAGAAAAGCTCACAAAAACGCAATATCTTTATACGTTTACCACAAAATATAACAGCAATAACATCAGCAACAACAACAACCACAAGACCTACATGAGCAACAACAGCAATAACAACAACAACAATGACAACAACAACAACTTCAACAACAACCTTGATGCCAGCACTCAATAACAACAGCAGCGACAATGTAGAAGAGCAAGTTTGCAATGCTTTACCCAAAGCTAATCGCTGCGTATCGGAATCTCTTGTTTGTTTGAATGTGGCAACCAACCACACAGTGAGCTATCGTCGTTAGCGGTCTCGTTCTCGAGATCGACGGGCTCGGTGAGTCTCGGCGCTCCGCCGACCTCGACCGGCGAGAGCCAGAACGGAGCGGCGGTGAGCTACCGGCCCACGAAGATCAGGCGTCCGGCCGCCAGCCAGCTACTCGGTGTCGGAGAAGCCGCGCGTGCCGAACGTCGTCAACGCTCTGACGCGCACCTACTGGCCGATGTTCGTGCTCGGCGCCTGCATGAAGCTCATTCCACGACGCGCTCCAGTTCATCCAGCCGCAACTGCTGAGCCTGATGATCGGCTTCGTGAGTCAGCCCGACGAAGCCGTGTGGAAGGGCTTCCTGTTCGCCGGCCTCATGTTCGTCGCGGCCAGCGCGCAGAGCATCGCGTTGTCCGTCTACTTTCACCGCATGTACATCGTCGGCATGCGGATGCGAACCGCGCTCATATCGGCCGTGTACAGGTAGCGCGCAGGACCGCGCAGAAACCGACGGACTAACTGATTAACTGACTGACTAAATGAGTGAATAGCTAAATCATAGAAACACATAGAGACGGAGAGAGAGAGAGAGGGAGGGAGAGAGCGGGGGGGGGGGAGAGAGAAAGAGCGAATACATGGGGAGGCGAGAAGTGGAATAGAGTAGAATACAACACCTTTATTGGGAGGGCAGGGTGCTGGCAGACGATCCATTAGCGTCGGGTAGCAGGTTCAGGCGGTTTCATCTATTGATTGACTGATTGATTTATTGTTTGCTTGGCATGTATACCTAAATCTATGTCAACATTCGTCAGAGAGACGGTGAAAGAAGAGGGTAACGGGGAGAAAAACGGACGGAGGGAAAGAGGGAGGGTGCCAAGGAGAGAGGAAAGAATACACAGCTTAGTAGTGAAGTATGCTATCCATTCATGTAATATGCCAGCTTTTCGAATTTCGTATATTTTTCTGATATGACTCGTCTATCTCTCTCTCTGTGTCTCCCTCTTACTCTCAAACGATTGTTTATTTATATATAGCTTTGTTATGTTAGCTACACCTTGCAGTGAACAATTGTCTTCGCATGAACATGTGGCCACGGATCTCTAACGCAATATACGAGTTTATTATAATAATAATAATAATAATAATAATAATATTTAAAGATTTTTATTTAAAGAATTTGCAATAATACGTTCAGACCTCACAATTGTAACATTATTTAACATGTATTAAAGAGCACAAATAATAATATTAATAATATATTATTATTATTAGATTGACGTATAGAGGGCGTGATCGGGAGGTAGCTGTCTAGGTGTACACTTGTTGGCTGTTTGCAACGTTTGTATTATTATTATTATTGCCTGCTTGTATCGTTATCACCATCTCGGTCAATTGTGTGGCCCACGCTGTCCAGGAAATCGTTGGTACTGTCCAACACGGCAAAGCGGACGACGACCACCGGCGAGATCGTCAACCTCATGTCGAATGACGCGCAGAAGTTCATGGAGTTGATGGTGTACCTGAACATGATCTGGTCGGCACCGCTACAGATTTCGCTCGCCGTCTACTTTCTGTGGCAGATTCTCGGCCCGGCGGTACTGTCCGGATTGGCTGTCATGGTCCTGATGATACCGCTCAACGCGTGGCTCGCAGGCCTGCAGAAAACCGTCCAGGTAGGTCGAAGGACTGCCGGGCACCCGTCGGACAAAAATAACTGGTGGTGATAAGCCATACTACCACATACATACATCAACATCTGGTTGTGCGTCGTTAGTGCCAGCTTCCATAGGTCATTGGGCCTCATTTAACGAGCTTATTACCTGCGCTATTTGTGGCAGGCGTAGAAATGGAGATGTGCTGGCCCGATGTAGCGGGTACGTTTACAATGTATGAAGTAGGTACGTGAAGTTGGTACATGCTCAAGATGACTGCTATTTAATGATGTCTTGTGGGCAATGACAAGGAGTTCTTTTATGAAAGTTCGAATCTACGGCATATGATATGCACTCGTTTATGTTGTCATTCCTTTTATTTCATTATAAAAATTAATTCATTAATTACAAGCGTAAAGAAAGCGCTTTACGATGTTTTGTGGATTGGTCGGCTGTTGCCGGTGCTAGTATAACTGTCGTTAATGTTGTTGTTGTTGTTGTGTTGTCGTGTTGATGTTGTGCTTCACTTCTCGCGGGTGGATCCGGGTGAACAAACTGCCTCCAGACGAGCCAGATGAAGTTCAAGGACGATCGTATCCGATCGATGAACGAAATTCTGTCGGGTATCAAAGTGCTCAAGCTGTATGCGTGGGAGTTGAGCTTTAATGATCTGGTGGAGGCGATCCGCTCGAAAGAAATTGAGCAGCTCAAGCATATGGCATACCTGAATGCCGGCCTCAGCTTTCTCTGGACGTGCGCTCCTTTTCTCGTCTCGCTCGTGTCATTTCTCACCTACGTGCTCATCGACGACACGCACATCCTCGATCCGACGAAGGCATTCGTCTCGCTGACTCTGTTTCACATTCTTCGCTTTCCTCTAAGTGAGTACCGAGAATTTGCTGTTTGCTAGGTCGGCAGGTCGAATGGAGGGAAATTGACGTGGGTCAATTTGTCCTCAGGTGGCTTATGCTAGTGTACTAGAGTATGTCTTCCTAATTCCTAAACGCAAGTGGGTAATGACGTTCGCAGATGCTCGTTTATGTCTGATGGACGAGCGTTATCATTTGCGGAGAGGAAAAACGAAGTAAAGCAAGCGCCGACAGTACCGCACGCAGAAAAATTGTGTAGAATCAAACGTGTACACAAGTGCGGAATGTTACGACCGGGTTGTTACGGGTAGCTTCAGACAGAAAGACAGACCAATCAACCGATCGACTGCGCGACCGTGCCTATCGCAATGAGGTCATTATAATGAGCCGCCTTTTCTGTCCAGGTATGTTGCCGATGTTGATCTCCATGCTTGTCCAGGCGGCCGTCAGCGTGAAACGGATGAACAAGTTTCTCAGCTCGGAGGAACTCGACCCGTACGTTGTGCGAACGGAGTCACGCGTACCGCCGGTCGCATTGTCGATCGAGCGAGGGCACGTTTGCATGGAGCAAGGCCGAGCGTGACCAGCCGACGCTGCACGACATCAACCTACGGGTCGGCCGGGGAAAGCTTGTCGCTGTCGTTGGACAGGTAGGCTGCGGCAAGAGCTCGCTGCTCAGCGCTCTCCTCGGGGATATGGAGAGGATTGAAGGCGAAGTGGAGATTCACGGTACGTGTGTTGTTGTTGTTGTTGTATTTGTTTTTGTTGTTGTTGTTACTGTTGCTGTTATTGCCAAGAACTGTTTATTATAAAACAAGAAGAACTGTCGTTGGAACTCATTCTCTTCTCTAGACAATTTTCTTCGAATTTCTGTCGCTGTAATAGGGCCACGACTCGACAGCAATAAGTTTCCACAAATTTTAGGCCGCACGGACCAGCAAGGACATGAACATCAACAAGAACAACAACAATAGCAAGGACACGAATAACAATATTATTGACAAAAACGTTAACCACGTTTACTATTAGCAATCAGAAAACAACTACGGTATTTCAAACAGTTACACCAGTACCCGTGCTTCCACAGCAAGAATAACACGGAAGCTCTAACGACAGGCTAAAACGGCAGTAGGAGTAGCGACGTCGAGCACAGCAATAACAACAACCACAACCACAACAACAATGTTTTTTTTAACAAGAAAAACACAATACCCCTCTAAATAATAAGAACACAATATCCCCTAGAAGCCTTCACTGAGTCGATAACAGAAATTCGTCACCGACACGAGTCGAGAATACCACGTGCGTTTCTCTAACGCGGCTAACGCGATGAACCCCATGCGATACATGCAGGCAAGGTGGCTTATGTTGCCCAGCAGACATGGATCCAAAATGCGAGCTTGCGCGACAACGTCCTGTTCAACAGCCAATTCGACAAGAAGAAGTACGAGCGCATCATTGATGCTTGCGCATTGCGTGCCGATCTGAAAATTCTGCCCGGTGGCGATATGACGGAGATCGGCGAAAAGGGCATCAACCTGTCGGGCGGACAACGGCAGCGGATCTCGCTCGCGCGGGCCTGCTATTCGGAGGCCGACATCTACCTCTTCGATGACCCACTCAGCGCCGTCGACTCGCACGTGGGAAAGCACATCTTTGATAAGGTAATTTGTCTATGTATCTCTATTTTTACGAGTTTTACCATTTCGCTTGTTGGTCAATATACTATATATATATATATATATGTATACTTCAATGCCGAGGCATTTCATGTACGCCGTCTAAGTAGACTTCCGCTCAGCGTTCGACTCGGCACCAAGAGACAAGATCATCGCTAAGCTGGCCGATGCAGGTGTGCCCTCCAACATTCTGCATGTGTTAGCCGCTATCCTCCAGGAGAACCCCATCTCCATCGACGACGGCGTGGCCGAACTCGACCCCTTCCTGCAGACGACGGGCTTCGCACAGGGCGAGCGACAACCTGAGCCCTCTGTTGTTCTTAGTGCTGCTGGCCGACCTCCCTCGCCAGGTGGAGGGCACCCGCAACACGGTGCAGGTCCTGATGTACGCTGATGACGTAGTGCTCTACAGCACGTCAAGGTTCCATCTGCAGCAGTCCCTGGCAAGGCTCGCGACCTACGTGCAGGGCATTGGCCTCGAGATCAACCTGTCCAAGACCGAGGCTATGAAGTTCCGAGGTCGGGTAGCAGGCAACGACACTCTGCGGCTTGCCTCGACGGCTTCAAGTATCTCGGCACCGTCATCCCTTCCAACGGCCGTTCATTCACAGAGGACATCACGGATCGGGTGACGAAAGCGCTAGTGGCATCTGTTGGGATACAGAAGCCGCAGCTGCTTTCCCTTAAGACTGCTCTTGGCCTCTTCGACCTTAAACTCGCTCCCGTCGCTTCGTACGGCATCCAGGTCATCTGGAGACAGCTCTCGCGGCAGCAACATGACATGCTGGACCGCATAAACTAGGCTTACCTCAAGCGCGTAATGGGCCTGCACTCCTCAAGCAAGAACCGCCTTGTGTATCTGCTGGCGGACACTCCGTTGTTCGTCGAGGATCTAAAGAGACGCTTCAACCTGCCAGAGACTACCGCCTGCAAGGAATTCATCCGCATATGGGAGGACAAAATGGCGAACATCGACCCGGACATCTTTGACATGGGTGCCATGCGAGACAGCACCTGGAAGGACCTAGGCCGCACAAACCGCCACATAGTGACTCGTTTCGCAGTACACGGGTTCTACCTCGTCCTATGCGGGACACATGGTTTCCACGACTTTCATCCATCGTGTATATGTACTCGGTGCTTTTTGCCCAAGGTATCACGGGGCAATCTGCCTACGTGTAATCTCGTTAAGAAGCCTCTCGCAGTGATATTGTTTTTATTGTACCATTTGTCCATAGACTATGTACCTAACAAGGGTGATTTTAATAAATGAATATATATATATATATATATTCGCCTCACTTGCCAACGCACTCATAAACACGTGATACGACTTGCACTATGCGAGCATTTGAGTGAATTATACTGAGTGTATTTATTCAATTGCTTACGCGCGTTGACCTGACACGAGTTCATTGAAATATTGACTCGGCCAGTGAATCCTGTGAGGGCAGTTATTTGTCGTAATCCTCTCGCTCCCTGTTCATAATTTCTTTACTGCACCATTGTATATATATATATATATATATAAATTGACTTGTCAAGTTTTTTGAACTAAAAAGGAGCAGAGGTTTCCAAGAGATTAAATCTAGTAACTAGATTTTCTGCAAGCGTTTGAGTAGAAATCAAGGGATATCCAAACTGATTTTTGTGTTTCGGAGTGACCCAACAGTTAGCTTAGCGCGAGTTTTAGCTTATCTAGTTTTTTAACTTTGGCGTGCTCCTATATGATATGGATGCCGTAGGCCGCCACCGAAGCTTCCTTTAGGTCAGAAAGTGCTTTTAGCGTGCTTAGAGAGCTCAAGCGATCAGAACGATCCTCTAGGTCCAAATTTGATGGAATTGGCTTTCTCGGCTTTAATCTGAAGATTGTCGTGTTCGTAAAACACCGTTAAGGTGCGCGTGATAAGCGTTGATACGAGTGAACATGACGATATCGTCGGCATACAATAAGATGCCGACCGTATTGTGATCCTTGTGAATCATTGGCGGTAAGTCACTGAGAAGGATAGAGCAAAGCAGAGGGTTGAGAGTGTTACCCTGAGCCCCATTTCAGACCACCCATTACGGGTGGTCTGAAAAACGGACTCATGCTTCCAAATCGCATCGTTAGGAGGGACGGGGTTTGCCTGGAGAATGCTGGCAATTAGGGTCAGTGCCTTGGGGCCCACGCCTGCCTTGGCGAGCTAATAGAGTATAGCATTAAGAGGAACAATGTTAAAAACAGACTTCAGATCGGCAAACAAGGCATACAGAAACCATTCTTTAGTTTAGAGGCTGTATACTTTCGAGTGTATTTGCAAGTACTCATGAATAAAGCTATGTGTTTCATTCATTCATTCATTTTTTCTTCACGTCAAATAATAATCTGGTAAATAAAATAAAAAGCCGACTTCTTTTACGGAATCCATACTGCTCTTGTGGGATTATGTTGCGGCGGTGGCAGAACGTCGAACTGCGTGTTGTGAGCACCCATGTCAATACATTACACATGCGACTCTTGTGGCAATGCCCCCTCAAGATCGAACATCAGCAAGATTACCCTTACCAATGACCGGGGCGTCGCCAGTTCGATGCCTGTCGTTGATCGAACTTTCTTGATGCTCATTGACAATAGATAATAAGCTATACCGCTGAAAGTCAGCGGTCATGCTGACACAAGGACTGTTGGAGAAATCCTAGATATATCATTATGTTTTACCCTTGGTGCATCGAAGATATGGCTCTGGATGAGCTCCAAGATCGTAGGAGACGGAGGATTGGTCAAGAAATAAAAACAACCTTCCTAAAAAATTAAATTCATGGATCACCTCTTCCATTTGGGATAACCTTTAGTATGCATTCTCACCATGTTTCCGAGACATGTCCCTCTAAGCACCCGTTGAAGTTTGCAAAGAGAATAGGTCGTATCCGAGGAGCGTCTTTGAGGCATTTATTTTGGATAAGGTTGGGACCAAAGGCTTGAGCGTACCTCATTATCTTCTTAAAATGAAGTCGCAAATATGTTAATTGTCGAAGTCCTGGGACGAGCTTGGACTCGTTAGGTAGTAGTTCACAGAAATCTACCAATATTATGGAAGTTCGTGTCTGTTTGCTTATATATGCCTGTTCTCTTCAGCAATCATTTGAGCGCCTAAGGTAAACACATGTGTGTTCGTTTGTGTCTTGACAGGTCATTGCAAATACGGGCTGCTTGGTTGGAACAACCCGGATACTCGTGACGCACGGTATCTCATTTCTTCCAAGTGTCGACCACATTATTGTCCTCGGCGATGGTCGTATACAGGAGGAGGGAACCTACAAGGAGCTGCTAGCCAAGAAGGGTGCTTTTGCCGACGTACTCATGCAGTTCATCCAAGAGGAGACGGAAAGTGACGAAAAGTTAGACGAAAGCCAGGTGTGAGAAGAACGTTCCCATATAAATGCATAATTAAAACCAGATACCTACAAAGACTGTAGTAAAAACTGTAAAGGATGTTCTGTAGCGGGTTTTCTGCATCATTTCTCATTATTCATCATTGTCCGATATCCACGCAATTTACAAGCACCACTCTGCACACTTTGGCGACAGGTCAGTCTGATGGAGGACATCGTCAGCACGGTGCAAGGCAGTTCATCGCCAACGGCAGGCGAAGGGTCTGATGAAGGTCCGGATCGTGTCACTCGCATCAGATCGCTATCTCGACGCTATTCGGAAGAGAGATCCACCTCGGTGTCACGGCAATCCTTCGAATCGGCTTTGTCTCGAAGCATGTCCACCTCGTTGAACCGAAAAAGCACAACCGTTACAGATGGATCTAAGGTAGGCGAACAAACGAACTAGAACAAACGAATATAATAAAATAACTATAATTACGAGCCCTACGAAGCATATATATATATATATATATATATATATATATATATATATATATATATATGGACCCTATTTAGATAACATTTTACAGTTGTATATTACAAAAAATGTATTACAAAAAAGCAAGTCGAACAACCAGAACGAAGCGTTGTCCAGCACCTGAAAGGTTGTTCATAGACGAGTGCATGCTGTGCAACAGAATGTACAATTCAGACCGTTGTTGTCTGTGTAGATGAGCAGCTGGATGACTGTCCTCGACTGATGATAACAGCAATCTTTGTTGCAAAGCACTAACTTAGTATGCTCGTCTGTGAGCGAAAGCATCTTCTTACTACAAACCCATGATGATGATGACGCGCGAGCTCTATGCAGATAGAATTGCATTAGGCGTTAACACAATTAAATAGCGACCACAACCGGCCACCAGTAGTGTCTGAATCGCGCGCTATTTTGTGGACTTCTCCTGCAGATGGTGGAGTCAGCAAGCAACAGTAAAAAACGGCTGGTTCAAGCCGAAACGACGGAGACGGGCAAGGTGAAGTGGAGTGTCTATCTACTGTACTTTGGATCGATGGGCCATCTGTGGGTCGCAGGCATCGTCATTTTCAACATCCTCTCCAATGTCTTTGCGCTCTTCTCCAACGTCTGGCTCTCACTGTGGTCCAACGACGCGCCTCTTGAAGGTGATGCTACATCTATTCTTGTATGCGTATTTAAGATATTGTCGTCAAAAGTGTATTTTGTTTGTTTTACAGGCTGTACAGTGCAACGGGTACGCGCATTTTCGGCTTCGGTTTGAAGCGGTTATTGAATCAACATCGTCATTCTAATTGGAAAAATATGACGATTTTCTAGAGGCTACAGTTTGTCTTGATTTAGCTGGCGCACCCTGTTCTAAACCTGACCTGTGAAAGTCTCGCACGAAGTCACGAATGGTGTGACTCACAAGGGCAGTTATGTCGACCGAAAACCGTTGCCTAAAGAGCTCGCCAGCATACCCGTACCGAATTTCCCTTTTCATGATAAATTTTGTAATCCTTATGCCGTTGTCTAATGCTCCTTTCTGGATTTGGCAGTCCTACCCTGTTGTCTTCACGAGAAAGCTATCGCGAGAAGGCGAAGTTGTTGAGCGCGGGAATGTTTAAAGAATGCGAGCTGATTATAAAAACTGTATATATATATATATATACAGTTCTTATAATCAGTATTATAATATATATATATATATATATATATATATATTATACTATATAATCATATATATATATAATACTATGATATATATATATAGGTATATACGATGTGATAGAACTTACAGCAGTTGTTTTAAATGGGATGACGGACGGACTTGCTTTGTTTAGACATAAGAGTGAAAATTACCCAACTTTTGTTTTACCGATGCGACTGTCCGGATATTACTTTACAAAATGTTCGATTGGCACGGGAGCAAATGGTTGACTGAGAAACCTAACATACCAGCCTCAAACGTTTAGTATAATAAATGTTTGCTATTATGCTCATAAACATATTCTGTAGAGGGAACGTTCATGTGTTTGTTCTATGGATTTTGAACGTCTCGATTGGACGCTCGCAAAACTCAGGCTTGAACCTCTCTCTGCAGCTAAAATTTACAAGCAGAGCACTCCTTGTCAGAATGAATAAAGAAAAGCACATCAATCGCTTTCTAGATATAATGTTTTGTCATATATATATATATATATATATTATATATATATATGAATAAAAAGTACATACATATATATATATAGATATATATTATATATATTATTCATATATATATATATATATATATATATATATATGTGTATGTTTGCTTTTGATTTGCCTATGTTGGCCGAAACTGCAGGGGGTAGCCATTTCATCATCGTGACTAACAAATGGAGGTAATGCTCATTGCGTTACGGTGGTTCTTTGTTGGTTGTTGTTGGTGGTGTTGTCGTGGTCGCATACACAGATGGTAGTCAGAATATAAAGCTGCGCGATCTACGACTAACTGTGTACGGCTTGCTGGGCCTCGGCCAAGGCGTAACGATACTGGTAGCGACGCTGTCACTGGCTTTCGGCTCGTTACAAAGTGCTACGAGGTTGCACTCAGGCCTACTGTACAACGTTCTCCGAAGTCCGATGAGTTTCTTCGACACGACCCCACTCGGGCGACTGGTGAACCGGTTCGCAAAGGATATCGACACTGTCGACCTCGCCATTCCGCAGACGATCCGCTCATGGATCATGTGCTTTCTACAGGTAAGATCTGCTATAACCCTAGAGCGGCCGTGGTCGAAAAGTTCGTTCAAAAAGTACGCAGCGTTTCCCCTGTATATAAATATATATATATATATATATATTTTTTTTTTCTTTCTTTTTTTGTGGTATTACTTACTTTTAACAATATGCAGACACGAGCGATAGTATTTTCTGCAAAATGTCCTTAATTGTTACAATTGTCGAAAATGTGCAATTATAGAAATTTTAAGCTCATCTAGGAATTATTGAATTTAAATAATTTGTAAATAAAATCCGAGAACGACGGTCCTATAAAACATATAGACAGCAAAAATTCGTCTCGATTACGACGTGTCCAAAAATACAGAAACGAAACATCTACCGAAATCGTGATTTCTTTCCTCTTGTGTGTGTGTTTTTTGTAATCTGGTGTTTGTTTTCCTTTACGGCAGGTGGTTATGACACTCGTGATTATCAGCTATCATGCGCCGATCTTTTTAGCGGTTATCGTTCCGGTCGGCTTGATCTACTACGGCGTTCAGATGGTCTACATTGAAAGTTCGCGCCAGCTAAAACGGCTCGAGTCGGTGACACGTTCACCGATTTACTCGCATTTCTCCGAAACACTCGCCGGTGTCAATACGATTCGCGCCTACCAGGCCGAAGAGATTTTCGTGCAGGAGTCCAATGACCGGGTTGACGTTAATCAACAGTGCTACTATCCGTCTACTATTTCAAACAGGTGCATACAGGACACAATCAATTGACCTCTGTAGCCGTATTCCTGCGTATTGTAGAATATGGTTCCGCAGGACGAGGCGTTCTCATTTGTCTTTATTCCCTTTCTATTCATCTTTCTCTGCGTTCCTAGCCAACAGCTGTATATTAAGGTACCGTGTAGTAAAGAAGATGATGCTATTGTTAGTTTGGCAATTTTGACGTGGATGGACTTTTTAAAGAGTAATATGCGTCAGAATGAAATGATAAAATTGCAAATGAGGCTAATTTAGCGGATGTGTCTTTTGCGGTATTTGTTGAAACTCTAAATTACCATGCGGCGTTTCATAATGTAAGAAATGTATAGATCCTTAAGAAGGATAATGGGTCCGCTGATCTTTTTTTTGTCCTGATAGCCGATTTCCTTGGCTTTACAAGAGGACGGAGGAGAGACAACCGGAATCATCTTCTATGCCGATGATATGGTTTCCTTTAGCAGAGTCCAGTCTAACCTCAAGGCAACACTGCGCACATTTGAGTCGTGCTGAGAGAATAATAGTCTCTTCGTCAACGCTGCCAACACCACAGCGACAGAATTTGAAGGTTTAGAAGAGGTCTGGACAAATCTGTTCGTTTCGGCCTTCGTACGGCCTTTGTTGCGTTCGTTGGCGGCGAATGTTCACCAGCAGATCTCTGCTTCGCAGGACACTTTAACTAACAGGGCTAACAAGGCGAGATAGCAATGGCAAGCATATTCCACCTGCAGAACCTATCAGCACGCACCGCGGAACTGGCGGCACACTGTTAAACTTAAAGGTGGCACCTGCCGTTTCTTTTTTTTTGGTCCGATTGCGGTAACATAGCCGCACCTAAAACACACACACAACTCCTCGAAGTGCTCCACGTGGTGCAGTCTTTTTTTAAAATCTTTAGTCCCATTCCCTCGGCTCCTCGTCTCGACCACTCTCCCGAGAGACCCGCTCAAACCTCTACCGCCTGGCCGTTTCCTTGGCTGTCTTGGGAGCGTCAAAACGGCGTCGAACAAGTTCATCGCCTACATGATGCAGTCGTCTACCTTCATCAATAGTGGGCTAGGTCGGCTGCTCACCAGGCCACAAGAGGCTAGCATCAGCGTCAGGCGAACTTGTATCGCAATGCTTTATTTGGTTATGACGTTGCTTCATTCTGTTTTCTAGATGGCTGGCGATCCGTCTCGAGTTCTGCGGAAACCTGATTGTCTTTGCGGCCGCCATGTTCGCAGTCTACTATCGGTCGACTATGGATGGCGGCAAGGTTGGTCTTATGTTGAGCTATGCACTCTCGGTGACTGCCACGCTAAACTGGATGGTCCGCATGAGCTCCGAACTGGAAACCAACATCGTCTCAGTGGAGCGTATTTCGGAGTACACACACAGCGCCAGCGAGGTAAGCATATATATATATACATATATATTCCCATGCCAGTACAATATAGACAGATTCCAATGACTTCTTAGCCTAACTTAGTAATTGTGTATCCAATAAAACCAATAACAACAATAATATATAGAAGAAACAATGAAAAAGTGTATTTGATTTGCTGATTTCTCGCTAGAGTTGTAAATAATTTATTCTGTCGCATTTAGCACAGGAAGGTAAGTACATATTTGGACTGAGATTCCTTTCTAGATAAACATTTTACCTTTTATACTATTTATAAGTTAGTATTATTTACATAACTGTGCTTAGATTGTATTACGGAAGGTGCATTATGCGTTGTGGGCGGCACGGCTATCCGTCTTAGTCGAGAAGTGAAATTTTCGGTATTACGATTTATGAAAACATAAAATGAGATAGTCCACTGTGCTGTCCTGGCATCGCTGGTCTGACTGAAGAAAAGGCAAGGTCTCCCACATTGTTCTGGTCCTTCGTATCCTCCAGTGCGCGCCTGGAAATTGATTCTCACTTACGGAATCACTTTAGCAGGTGCAACCTACTTAGGGATCCTGCACTCGTTACGGGTGGTCCAGAACAATGCTGTGCGAGCCATTACTGGTTGTTTTGTCAGAACGACGTGTCACCATTGTATGGCAGGCTCGGACTACTCAGCTGGCACGCTTAGATTTAGCCATGCTTGCACATACGATGGTTAAACGTAAAGTACATTCAGATTGCGAATTCGAAATCTAATGGTCCCGTCTGATGTTAGCGATATAAGGGCCAACTGGGGATTTCTAGATTCAAGTTGACTTTAAGGCAACACTCTCTAGCCTGCATGCGGAATTATACCTTTTGATATGGATATATAGTAAGAAAACGTATATGTAATCTAGGCTTGTGTGTATATAATCTTGTGGTTACACTTTACAGATGCCGGTACTACACCGATAAATATTTTTGATATTTGAAATATGATGACCAAAATGAAAAGATGACCTTGACATAGCTTGTGACAGATCGTCTGTAACAGAGCATGGCAATAACACGACTGATGTTGATCATGGTGGTCCCGTCGGTTGGTTGGTGTCTTGTGACCAAAATGATCCTTGTTGCTGTTTTTGTTTCGGCCGAGCAAGCATAAAAAGGATCCTTTTTCATAACATTATTCTCTTGCCGTACAGCTAACCGCCGTCTGCCATGTAACTGTTTGTTGTTGAATGGACGTATCTTCTCTCTCGGAAATCCTTTTCTACGTTGCACATACGCATGCCGGCGTACGCGCCTGACGCCAACCCTCTGACGCTGACTAACCAGGCCGAGTGGCGCATCGAAGGGAAAAAGCTGCCTGACGACTGGCCGTCTCGTGGTCAGATCACTTTTGAGAAGTACGCTGCCAGATACCGTGACGGTCTCGATCTAGTCATCAAGGACATCACGGCCGTTATTCAGCCAGGGGAAAAGGTAACAACACCTGACGAACACCTTTTTGTGTTCTCTTCAGATTTTTTCGCGACAGTTATAGCCACATATCCAAACACTAAAAACAAATGAATGGGGACAGCAACAAATAGTCGTTGGGATTTACTCGCAATCTTTAGTCGATCCGATAACAACAAGTATAAAAACATATTCAAAGCACTTCCTTCTGGCGGTATTCTCAGTGGATGGCACTGTGTTCTTTTTTGTCTGCACTGTCAACATAGACGCCGGGAACTTAGTATAGCCTATCTAAGCCACATCGTCGAGCCCGGTGGCGTGGTGGCATGCGTCTGCGCCTCGCGACCGGAGGAGACACATAGGTGCGCGGGTTCGAGCCCCACCGTTCCACATTTGTATTTACGGGGGTCCGTCTGTGAAGCAATGCGCAAAGCAGTCCCATGAACGTTAATTCTGGGCTGAGGGTTAGCCCCGAAATTATTTTTTTATCTAAGCCACATTATAATCTCGTTCTCTCGAGCCTGAAATCTTAAACGCTCGGATGCGCTGCGGATTATTGTCGGCTTCTGCAATTAGATATGTCTCAGTAGCGGTTTATGCACGGCCCATCATTTTTCCTTTGTTCGTTGGCGTTCGTTTAGTGAGACAAAATACTTCTTTAATTGTTTAATAACCAGCATTTAGTTTATTTGTACACATGTGCATTAACGCCTTTCTATACCAGTTTCGTCAGCGGTATCGCTTTTGTACACTTTAACAGTTACCGCAAAGTTTGAACAGTGTTAAAAACGAGATAATGTGCAAGAAAAAATATCTGAAAAGCCCAAGTTGGTCTGTCCCAGCTACGTTTGCCGTTGCTGTTATGGCCTGGTGGGACTGGTGTGTATGCATGAGACTCATGGCCCTGTACTTCATCTGCGCTTTAATTTGACTTCCTTCGGGTGTTTCCTACAGGTCGGCATTGTTGGGCGAACGGGAGCAGGAAAATCTACACTCACTTTGGCGTTGTTCCGCCTGATAGAGCCTGCGAAGGGGCGAATCCTGATAGATGGTATTGACATCACCGACATGGGTCTGCATGACTTGCGCGAAAGACTCACGATAATTCCCCAAGATCCGGTGCTCTTTTCGGGAACAGTCCGTATGAACCTCGACCCCTTCGGAAGGGTGAGTTTGAGAGCTGAGTTAGCCTGGAATATTTACCTGTACCTCGCTACTTGTCTACCTCTCTATGCTTTGTTCTGATCCAGATTTTAGAAATTTCAGATCTTTACACTAGCATTTTATGTGCACTGGTGCAGTACATTGCAACCTTTCGCTTGCTGGATTTCAACAAAGCCTATGCATGGATATGTGCAACATTACGCAACTGTTAGATATGAATGTATATATAGTGTGTATTCTATATATAGAACATAGACCGCTTTAATCAAGCACATAAAGCGGACTACAGGTCAAGTGACATATTAAATCGGCTATCTATTTTATATAATGTAGACACTTTTTTATATATGTGACGGTTAACTATTATACTGAAGGCCCGTTTTTGGCCATATATGTATGTATGTATATATATATATATATATATATATATATATATATATATATATATACATATATATATATATATATATATATATATATATGTGTGTGTGTGTGTGTGTGTTTTAACTCATGCAGAGCACTGACGAGGAAATCTGGCGTGCGTTGGAGCATTCGCATTTGAAGACATTTGCGACCTCCCTGGAAAAGGGCCTCGATCATGAGATTGCCGAAGGCGGCGAGAATCTTTCAGTCGGCCAGCGTCAGCTCGTCTGCCTTGCGCGCTCGCTTCTTCGAAAGAGCCGCGTTCTCATTCTCGATGAGGCTACTGCTGCGGTTGATCTTGAAACGGACGATCTCATTCAGAAGACGATTCGCTCCGAGTTCCGTCAGTGTACCATCCTCACCATCGCTCACCGTCTTAATACGATCATGGATTATGACAGGTATTGGGATCGCATTCACGAGTCAACACTGGTAGTTTGTTGGCTTTCCTTCCTTTCTTTTTTGACTTTGTAGAGTTTTGTTTGACATGACAATTTAGTCCCGCCAATGACAACATCCAGGAACGCAGATTTGTGCTTTATCTTTATTACCATCAGTAATGTGGCGTAAAGCTGTGCACGACTCCGGCGTTACACTGTGAGGTTCGCCAGTCGCGCTCCTGGGGTAATAAAGCAATGTGATTGTCGAATCGGTTAGCACTAACACTATTGTGGTTGATAGTGACCTTTGATGACTACGATTTTCGAAAGTGCAAAAACAGGCTTACGTTTGGAAGGTCAATGTGATTGAGTGACGTCAACGTGAATGATGATTGCAGCTTCTCAGAAACTCAAACCGGTCACTTTTGTTTAGAAACAACTCTTCCAAATCTGTTCAGGCTGTTTCGGATTGCCTCATTGCTTTCACGCAGAATGTTCACGGTAACTAATGAGACGACACACGTTTAATGCAGCGTGTTGTATAAATCAATGCTACTTGCAAAGTTTTGACCCAGTATAGCTAGTCACGTATTTTTACTTCAGCTAGTATTCTAGCATTTATGTTATTCAATAGAAGCTAACTCCATACGAATAAGGCTGCGGGCAAAACGCATGCTACCCCTGGGATCATGAAATCCTTTGCGAGGTCGAGCTATGTCGCTTCCTTCATGTAAGTCAGTAGCAGGCTTAGACTTAGATGAAAGTGTTGTGCTGTTCGGGCTGACGCCCTGGTTCTATATAGTCCTAGGGCATGAATCATTGTGTGTTCTTGAGCGTGTTTCGGCGGTAGGTGAAATTAAATTGTTATCAATAATTTGAGGATAAGTATTATTGTCCCTTTTTTAAATATTTGTATTGCAGTACGAAATTGCGGTTTTAATCCATTTTGGGTAAACATATTTTATATAAATTTGCTGAAATATTGGCTAAGCGTGCTAATGAGATAAACCATGAGCATTCTTGAGCGTGGTATCGAGTGCACACTCAAGCTCGTGCTAGCCATCGGTACTGCAGGATGAAACACGATGAAAACTGTGCACAGAAAACCGCAGAAACATATGGCGATTTGTTCTTGCAACTCATTTCTGTGTGTCGGTTGTGACTGCGCCAGTTACAAATAACTTCGATTCAATTGCGGCCATTTTAACTTGAACCTCAGCACACGAAACGCTCGTGAGTTACGTGCCCTTCACCCGCTCCAATAATTGTAGGTTTGCTACTGAAAGCTTGTCTCATGTGATTTCTATTCTATATTACGCAGTCGGGACAACCTTCATATCGAACAAAGTTCCAAGCGTAAGAGATTGCGGCTTTCAATATATTGCAGTAACTAACGTATAGTGTGATAATGTGTATTTTTGATCGTCATTTGTTAGAAATATAATACTGTTTCTCATGGGATGTAATATTGCACTGCATTATCGATATGTTCAGTATGTACTTGAACGAAGAGTGTAGCGCCAGAGAGCTTGCTATCTCACTGTTGCCATTGTTGTTTTCTATGTACAGGATTATGGTGCTCGAGAAAGGCTATATCCGGGAGTTCGATTCGCCCACAAATCTTCTGAAGGACAGAAACAGCATCTTCTACTCCATGGCAAAAGATGCCAATATTGGTCCGACGGGCGGTGACACTTAACATATTCTTATATATATATATATATATATTCAAGCGCATGTTCTGATTGTAAAGCCTCGTTAGTATCAGTTTTTAGTACAAGTGAATGTAATATAAAAACATACATGCATATATATGTATAGCTTTATTATATAATTTCTTTCACAGGAGGCTTATGTGTGATCCCGGAATCTATGTTTCCTGTTTTTTTCCATCTCCTTTAGGAGAGCTATGAGAACTTGTTACATATATTATTATACAATTTTTCATATAGGAATATTTTATTCGTTCTGTTTTGTTGTTTGTTGCACAGTGCATCCCACTGGCATTCCTAATATAAGTAATCTAGAAAAATTACACCAAACGTTGACTGGTTGGTTGCCCATAACAACGCACCACTGAGATGTCCTCGTATATTGAGCGGGCTGAAAAAAATACAACTCTTTGCGGTGCTAATGCCTCTGCCAACGAGGACTGCTGTACAACCTGTATACATTACTGTTGGAAAAAAATAAACCCTCACATTTAATACAAATACTTACTACAGAAAACTGTCTTGTTGTACAGAATCAAGGTGTTCTTTACTTAATTGAGGTAATAGGCAAAATGAGATGGGAGTACGTCACATAAAAGCAGACCTCCCGGTGAGTGTACCATTTGTGTTCAGTACTGCCTTTTGCGGCGGTGAATGTCCCCTACTCTGGAGTGGGCCGAGCCACCATTGGGGGGGCGGGTGGGAATATTCTAGGGTGTAACGCGGAATCGCGAGGTGATCGCGTTCTATCGTCGGGTAGGAGTAATGTGGTACCCCTCTTCTGAACCTCGATAGGATGGAGGGAGGGGGGACATGCTGGCCTGTCAATTCGGGCCGGCTAGCGCTCCTGCCATATACCAACGCGTAACCTCCGTTGGCGGCGGGAGTGTAAGTAGTTCTCTCTTTTAGTAGGATCGACAGCAAACTGGCAATCTTCCAGTGTCTAAACGATGACAGAGTTTGGAAAATTATCCGTTTTTGACACTTGATTACTGACATTGAGACTCATACGACATTTGGCCACGACGAACCACAAGAACTGAACTCTGGAATATATAACTAGTATTATATATCAGTTTACACATTTTTTATTATTAAACTGAATTCGACCAACTATGGTGGTAGAAATTCAAGTGTCCTTGAGGGCAAGTGACATAAAAGTAAAAAATGTAAAATATATATATACCAAGTGTTTTGCTAGGAAATCCGAGCAACTCAGACGTACTTCTAATAACAGTCCACTAAAAGTGTGCAATTATCACGAAAAGTGTCTTTCCGAGTTGCACGTTGGTCCATTTATTGATTCTAACATAGATTCACGTTAGTATTATATAAACAGCATCTTCTACCCTACTAAATTGTAGCAATGTAGATTTAATAATTTAATAATAACACAAGTGACTGATGGGGCTCGCTCGGAAACGGCGATTCTCTATATGGTTTTGCTGCCAAGAAATGGTCGTGCAAACCGAAAAAGTGCCCGAACTGTGACTAACGAGTCGGACGCAGGGACGACATCCTGTCGTATCGCAGGTAGATAGGCACGAAGATCACACACTGTGATCTTCGTGACTACCGAGCAAGATGGCTTAGTGGCAAAGCCTTTGCCTTGCATTCGGGAGGTCTGGGTTCGAGACCCAGACCGGCCACTCTTAAATTGGTTTGCGTGGTTTCCAATTTAGACAAGGTAAATGCCGGAGTGGAGTAAAACTTAGCCATGACATGAAAAATCCGTACACGGGCAATTGCCTTACGGGAAATCTAAAAGAAAAAAATGTCCGCTGCGCTCAATGAAGATGATGCGCACGCTTCTCAAGTAAATGCGTTGACTACGCAAGCTCGACGTCAAACTCTATCGCCAGGTACAAGATATCTTGCTGCCAAAGTTGAGAAACTGTCGGCGTCTCGTAACGAAGCTGCCTGCACACCTAAGCAGCATGAACCAGGTGGGACCATCGCATCGCACATCGGCGCAATACCACCACGCCACTTCACGTTGTCTAACACGTCTCAGCCTCAGCACTCATCTTCAAGAGCATCATTTACTGGCTCTGGAGCGAAAATGCAAGACTTTTTTTTCATATGAAGCAGTTTAAACCGCATGCTTAGAACAAGGCTCGGGAGGGGAGCGCGTGACCAGCGACATTTTGCCAACGAATTGGCGACGCATCCACGCCAGCAATTACGGATCCAGCAATAAAATTACCCAGCGGCCGTCAACTAGGCGAACAAACACTTGACAGATGAGCATCTGCGTCTCAGAAGCAGAAACAACAGTTCCAGCAGCTGCCTGGTTTGCGCTCCAACTGTAGAGCCGCCAAAGATTTATCTCGAGTTTGAAGAGAAAACCGTAATGCGGCACGTGTGCACGCTCACTCGAAGACGAATGACTGTGATGCGTATCAGGTACAAAGGGTATAATCAAATTTTGTCACACATTCCTGCGTTCTTGCTGCGGCTGTGTCGGTTAGTTATCAACTATACTGGGATGATTAGCAAAAAAAGGGTGGAGAAAAAAATGCAAATATCATAGACGACTTTGAAAGGGTAAGAAACCATAGAATTTGTTGAAAAAGTTGCCTCATTTGAAAGTTGCCCGCGTGTGATAATGTAATGACAGGCTCACTTGTGAGAAAGAAGTTTTAGGTGGAACTTGAAGGTTGACCCTGTGACCAGGGTTGTGCTCTTGAGAGCTTTTAACGTTACTTATAAAATGTGTGCTGATGATCTTAAGGCCTAAACCAATTTACGCAGGAACCATAATATAACAGAGCGCCAAAAGGCGCAGTTTTATCCACCAGCTTCAAAGCTCAGCGGATGGAGATGCCCGCTTTGAAATGCGCGGCGTGGTCTAGGGAACTAGTGCGCTAGTCATCTACAGGGGTGTCGCCGGTTCAATCCATGTGGTTGATCGAAGTTTATTTGAGCAATGATCATTGAGAATAGTTGAATTGCGGCCATGCTGCCACAAGGTCTGTTGAGGAAACCCTAGATATCTCAACATGTCTGGCCCTCAGTGCATTGAAAATATACCTCCATGCATTCGAAGTCGCCAATACTAAGATTATTAATAATGCCGCCTATTTGTAGTTTGTGCGACACCTTAAAACGTTTTTTTAATAAGTGATTTTGGATTATATATATATATATATATATATCGTTTATTAATAATTTACAATACGTTTGCACACTCGGCAGTGCTCGCTTTAATAAAAATGATGGTAAAAAGGTTTCACGTGAGCTTAAGAATCAGCTGTCCGTGTCCTTGCTTGATGGTAGCCCCCGCTCCTATGGACCCGGTGCGAGCGGTATATCCTCAAGGTTCTTGCAACGCTAAGACGGTAAGATCCTTACGATTCCTCCTCGTGACGCCGAGCCCCAAGAGCGTACTCGCAGATTCGGAGTTCCATACACCACTCATAGAGATAGTGATGGATCCGAATCTGCGAGGTTTTTCGGGTCAGGGACAGCCGCTCTTAGGAACTCGACGTCATATTTGGCGAACTTGTCCTGCCGCACTTTTGCGAGGTCCCTGTTCGGGCCGCAAACCTCGGCATCTAAAACCCAGACCTCGGTAGGTGTTGTTATTACGAGGTCGGGCTTTAGACCCGGTGCGCCCGGTCGACGGAACACTCGCTCACGAACCACCTCATGGCCCCTCTCGCGGAGAAGACGCGTCACGCGATCACAGAGGTCGTCATGTCTCTTCATAATTTGTTTGTGTGTTGTATCGCACATCTGAGCGACACGAGTCAACGTCTCAGACGCATGACACCTGTGCCTACAAGGTTTGTTGTAGCCAGGGCGTCTCCTGGCCAATCTGACACGCGTTGGTAGTGCGTTGGGGATTACGGGAATCGTGATGTACATACGTCACCATAGCCAGTGACTAGTGTGGGACTAACAAACCCACTAACACCCGCCTTCCCCCCACCCCCAGGGAACGGTAACTGCTATGCATCGCTTCGTACCATATATATCTTTTTACATATGTTTTTTACCTTTTATAACTTGAAAGCAGGAAAGTGTCTAGATCAGTCATTTTGAAAACAGGAAAGTGAAGAATGAAAATAGGGGCCTAGATAAGATTGATTGAAGGTGTTACGGCTGCAGAGAAATCGAGTTTCTCTGTAAAATCTTACGCAATGCTTATTGATCGCCTATCGAAGGTGTTCAAATTTGCCAAACGTCAATTCACTTTCTCTCGTTGAAACCACCAAAACTAGATACTTTGGCGTCACTTAAGTTGGAACGTCTGCTACAGATCGGTGTTGTACTCAACAAAATAGGTAAGAAGGTCCTCCCTTTTCGACCCTACCATTTGTCGCTGAAACTTTTTTATCTAAAGAACACACAGTGATGATTACAGTTGTAAGTTTATTCTGAACCTTATGCAGACACAATGTTATAAACACCATATAATTTACGGCGCCGTGTCCAGTTATGTGTGTCTTCGTCAACCGGATATTTTGTATACATGTATGTGTCTGCCCGCTCAAATATATATATATATATATATATATGGGGGATGTGTCTACGCCGGGACTATTATACAGCTCTTTATCCTTGTCATTCACTTGAGCGCAAACTAAAAAAACAATATAGTAGTAATTTGTGAAGATTTTGCATTACAGTGTTTAGACTAATTATTACTTAGAACCCTAACCGGAAATTATCACAGGCAAGCACAAACTGCTGTAGCATTTTTGTACAGTGGACAAAAGACTAAATACACCGTTGGTCATTCCTCAACAGATAAATGTTGTGCGTGAATATAGGCATATAATAAAGGGAATAGAAGGCCTTGTTACAATAAGGGAGGCTGATTTTATAGCTGAAGTAACAACACTCAGTTACCATGTTGAAACATTGAAACATTAAGAATACATTTTTAAGGTATCAAAAACACACACCATATATATATATATATATATATATATATATATATATATATACAGGTAGTTCTACAAGTTCTTAAAATGAGCTTTTCAGAATTCGAATTTTTTTGCGCTTTCACCGCTATTGGAAACGGCAACTTTTCGAATGCTAGCAGTCAAAATATTATGGTGATTGGCCGTTGCGATTTCGTTTGATCGCTTTTCCCGTGCAACGTATCGGCGTGATTTTGAAAAATTGAGAAAAAAGAGTTTCGAGTGGTTATCAAGCGTTTTTATTTCAAAAGTTGGAATGCGACCCAAGTGAAAACTGAGTTAGACGAGGTGTACGGTGACTCTGCGCCATATTTTGCCACTGTTTCCAACTGGATTAATGAGTTAAAAAGAGGTCGCAGGAGCACCGAGGGTGAACTACGTTCAGGACGCCCAAAAACGGCAACTGATGAGGAAAACGTGGAAAAAGTGCGGAAAATCGTTGCCGCAGATAAGCGAGTGAACATTAAGGAGATATCGGAGGCCTTGGGGATCAGTTTGGGTAGTGTGCATTTCATCCTGCACGAGAACTTGAAGATGAAAAAACTCAGAGCCAAAATGAGTGCCGCATTTGCTCAACCAAGGCCAAACAGACGCGCGTGTTTCCGCTTCACAGCGAAATTTGGCCAAGATGTCAAAAATCCGTCGGATTTTTGGCGCAGATTCGTGACCGTCGATGAAAGCTGGGTCCATCACTACACTTCCGAGACCCAAGAAGCATCTCGACTCGGTGCGGACAACGGCATCGGCCGGAAAGATGATGGCTACGGTTTTTTGGGACCAACGTGGAATAATTCTGGTCGACTACCTTGAGAGCGGTAAAACGATTACGGGAGAATACTATGCAAGACTGTTGGACTGCCTGAAGCAAGAACTCATCGTGAAACGACCCGCTTTGCAGAAGAAGGTTGTCCTGTTTCACCAGGACATTGCTCCCGCACACAAGTCGCGGCAAGCAACGGCAAAACTGGCCCAACTGAGGTTCGAACTTATTGAACAACCTTCCTATCCTCCAGAACTGGCCCCCTCTGATTATTTCCTCTTCAGACATTTGAAGAATCGTCTCGGTGGAAAGCGTTTTTCCAGCAATGAAGAGGTTACAACTGCTTTCAATGCCTATTTTCAGTCTAAAGACGCATAATTTTACTCAAGAGGTATAAATGCTCTGAAATCTCGGTGGGAAAAGTGTATTAAGCTTCTCGAGGAGTATATCAAATAAGAAAAAATTAAAAACAAGATTTGGAAAATTCTTGGTTTTCATTTTAAAAACTTGTGGAACTACCTGTATATATATAAATGTTTTTTTTTTGCACGATTTCAAGGAAACTGAGGTGATTTTCAGTAGATTTAGCGTATGTGAAGCAGTAAAACAGCTTGCTGACTTGTGCAAGTGCATTACGTAGTCTAGTTTTTAATAAGGCATTTTAAAGTACCGTCAAGTAAAGCCAAGCAGGTTTTATCAACGTGCACAGTATAACAGTAAACGTTAAGCTTGGGTGTGTCGTGTGTCGACGCCCCAATCGCGTACAGTAGGAACAAAGTGCACCAGAGATGGCTGTGTAAACGAAGTCTCGATTTTCATGCTTTACCTTAATAGATATATTGGAGAAGAGTTGCATACCGTTTATCTCGTGGCATATGTATATATATATATATATATATATATATATATATATATATATATATATATATATATATATACATATATATAATTAAGGCCAGTGTTTCCCGGAGCCGCTATTTTTTGGCGTCCAACAAAGGAACGCCATAGCGATTTTGGGCTCAATAGGAGAAGAAAAAACAGATGAGCTATTGGAGCAGGTTCTAAGGATACAAGAAATCATTCCTACTTCTGAACTACCTGCGTATCAGAAAAATATTTAAAATATGTATATAGATTGTCGGTGTTATTAGTGTTTGACGTTACTCGCTCTAGTGCGGCAAGCGAGTGTCGTTTTTCGTTACCACGTTTTCTTACAATGACAACGATGAACCATAGAATTGCCGAGCTGAGAAGAAGAAAGCCATTTGTGATGTACAAATACCGGTAGTCATTCAGCGTATCTCGGACCCAACCTGGAAATCAGTCAGACATGCGCAGAGAGACCGGAAAGAGATACAACGCATACAACCCTAAATCTTAGAAAAGGGTGATCAATTCATTTCTGCGTGGCAACCGTTTACTGAATTATTTTTATCATATAGATTCGTTCAAATCGTTGTATTTCAGTAAAACTGCTGCACTTAAATACGCGTTATTATGTTTAGACAGGGTCGAATATTTCACTTTTCTAAATTAAAGATGAGAATCTGTTGAGTGAAAGTTTTTGCCTTCAGAACGACAGTGATCGCTCATAATTGGCATTATGACATTGGCATTTATAATAATAATAATTATTATTATTATTATTATTCTCATCATGAACCCTAACCACTACTGCCAAGCTCTAGCGATCGGTGGTTTTACTACTGGTTCGGCTTTCCGGTGCCACCAGGCGTACGTACCGATGCTGACGGGCATTCCGAGAGAGGAAAATCCGCTGAACATGCCAATTATGCCCAGGGCAAATGACAGTCGGCCAGTGCTAAGGTAGAAGGGGACAAGGCTATAAAAGTAGGTGTCCGCCAGGCCCATGAAGGGACCGAACAAAAAGACGAAGACGAAAAAGAGCATTTCCGAACGACAGACGCAGAGCAGAAGCGCAAGAAGCGCTGACATCATGTAGGCGATGGCCAACAGAGTGTCGCATCCGAGCAGGCCGTAGTCGGCCAACGGAGGAAGACACGTCCGTCCTGAAATACGCTCGAAAAACGCTTGCGGCGTTAGATTCTGAATTACAACTGAAGTATTGGTTTTCGGCTAACCCTCAGTAAAGATTTAACGTCAACGGGACTGCGTTTCGCATTGCTTCATAGACGGGCCCCCATAAATACAAATGTGCAACGGTAGGGCTTGGACCCGCGCTCCTATGTGTCTCCTCCGGTCGCGAGGCGCAGACGAACGCACTATGCCACCGGGCTTGACTCAGAATTACACCTGCGCGAGCCAAAATAATTCAGAATCCAGTTTTGTATTTTATACGATGTGAAAGAAACACCGAAATAAAAAAACAAAAGTAAAAACAACAGTATTATATTTAATCCTACTCGACTAGGCAGATAGATCATTCTCGATAGCTTACCGATCGAGATCCGAAACCGAGTAGCAGGTCAAGAGCAGGACGCCTCTCTCAACGGATATATTTTGCTGTGTCATGTAGTCGACGATTGTTAAGATGAATGAATCGATTGACCAGAACAGCGTTATGCTGGGCACAAGGATCACGTAGAACATGACCTCCTTGAAAATACTCCATGCAAACGCGCCATTAGGCTTAGCTTGGCTTAGCTTGCCTTGAGCAGCCTCCGTTTTTTCTTGTACACCTTTGTTGATAAAAAAACACATTATATATATATATATATATATATATATATATGATTTCGTTGAGTTAAATAAAGAAAATGTTAAGTATGATTTAGTAGTATATAAATGCATAATTTAGGTGAAGTCTTTAGCCGAGTATTCGAAATTCGCTTTTTCTGTTAGTATGATCAGAGAATACTTCAAGCTGAATGATACTGTTTTCCACTTACTCAGCTGTGTTTTAATGTAAAACCTACTCAAAACCGTCTGTACTATTACTACTACTTGCGATCGATCAGAGTCTGATGGTTCCTAGAGGAATTGGCTTAACGTTAATACAGATATTACGTTCGTAACGAATACTGCCGGCTGAGATACAGATTGAGAACCACCGGATTACGACTTTGAACGCAACTGGGCGATCGCAGCAGATCGGAATCAACAGACAGAAGGGAAATAGAGAGAGGGCGAGCGAGGGAAGCAAGATGAGGAGAGAGGAGGGAGCGAGAGGAGGGGAGAGGGGAAAAAAAGGGACAGAGAGAGAGCATTAGGCATTGCGACTTCTTGCTGGCCATGGAGGCCGCACACGGAGATCACCAGTGGTGGGGACTACGTACACGCGTCGTGGCTATGCGCCGGTGTCTTGGCAGGAGGGGGCGGCACCTCATGGAGGAAGAACGCGACTGGCACGAGCGCTATGAGGATAAGGCCCACGGCGAGCAGTGCCGTTCGAAAGCCGGCCCGAATCAAAACGACGTTCATGATTGTTGGAAAGATGAAGCCCGCCATTGGCGAGGCGGCGTGTGCGATGCCAAACGCCATTCCCCGGTAACGGTCGAAGTGTTGGGCGAGCAGCACGCTCGTCAGATTGAACAAGGCGCCGCTACCGAGCCCGTGCACAACTCCGAGGCCGACCGACAAAATGGTGACGTTAGGCGCGAACGAGCCCAACACAAAGCCCAGACCAGAAAGTACCGTAGAGCCGATGAGAAGTGGTCGTATAGGGAACTTCTGTGTGAGCGGAGCGACGAAAACACCTGGTATATATATATATATCGTTGCAGCACAGATGCATAACACAAAGAGCGCAACAGACACAAAAAATGAACACAGTAAGGTCGCATATTCTTTTTGTTGGGTTGCTACTGCTGGCCAAAATGTTCTTCCCTTATCTGATTTATTTTACGGTCATTTAGATACGAAGCGTGAGACTGTACTCAAGTGTACTTTAAGATAGGTCGCAATTACGAACGTGTGTATGACTAATAAGCGCATTCTGGTCTACTTTTTGTTTATGTTGCAATTCGTTCTCTGTGCCTATTTTATGCGAAATATGGCCGTGGTTCATATGAAATATGATATATAAATAGAGTGTATATGAACACAAAGTAATTCATGCAAGAACAAGAGAATATCGATCTCGATTGAAGTTACGCTGTGTGCGCTGTGCATAAATCTTTGCCGAAGAAATTGAGTTCAGAGGAAACCGGTGACTCCAACCCGTTTTGAAGGGCCACGCTCATAGCCTGTCGGCGGGAGAAACAGCAACCTCCTTTTCGCTCCCGCCGAAAGGTTATGGGCGTAGGTGGATGGCCCTGCTTACCGCCCGTGAATAAGACGAAGTTAGCAATGCTGGTCGGCCATGAAGCTGTCTGAGTCGATACGTTGAACTCCTTCTCGATCGACACAAGCAGCAGACCCGACAAACGGAACGCGGTCGAAGCCGAGCAAATGAGAAGAGAGCACCCGGCACAAACAAGCCATGAACGCGTGCTGTCCACTGGCGAGGAACACTGTGATGACGGAACTGCTGCCGATCCAGTTGTGCCCGACTTTGGTGGTAGCCAGTTGAGGGCCAGATCCTTTTCTGTTAGTGGCGGTAGGGTCACTGAAACGGCGACTCCATCTGTACCCGCTTGGGAACGCATGGCAATCTTGTTCCGACACATTGCGTTCCAGTCCCGACAGGACCCACGCTACGCCACCGACTCCACCACGAATGCAGCAACTACGACGCAAGAGCGTTGAGCTGGTGGATTTGCCGGGCGGCGCGCCGATCTTAGTGGTGCAGCCTGTGGCCTGCGGACGTACAACAATTCACATATCATAATACATTCACTATTAGGTTAGCGCTACGGAGCGGGAAATACAGCGTACTATGTTGACATGTTAAACAAGAAAACCAAAACGTAGTCATATGCCACGGCAGGCCAAAACACACCAACAAGTCTCGACACGACCGAATACCACTGCCGCTTCGTTAAGCGTCTTAGCGTCGCCAAAGCATCTTTGTTCCACGGAACAGCTCACAGTTACGTACGCACTTAATCCGTTGCAGCTGTATGTACTTAAAAAAATACGTTTGGGGCTGACTCTCAGACAAAATTTAACGCGTACATGGGACTGCTTTGCGCATTGCTTCACAAACGGACCCCCAGAAATACAAATGTGCAACGGTGGGGCTCGAACCCGCGCAATGATGTGTCTCCTTCGCTCGCGAGGCGCAGGCGATTGCACCACGCCACCGGGCTCGGCTGCGGCTGTATGTACCCATGTTTGACTAGTGGCGACTGTCACTCACAATTGCTCATTGTAGGTTGCTCTGCGCGTGGTGCGTTGGCTGCGTCTTATCCTGTCCGGTCCGGCGGTATATATAAGAAAAAGGCTAGCCTTATCAAATCACGATCTACTGTAAAACAGGTAGTTAGGTGACCGTATGGTATTCACATCCTTAGCAAATTTATTGGTTGCCAGTAGCGTGGCGTTTAAGGGTTCGGAAATCACCCAATCTGTCTTGAGTCCTTCCTCTCGCCATCACCATTCAAGATAACCAGTTAGTTTAACTGCCGCTGCTGCTGTAACCGCGTCCTCAGTTTAAATACAATTATATGACCGTGTCGACGGTGTTCATTGCTGGAAGCAAACGTTTGCCCTAAATCTGCGGAGAGAAACATAAATTCACAGCACAGATAACGGGACTGCTCGGATAACTGCCACAATAAATATATACTTTTCTAGTTGAAAGGTTCTATGTGTTGTGGAAGCAGGTCAGCACTGCGAGAAACAGAGGGGAATGACATATACATACGCTAGACTTAACTATTATATCTCAAAGTACGAATCATTAAATCAATAAATAATTCTGTCGAGTTTCCATCCGAGTTTACCTAGATTGCAACTGCAGGGCAGCGCCCAACGAGGACTGCTGTACAACCTGTATAGTCTATTGTTGGAAAAATGATCCTTCACATTTAATACAAATACTTACTGCAGAAAGCTGTCTTGTTGTCCACTAGCAAGGTGTTCGGTATTTGATTTAGGTAGGATAGACGGGAAACTGGCAATCTTCCAGTGTCTTAACGTAGACAGACGCATTAGGAAAATGATCTATTTTGGACACTTGATGCTTAAACATTGAGATTCATACGTTGAAGACATTTGGCCACCAAGAACCAGGAGAACTGAACTCTGGAATATATAACTAGTTAACACATTTCCTATTATCAAATTGAACTCGGCCAAGACTGTCGTGGTAGAAACTCAATTGTCCTTGGCGGCAAGTGACATAAAAGTAAAAAACGTAATATTTATATATACAGTATCACAAACATGTGTCTTATAGGAAATCCGAACAACTCAGGCATGTTTCTAATAGCAGTCCACTAAAAGTGTGCAATTGTTACGAAAAGTGCCTTTCCGAGTTCCACGTCAGTAATATTATTGGTTTTTCAGCATACTTATGGAGTGCTGACTGAAACAACAGTAAGTTCTGGGGCTCGCTTGGAAAAGAGAATAAATTGGCGATTCTCCGTATGGCCTTGCTGTTAAGAACCGATCGCACAAACCGAAAAAGTGCCCGAACGGTGTCCGACGAGTCGGAGGCAGGAACGATATAATGTGGTACATGGGCATGAAGATCACAAACTGTGATCTTCGCGTCCATGTCCACTGATGATGCGCGCTTCTCAAGTAAATGTGACCGGCGACATTTTGCCGACAATGAATTGGCAACCCATCCACGCCAGCTTTCAGATCCAGCAATAAAAACACTTACTACCTGTTTGGTTCAAAGGCAACATCTCACGAGAAGTACGAGTTGTGCGCCTGTCGGTTCTGCCTGCAGAGGTGTGCCAAGTATCATGCATTGGAGTGTACAGCGCTGGACCTAAAATCGTTGCACTATTTTTCTCCTCGGAAGCGTGAAGCAGATATAGCTTTATGAAGAAACATTTTTAAATGTATATTATACTAAATTTGAGTAAAATAAACATTATATATATATATATATATATATATATATATATATATATATATATATATATATATATATAGTTTTTTTAATATGTAGAATAAACATAATTTTATTTGCTTATATCCAAGAGGCAACAATTGTATCCTTATGAACGTGTACACCAGATAAAATCAAGTGGAAACGTCACATATCCTCCAGGTTCGGGCGTGTCCAGTCTAGCAGAGTTCCACGCACAGAGGCGGCGTTACCCCGCTGAATGTCCAGCGATAGTCTCTGGTGCAAGTACTCGACAGCTCTATGGTCCCCTGTCGAACAATTGAGCGCCTTGCCGACACGTTGAATAAGTTTGTGCGTCTTCGGGCCAGGTCCCCCTAATGTCTCGAATGCCAGTGGACGAAAGTCGTGGGGGTAAGTGATACTGGCATACTTTCTGCACTTGTTCGCTTCTGCCAACATAGACGCGTGTCCAGCATGTTTCGCTCCCGCACTGACCATTGAGGGGGCTAATGAGTCAGTAACGGTTGCATCCCATACCAGCATGCGACCCATCTCGAAGGACGTTAGTGTCAGCCCGTCCGGTCGCTTCCCATCATTCCTGCAGAGGCCAGGAGGCTCGGGAATGCACGGAAAGCCGGCCGACCTCAAAGCTCGGCTAAACGTCTCGTTAAGTGCGGCGTGTTGGGCTCGACGACCTGAGCTTAAAGCACAAGAGAGGCCATGATGTGCCTGTGGCCCCACTTGATCGCCGCATTTACATTGGTGGGGGATTACGAGAGCTGTCCCCAGGCGTAGCCCCGCACTAATCCGAACAGTCTCGTCATCTAATAGGGTGCCTAACTAAGCACTGGGGAGAGCCTGTAACCAGGCCCCGGCACTTTTTGAGGAGACCGCCCGTAGCCTGGCCTTGTCAGTCATAGTGGGGGCCTGCTCAAGAAGATGCGCAAACGTCTTCTCCTGCAGTGGGGTCGACCAGCCTTTCTGGGAAAGGGTGTCAGTGGGTATGGCACCGCACAGAGAGGCTAATCTCTCAAGTAAGCCTGCCAAAGTGTGATCGTATACACTTTGACCTGTATCGTCCAGTAACCGTTTGGCCTTTTCCACCGCCTGGGACATAGATGAGACGATGGCAGGCCCAGCCAACGCTACTGCGTCTGGCATTTCCAGTCCACCTAAGGATATGGGAAGCAGAGCCTGCAAGCCTGCATCGGGTGAGAGGCGTACGTTCAGGAGCAGTTCCAGTGTTTTCAAGGTCCACTCGTTAAAAGCTCGAAGGTTCTCGGTCGAGTCAAAACAATTAGCCCCTCTAAGTAAGTGAGTTATCCGGGCCGCCGAAAAGCACGATCTCAGTAGGTACATTCCGCGATGAGATCCCAGCGAGGGAAGACGGCTGGCGGCTACTTCAAGCTTTTCTCTCCACGCGTCTAGAGCCCCAGGTAGCCCCTCTTGGCAAAGAGGAACCCCGAGGAGCTCAATGTCACTCTTCTGGACTACCTTGCAACCGGGAAGGAGATGGCATAGCTCCGATATATTCGGCGAGATCATATCCTCGGGGCCCGTGATGTAGACCTCGCATTTCCCAGGGTTTAGGGATAGACCACTCACCCTCTCAAAATCCAGGACTGTGTGGATATCACCGACTACCGTAGCTAGGTCACCTCCAAGCACACCGTCGTCTAGGTACCAGGCATTTAGAGGACTTTGTAGGGAGTCGATAAAGTCCTTTACGCACAGGCAGAACAGCGGTGGACCTAAAGGGTCTCCTTGTTGGAGGCCCGACTGCGAAGATATAGTCGCGTGTGGCAGAACCAAGTGCGACGGTTGAGCATAAGCCGCATGTACCTGGTGAAACATTTGCGGGGCATAGCATTTCACCGCGTTTAGCAAGTGGTCTCTTCTGACGCTATTAAAGGCATTCCTAAAATCCAGCTTCACCAAGACAGTCGGGCTACTGCGGGAGTTTATAAATGCACGAGAGGTATGAATTCCGATCTCCGTCTCGCCAGTAGTTGCAAAACCCAGCTGATGATGTCCAATTGCCGATAATATTTCAGCTTTGTTGGCAGCGCACCCTATTTTTGAAGCCAACCTCCGGAGTGTGGACGAGCATGCTATCGGGCGGATAGAGCCGTCTTTCTTCTTGAGAGCAAATAGTCGTGCCCCAAATATAATAGGTTGAAGGGCTATAGGGGGAGACCCCCACCGAAGAATGTCTACAACCTTTGCCAGTGCATCTGCCAGTCTATCGGCGACGGATCCTAAGACAGCGGACAGGAGGTCCTGAAGAAGTCGAGGCCTAAGGAAGTCAAGACCAGCTGCAGAGCTCCTAGGAAATGATTTCACGGCCAAGCGCACTTCGTCGCTAGAGGTAGTGGATGGTAGCATAGTCGGGGGACGAGATGGCAAGCAAAGGTCCGAGGGGGCTTGCGGATGTTTGTCTCGAAGAGATTCAAGGCTTTCGGACTGACATATAAATGTATCCGTAGAGCCAATGAGTCTGGCGGCGCCAGTGACGTCCCCTTCGGAGAGCTTGACTATGGCGCGTCTACAGATCTCATCTTCGGGGTCCCTCCTGGTAGTCGTCCTAGTTTCATGGTGTACAATGTTCTCAATCCTTAAACCCTGCGAAAAATCGCGAAGGTTCTTTTTGATAATCACTGTGAGAGAGCGCGTGTCGTTTCGGATTTGCGGAAGGGCAAGCACCACCGGCGCGAAAGAAAACAGTGAGTGCCAGGCCTCAATGTCGTTGTTTAAGGCGACTTTCAATTAAACTTTCGTGAGCTCGTCTGCGACGGACGCCCTGACAGCCTTGGGCAACATCCGGACATGACAGCCTTGCATGTCGCATGGTATTCTGGATGTGTCCGACCAGTTCCTCCGAGGTGGCCAAGGTGCCAGTGGTTGGCGCTACTTCTATTCCCCCGACGCCGGGGTGTCTGGCGGACATGTGCCTAGAAAGTCCTCTTCTTGTATATATGTTGTTACACACAGGACAAGCGACCCTGTTTAGGTCCTGCTTAGCGTCGCTAGAAACGTTTCGTGGCATCGCTAGGTTGCTGGTAGAGCTGCAGTCTTCCATTATAAGGAAAAGTTCTTTAGCTTATCAACTACCGGCAGCAAAGCTAATAACGGCTTTAATGCTTCGGCAATCGTCGGCAATATATATATATATATATATATATATATATACACGTACATTTCGGAATAAAAACACTCAGCGGCTAACTAGGTGAGCGCCTGGCGCTGCAACTGCGTCTCAAAAGAAGAAACAACAGTTCCAGCTGCCTGGTTTGCGCTCCAACTATAGAGCCGCCAAAGATTTATATCGAATGTGAGTGCGGCACGTGTGTACGCTCACTCGAAGACGAATAGTTGTGACGCGTATCAGGTGCGAAGAGTATAATCAAATTACATCACACATTTAGACGTTCTTGCTACCGCTGGGTCGGTTATTAATTATATCAGGATAATTAGCGACAAATTGTGGGGAAACGATACTACCAATAAAAATTCCAAAGCTCGGCGGATGAAAATCTCCATTCTAAAATGCGCTATCTTAAATACTAGTCCTGACGATGTTAGGAGCTACCTTAATGTAGGCATTACGTAGGCATTATGAATCACGTAAGTGCGTACAAAGACTTAGGAGTGACGTTGCATCGCCAATATAAGCGCTGTCAACGTATTATTGAAACAGTTACAGCAGCAATCAGACTGTGCAACATTTTTCATAGGACAGTTAATCTAAAAGGATCATAGGGTTCTATATATATATACGACCGAACGAAACAATTGTTTTATCAAAATTGACGTAATGTGCACACGTGTGGACACCTTTTTATGGTAAACATGTGATGCTGCTGCAACACATGCAAGACAAATTCTTTAAGCGTCTGTTTTGGCGCTGCAATTCGTATCGTGTTGAAACTAGACTTCCTAGTGTCGAGGATTACCAACGACATGTATATATACCACTAAAAACAATCCGTATCGAAAAATCCGAAATTCCATTTTGAGTTCCTTACTGTAAAGTCGAACAAGCTACGGACGGACCGACTATCCACGCACTCGAAGTCGCCAATGCTGAGCTTGTTATTAATGTCGTCTGTTCGGTGATAATTTGTGCGACACCTTATAACGCTTTTTCTACATCTACATACAGAATGCTTAAATCGCAATAAAACATACAAACATTGAAATCATGACTGCGTACGTTAAATCACGCATTTAAATTTTGCGAGTCTTTAAATGAGCAGATTGCGTTTTTTGCAGGTCGCAGGGTTTAGCGTCGCGTACAAATAGCTTCAAGAACAGAGCAATTGGGGCAATTACCCTAGGGATTAAACCCCAGACTTAGGCCAGCTTACATCTTGACTTTTTATCCACAACGTCTCCCGATTGCAACGTGGGAATAGTACTGTTGAAGTTGAACATCGAAACAGCTGGAATAGAAACTGAGATAGCCCAACTCTCCAGACATTGACAAAGATCGCCGCCAAATAGCTAGATTCCAAACCGGGATCGAACGCTTTGTCCTAGCGCAATAGTCTCCAACCATACGTATGAAAGCTGGTCATAAACTGAACCCTGGGTTCTCGCATGTTTTCTGTTTCTTTTATAAAGGTTTTTTTTCTCAAATTCGGTGTTCAATACTCGCTCCGTTTTCGTGAGCGAATTGTCATTAATTACATTTGATGCCATAGATATTTTCGTAAGATTTTTTACATCTTAGAGGCAGGAAATTGTCTAGATCAGTGATCTTGAAAGCAGGAAAGTCTGAAGAAAGAAAACAGGTGTCCAGCTAAGATTAATGAGGGATTACGGCTGCACAGAAGTCGAGTTTCTTTGCAAATAATGCGACATAAGGTGCGAGATATGGACAAATTCCTTGTTGGCCTCTGTCTAGTTGTTGAAGTGAACACACTTTTAAACGAAATCTACACTTTAGCGGTCGTATAGTACACATTAGTGACTAGGGTGCCGTATGGCAAAATTTCTTTTGACAAATGAGTGGCTTGCACTCAAGAAGAAGAAGTCAGCAGAGCCTTCACACCGGATTTATTCTGCATGATTGTTCTTGTAGAGGCTTTCGTTGAAGCGCGACAGAGTCCATTGGGGTTTGGCCTTTCTGCGCATACAATCTTGTACTCTCCACCCTCGTTGACTGCCTCAAATACTGCCGGGTCTCATTCGACTATCCAAATATTCTGCACCAGCAGTTTCTGGCGGTGTCTTTTTCTCCGGCAATTTATTGATTTAAAGAAGAAATTTACAGGCACTTTTCATAGCCCTAAAATCTTAGAAAATATTTTTTCCTCTTGCAGTAATTCGTCGATTGGCAAACACAATTTACTTTATTCCTTTTGCCTTAAGAAGCGTGAATAAGATTGGCGGTCGGTCGGATGAAGCGTTGTCGTTGATGCCCTCTTTTCTTCGCAAAACGAATGGCGAAATGATTTGAGAGTTGTTAGTTTTATTGATGTTATAACCCCCCAAACCTTTTATAGCACTATTTTAATGCCTGGATGTTCCTGTTGTAAAATCCTACGCAATTCTTATTGATCGCCTAGTTGCTAAAATTTGCCGAATGTAAATTCATTTTCTCTCGGTTAAACCACCAAAACTAGATAGTTTGGTGTCGATTAAGTTGGCACGTCTGCTACAGATAGGCGTTGTACTCAACAAAATAAGTAAGTAGTTCCTCCTACTTCAAAGCACTCTTAGCACTTTTTACCATTTGTCGCTGAAACTTCTTTATCTAAAGAACACACAGTTATGATTAGAGTTGCTAGTTTATTATGAACCTTATGCAGACACAATGTTATGAACACCGTAACCTTTACGGCGTGTCCCGTCATGTGTGTTTTTGTCAACCAGATATTTTGTATACATTTATAGAATTTCATCTTCAATAAAAAAATGAATAAAAACAAAACAATATATATAAATATAAACGGGGATGTGTCTACACCGGGACTATTATACAGCCTTTTATCCTTGTCATTCACTTGAGCGCTAACTACACTAACAATATAGTAGTAAAATATGAAGATTTTTGCATTACCGTTTAGAATACTTTTTACTCAGAGCCCTAACCGTAAATGATCACAGGCAAGCACGAACTGCTGTAGCATTTTTGTACAGTGGACGAAAGACTAAATACACCGCTGGTCTTTCCTCAATAGATAAATGTTGTTCGTGGCTATAGGCATATAATAAAGGGAATAGAAGACACTCTTATTACAATACGGGAGGCTGATCTGATAGCTGAGGGAACAACACTCAGTTACCATGTTGATACATTAAGCATACATTTTTAAGATAGAAAACATGTATATAGAGTTTAAAAAAATTGCACAATTTAGAGGACATAGAGGTATTTTCAGTAAATTTAATGTATGGGAAGCAGTACAAAAGCTTTCTGACCTGTGCAAGTGCATTGCATAGTCTGATGGATATGTGCGGCTAGTTTTTATTAAGGCATTTTAAAATACTGTCAAGTAAAGCCAAGCAGGTTTTATCAACGTGCACAGTATAACATTACGTTAAGCTTGGCTGTGTCGTGTGTTGACGCCCCAATCGCGCACAGTAGCCACAAAGCGCATCAGAGATGGCTGTGTAAAAGAAGTCTCGATTTCCATGCTTTACCACAATAGGCATTTTGGAAGAGAGTTGCATACCGTTTATCTCGTGGCCTACATTGGCGTCCAACAAAAGAACGCCATAGCAATATTGGGCTCAATCGGAGAAGGAAAAACAGGTGAGCTATTGAAGCAGGTTCTAAGGAATTATCCCTACTTCTGAACTACCTGCGTATCAGAAAAATAACTAAAATATATATATAAATTGTCGGTGCTATTAGTTTTCGACGTTACTCGCTCTAGTGCGGCAAGCGAGTGCCGTTTTTCTTTACAACGTTTTCTTACAATGACAACGATGAACCATAGAATTGCCGAGCTGAGAAGAAGAAAGCCGTTTGTGATGTACAAATACCGGTAGTCATTCAGCGTATCTCGGACCCAACCTGGAAATCGGTCAGCATATGCGCAGAGAGACCGGACATCGTTAAATTCTGTACTGAACAACACACAGGACAGCGGGAGTCAGAAGACAGATGACATCAGAGAAATAGACTAATACAACGCATATAGTCCTAAATCTTAGAAAAGGACAATCATTTTATTTCTGCGTGGCAACCGTTGACTGACTTATATTTATCAAATAGATTCATTAAGAATTGTTGTATTTCAGTAAAACTGCTGCACTTAATTACAGGGTCGAATATTTCACTTTTATAGATTAAGGATGAGAATTTCTTGAGTAAAAGTTTTAGCTTTTAGGAACGACAGTGATCGCTCATAATTGACATTCAGAACACTGGACATTCTTATTATTATTATTATTACAGAGAGGCAACGCCAAGATGATGTTGAGTGGTCACCGACACTCAAGCAATAAGAATAATATAATCATTATTGTAGATATTATATAAGTAATATATTGATAATTGTGATACATGTACATATTGATAGAATAAACCCTTGTTCAAAAAAATTAAAAACATTATTATTATCATTGTTTAAATGTTACAATTGTGAGGTGTTAACGTGGAAGTGTCTTCTCCTAGCTCCCAAATATTATTCCATGAAACCGACAATACAGCCGGCGTTTCCTCGGCATACTGCAAGCGACAGCAGTTGCCGTAGAAACACGCCTTCGCGCTGATTCCCTGTGAGATCTGTAATCCGTTGGCCCAACTCGCTGAATGAATCTCTTAGTTCCGTTGCTTACCGGACCCATTGTTTCCATAGATGTTGGCACTACGATGTAACTTGTCTCCAGTTCTTGGTACTTGCGTTTCTTTCCCATTATCTGCGCGCTCGGCAACCCTTCTAGTGAACTGTGGGTATATAGGAGGGAGCCACTGTACAGGACACTGTACATCCCATACTAAGCATCTGCTGTTAGCCCATAGCGGAATTGTTACACCGTCAGGTCTTTTGTCGTCATGAAGTCCTAATCTGGGCTCGAGCGTGCTTGGTATTCCAGCCCTGCGTAAGTTTCTTCTTATAATTGCATTGATTTCAGCATGTCTAAAAACTCTACCATGGCTTTTGATACAGAGGGTGAAACCCATCCTCAGTTACTGTGGTACCGCATGCGCAGCAACTGTAGGGGTTGCAAACCGGGGCACCTATTCGAAGAGCTGTTACCATGCGGAATGAGGTGTTGTCCAGCATGGTACCCAGCTGCGGGGAAGGGAGACACGTTAGAAAGCCTCCACTGAATGTGTCCCGTGCTGCCAGAAAGACAGCTTTTTCCACTGGAGATTGGAGGCTGTCTAACAGCTCTCTAGCTGCAGCGCTGCATCTGTGGGAGTTCAATGTATGCTGTGTGGGACGTTCTTGCCAGGGGCCTGGTCCAATTGTTTGTCTAGTTATTAACTCTACGGCGTCATTGGCTCTTGGTGATTTCTTGGCGGATGTCTGGTTCGACCAACGTATTTGCGAGTTTACCAAATTCCAATAGAGACGCAGCATGGCACATGGGAGCCAGTTCCGCCGTTCATCTAATACCAAGTCCTTCTTCGGCAATTGGAAGGGTTGCTCTTTTCCAGGTGTTATCATGCAGGTCGACGTGTAATACCTCACCTAAAATGCTTCTTGCGGTATCGTCGTAAGCTTGAAGATCTCCGTGATATTTAATTAGCTGGTGAAGTGCGCAGAGTATAGTTAAAATTTGGCGAGCCCAAGCTGCATCTCCAGATGCACAGAGCTGCTTGCGAATGCATTGCCGTCAAGCGAGAGCGAATTTGCTTCAGTTTTTATAATAATAATAATAATAATAATAATAATAATAATAATAATAATAATAATAATAATAATAATAATAATAATAATAATAATATTATTATTATTATTATTATTATTACTATTATTATTATTGCCAAGCTTTAGCCGAGCGATCGGTCCCTTTACTACTGGTTCGGCTTTCTGGTGCCACCAGGCGTACGTACCGATGCTGACGGGCATTCCGAGATAGGAAAATCCGCTGAACATGCCAATCATGCCCAGGGCAAATGACAGTCGGCCAGTGCCAAGGTAGAAGGGGACAAGGCTATAAAAGTAGGCGTCCGCCAGGCCCATGAAGGGACCAAACAAAAAGACGAAGGCGAAAAACGGCATTGCCGAACGGCAGACGCAGAGCAGAAGCACAAGCAGCGCTGACATCATGTAGGCGATGGCCAACAGAGTGTCGCGTCCGAGCAGGCCGTAGTCGGCCAACGGAGGAAGACACGTCCGTCCTGAAATACGCTCGAAAAACGCATGCGGCGTTAGATTCTGAATTACACCTAAAGTTAAGTTTCCGGGCTAACCCTCAACCAAGATTTAACGTCCACGGGACTGCGCACTTTTGCACTGCTGCATAGACGGACCCCCATAAATACAAATCGGCGCAACGGTGGGGCTCGGACCCGCGCGCCTATCTAGTGTCTCCTCCGGTCGCGAGGCGCAGACGAACGCACTTACGCCACCGGGCTTGACTCAGAATTACACCTGCCAAAGTAATACAGAATTCAGTTTTGTTTTTTATACGATAGGAAAGAAACACCGAAATAAAATAAAAACAAGAGAAAAAAACAACAGCATATTATATTTAATCCTACTCGACTAGGCAGATAGATCATTCTCGATAGCTTACCGACAAGGTCCGAGACCGAGTAGCAGGTCAAGAGCAGAACGCCATTCTCAACGGATAGACCTTGCTGTGTCATGTAGTCGACGATTGTTAAGATGAATGAATCGCTTGACCAGTTCAGCGTCATGCTGGGCACAAGAATCACGTAGAACATGACCTCCTTGAAAATACTCCATGCAAACGCGCCATTAGACTCAGCTTGGCTTAGCTTGCCTTGAGCAGCCTCCGTTTTTTCTGGTACAACCTTTGTTGATAAAAAAAACACATTATATATATATATATATATATATAGTCCAATTTCACGCATTTATTATAACCAATCGTGTAAATATCACAGTGATACATGCTGTGAGATTTCTATCGACATTTGGGGTCTCGGATTGTTTTGAACCACGAGATTTTCATATTTGGCACAGCTACACCGCGCAAAAATGCCACTAGCAAGATTCCTGTTTTAACAAATGAATTAAGCTGATAAACGGCATTTGGCCTAATTTTTGGCATTTAGCAACTATATTTAATACTCAGTGGAACTTCCCATTAAGCCGGATGACATCAAAAGTGCCGTTTTGTATAGTGTTAAACAAATTTTGGATGACGTTTTGCAAGAACTTGTCTCAAGCCTCGAAAATTGTTTTCTATCGGTGTAAGCTTATTGCCGATCGAGCCAGCCTCACACATTTGGATCATATTAAGATCAGGTGAGAGTGCAGGCCAGCGAAGGTCTTCAATGTTACGTTGGTCGAACCAGCTTCCGATTAGCCTGGCGGTGTGAATCGGGACGTTATCGTGTGTAAAAACAAAGACTAGCCCTCTCATTCAGCTTGAAATGCGCCGATTGCTCCTTTAGTAAATCTCCATAGCGCGTCGAATAAACACGACCGTCTAAAAACACAATCGACGACTTTGTATAGCTGCCCGAGAGCAGCCCAGATCACCACTGAACCGCCACCTAAGTGACGTTTCGACAAAATTCGTTTTTCCTTGCAAACATTGTGCAAATAATAGTTAAATCGATCCGGTTCATCAAATTTAAACTTTTTTTATCCGAAAATAGCACTCTGTGTCACTCAGTAATCCATGACATAGTATCATGGGACACTCAGTGATCCATGACATAGTATCATGGGCACTCAGTGATCCATGACATATTATCATGGGCACTCAGTGATCCATGACATAGTATCATGGGCACTCAGTAATCCATGACATAGTATCATGGGCACTCAGTGGTCCATGACATTATTCGTGGCCGAAGTCAAGATGAGCTTTCATCGGTCAGCGGTCAATCGTTATTTTTCCTTGTGTCTTCCTGAGGAAGCTTTGCACATTTTGCACGTTCGGTTCCACGTCGGCCGCCGTCGCAATTGCCCTCGCTGGGGACGCAGAGTTCGACGCTTTCTTCAGAATTGCAGCTTTTTTCGTTCCGAAATAAAATTTGGACGCCCGGAACTCTTTCTTTACGGCGTATTGTTTACCTGAATTAACAAAGTTAGTTACTACTTGGGCACAACGTCCCAATTGACGGGAGAGGCCGATGTCCTAATAAGCCTTGATATGGCCCTTTTCTTCACATAATGAGGCGCCAGCCTAAACATATCGTTTCAACAAAGAAAAAAACTTCTGGTAGGAGGTCTGCCTTTGTTTCTGTCGAGCCGTTAAATGAGCCCAAACGTCGTTACTCTGCTTAACTCACTCGTTAAGACATGCATCTTGCTAGTGACATTATCATTTTTTCGCGGTGTAGCTGTGCCGAATGTGGAAATCTCGTGGTTCAAAGTAATCCGAAACTCCAAATGCCGATGGAAGTCTTCGTTGTTACTTTGTTTTTTTTCAGGGACTGTATATATTAATATACAGATATATGCCTTCGTTGAATTAAATATAAAAAGTGTTTAGTGTGATTTTGTAGTATATAAATGCATAATCTAGGTCTAACCTAGTCTTTAGCCGAGCATTGCGGAGTCTCGTGAAGACAAAGGAGGTGGATGTGGTAATCGGCCTTAAAAAAATCACTCCTGGGCTGGGAGCATCTGTGGCTAAGACCATAACCGAGGCCACCGGCCACCAGGGACGATGGAGGGCTTCGCGAAGTCCCACTCTGGGGCATCAACCCACTTCTCACCTCAGCGAAGATAGAGGCCGACCTTCGTACTCTTTTTGAAATTCCCCAACACATCTCCCTACAGGTGTCTGACCCCCGGCAAGATCGGTCTAGCTCGCGGTAGTACGCGCTGCTTCGGACCCACAAATCAGTCGCCCAGCGCATTCAAGCTTGCCGAACGATACGGGTCCAATGGTGTGATTGTCGACCCGAAACATGGACACGCCTTCTAATCTGTTATAACTGTCAACGGCCAGGGCACAGGGCGGACATGTGCTCGATGGTGAAAGCAAGCTTTGTCGTCGATGCGGTTCAAAGGAGCACACTGCTCGGGACTGCAGGGAGCCGACAGCTCACTGCATCGTCTGTAAGTTGCGGATGGCATGGACTGCCCAGAGTACAGAGCTCAGGTTCAGCGGGCCCGTACACAAATAACCAAGAAGGGGGCTGAGACAGAGACCGCTCCTCCAGTCGACGCTGCGAGTTCACGGGCTCCAGCAAGCCCCACAGTTAGGAAGTACCTTGCAGGCAGCCCCTAAGAAGCCACGTAGACCCCGTCGCAGGGAGACTATCCCAGCGGCTGATGGTTGATGGTTACGCCTATTGGCAGGTGGTGGGAGCACCTCCCTCGGTATTGTCATGAATTACCTACTTCAAGTTAACTTAAACCGCTGCCGAGCAGCGCATGACGTCTTTGAGACATTCGTGCTGCGGAAACGATTTGCCCTATGTATCTTATCTGAACCCAACAAAACACTAGTCAGTAGACAGAAGGCGTACGTTACGAATAGTAATCGGGAGAGCTCTATACAGGGTGTTTGCAAATCTTTTTTTCGCCGTAGTAGGGAATTGTAGAGCCTATTAAAGCAAATATTTTTTCCAATAGAACATGCTCTCTGAGAAGTCTTGTTTCGGAATGAGGGTTAAATTACTACAATTTGTGACACTAGTGTTTTTGCCCAACATAGGAGCATAAAATGTGCTGTTGCGAGACAACCAGTTCTCTTAGACAGATACTAAGCATACCGAGATGCCGAATGGTGTCGAGAATGTAGCCTACGCCGATGACCTTGCGGTACTAGTCTAGACTCGCCGAGAAAACTCCCTGGAGGCTGCGGCAAACGTGGCCCCCGAAAGTATCAATGAGTGGATGCAGGCTAACCACCTCCAGCTTGCTTCGTATAAGACCGAGGCATTGTATTTGGCAGGCCGCAAGCGCACCCAGGGGGTCCGGCTGTAAAGTTGCCGGCCACCAGATCAAGGTGCAAGAAACTGCCAGTTTTTTGGGGGTGTACTTGCTCACATTCAGCACATAACCAGGAAAGTTGCCTAGGAGTCTCAGAACCTATCTCGTATCCTCCTAACGCGGGGGAGCGCGGGCGAGTCTCGGCACCGTCTTCTGGCGTCAGTCGCCGAATGTACAGCACTGTACGCAGCGTCAGCGTGGGCGGACATGGCGTTGCGTAGTAGTCGCAATCGCAATGCCCTGCGGGCCGTCCAGACGACCATGGCTATGCGGGTCTGCAGGGAATACAGAACGGTTCGTACGGACGTTCTATTGGTGCTCGCACATCAGCTACCATGGCATCTACTCTCAAAGTTCTCCAGGAAGCATTAAGCGCAGCTTAATGCTCATTGGAGAACTTCGTGACACTGATCTAAACATTGCCGTCAACCTTTTTAGAATCAAAATTTACCACCAATAGTTCGATATAGCTTACAAGTAATTGCGCCTCACCTAAGAACTGCTTTATACAACGTGCACTCGGACTACCTAGGAATGCATCGGCGACATTAGCGTTAGCACTGTGTCGATAGAGAACCTTTACGGAGGACCTCATATCTGACGGAATACCATTCAGTGCAGAGGCTTTGGGCCGATACCTAGTGTTTAGAGAAGAAAGAATTATTGATTTTGTAATACAGAACTATACAGAGGGACCAGCGTTCTCCACAGATAAGTGGAAAAAGGCTCTACAAACAAACCGAACACAGTTGTGTAGGATAACTTGGCATGGTTATCACCAATATATATGTCTGGAAGGAGCGTGTTATAAAATTGACGAATGTGTGTGCAAATTTTGTGGGGAATGTAACATCAACCGCTACCACTTGACACGATGAGCGTCAATCGACGCTCAATCACTGCAGGAACATGTGAAATACCTGCTTAGTTAACAGTGAATTATAAGACATGCAAATCACTTGTAACTACCAATGATATGGTGAATAAACTGAATTGATTGACTAAGCGCAGCGAAGGATGCCTCAACGGGGACGTCGGTTGGACACAGGCGAGGTAGAAGACTCTACATGACTGGGCTGTCGCCTAGAAATGCAAAGTCTTGATTAATTATATATAGATATAACACGCATATATATAGATATTACACGCGGGATAGGATGGAGTCCAATACTCTCCGCCGGTGTTGAGTCCTACACTACCCGCCAACAACTTTGGCGGGTGTGCGTAAATGCATTTTCCTCCCCATAAAAAAGTCTTTAGCCGGGAACTCGTAATTCGCCTTTTCTCTTAGTATAATCAGAGAATACTTAGAACTGAATGGTACTGTTTTTCACTCAGCTGAGTGTTAATGTAAAACCTACTCAATACTGTCTGTACTCTACTACTTGCGATCGGTCAGAGCCTGATGGTCCCTAGACGAAGTGGCTTAACGTTAATACGCATATTACACTTGTGGCGAATACTACCGCCTGAAAACCGGATTACGACTTTGAACGCAACTGGGCGATCGCAGCCGATCGGAATCAACAGACAGAGAGAATTAGAGAAAGAGGGAAAAAGAGAGAGAGAGAGATCATCAGGCATTGCGACTTCTTGCTGGCCAGGAGGCCGCACACGGAGATCACCAGTGGTGGGGACTACGTACACGCGTCGTGGCTATGCGCCGGTGTCTTGGCAGGAGGGGGCGGCACCTCATGGAGGAAGAACGCGACCGGCACGAGCGCTATGAGGATAAGGCCTACGGTAAGCAGTGCCATTCGAAAGCCGGCCCGAACCATAACGACGTCCATGATTGTTGGAAAGATGAAGCCCGCCATTGGCGAGGCGGCGTGTGCAGATGCCGAACGCCATTCCCCGGTAACGGTCGAAGTGTTGGGCGAGCAGCACGCTCGTCAGATTGAGCAGGGCGCCGCTACCGAGCCCGTGCACAACTCCGAGGCCGATTGTCAAAATGGTGACGTTAGGCGCAAACGAGCCCAACACAAAGCCCAGACCAGAAAGTACCGCAGAGCCGATGAGGAGTGGCCGTATAGGGAACTTCTGTGCGAGCGGAGCGACGAAAACACCTGGTTTACGTGTATATATATATATATATATATATATATATATATATATATATATATATATATATACCGTTGCAGCACAGACGCATTACACAAAGAGCGCAGCAGACACAAACATGAACACAGTAAGGTCGCATATTCTTCTTGTTGGGTTGCTACTGCTGGCCAAAATGTTCTTCTTTTATCCGATTTATTTTGCGGCCATTAACATACGAAGCGTAAGACTGTACACACGTGTAAGTAAGACCAATAAAAAATCGCAATTACAAACGTGTGTATGACTAATAAGCGCATTCTGGGTTACGTCTTGTTTATATTGTAATCTGTCCCGTGTGCCTATTTTATGCGAAATTTGGCCGTGGTTCATATGAGAAATATTATACATATAGAGTATATATGAACACAAATCATTCATGCAAGAACAAGTGAATATCGATCTCGATTGAAGTTACGCTGTGTGCGCTGTACATAAATCTGTACGAAATGGGGTTCAAAGGAAACCGGCGACTCTAACTCATCTTGAGGGACCACGCTCATAATCTGTCGGCGGGAGAAGCAATGACCTCCCTTTTGACGGTCGCTAGTTTCTTGCTCCCGCCTAGCAGGTTATGGGCGTAGGTGGATGGCGCTGCTTACCGCCCGTGAATAAGACGAAGTTAACAATGCTGGTCGGCCATGAAGCTGTCTGAGTCGATACGTTGAACTCCTTCTCAATCGACACAAGCAGCAGACCCGACAAACTGAACGCGGTCGAAGCCGAGCAAATGAGAAGAGAGCACCCGGCACAAACAAGCCATGAACGCGTGCTGTCCACTGCCGAGGAACACTGTGATGACGGAACTGCTGCCGATCCAGTTGTGCCCGACTGTGGTGGTAGCCAGTTGAGAGCCAGATTCCTTTTCTGTTAGTGGCGGTAGGGTCACTGAAACGGCGACTCCATCTGTACCCGCTTGGGAACTCATGGCAATCTTGTTCCGACACATTGCGTTCCAGCCCCGGCAGGACCCACGCTACGCCATTGACTCCACCACGAATGCAGCAACTACGACGCAAGAGCGTTGAGCTGGTGGATTTGCCGGGCCGCGCGCCGATTTTAGTGGTGTAGCCTGTGGCCTGCAGACGTACAACAATTCACATATCATAATACATTCATTATTAGGTTAGCGCTACAGAGCGGGAAATACAGCGTACTATGTTGACATGTTAAACAAGAAAACCAAAACGTAGTCATATGCCACGGCAGGCCAAAACACACCAACAAGTTCCGACACGACCGAAAACCACTGCCGCTTCGTTAAGGGTCTTAGCGCCGCCAAAGCATCTTTGTTCCGCGGAACAGCTCACAAGTACGTGCGCACTTAATACGTTGCAGCTGTATGTGCCCATGTTTGACTAATGCCGACTGTCACTCACAATTGCTCATTGTAGGTTGCTCTGCGCGTGCTGCGTTGGGTACGTCTTATCCTGTCCGGTCCGGCGGTATATATATATATATATATATATATATATATATAAAACGTCAGTCTAATCAAACCACGATCTACTGTAAAACAGGTAACTAGGTGACCGTATGGTATTCACATCCTTAGCAAGTTTATCGGTTGCCAGTTGGCGTTTAAGGGTCCGGAAATCACCCAGTCTGTCTTGAGTCCTTCCTCTCGCCATCACCATTCAAGATAACCAGTTAGTTTAACTGCCGTTGCTGCTGTAACCGCGTCCTCAGTTTAAATACAATTATATGACTGCGTCGACGGTGTTCATTGCTGGAAGCATGAGTTTGCCCTAAGTCTGCGGAAGGAAACATAAATTCACAGCACACATAACGGGGCGGCTCGTACTCGAATAACTGCCACAATAAATATATATTTTCTGTCTAGTTGAAAGGCTCTATGTGTTGTGGAGGCGGGACAGCACTGCGAGAGACAGATGGGAATGACATATACACACTCTAGACTTAACTATTATATCTTAAAGAATCATTAAATCAATAAACAATTCTGTCGCGTTTCCATCCGAGTTTACCTAGACCGAAACTGCAAGCCAGCAACCAACGAGGACTGCTGAACAACCTGTATACTCTACTGTTGGAAAAATAGACCCTCATAGTTAATATAACCACTTACTACAGAAAGCTGTCTTGTTGTCCACTGTCAAGGTGTTCGGTATATATATATAGGTGTCCAACGAGTCGGATTCAGGAACGATATTATGTGGTACATGGGCGTGAAGATCACAAACTGTTATCTTCGCGTCCATGTCCACTGCACTCAATGAACAACTTAAGGTGTCGTCAATTCAACTGCAAGATTCACCGAGTTTGAATGCAAGAGCTGCGCAAGCCTGCAGCTGACCTATCGAACGAACACAGCGAGGTGGAAGATGATGAAGACGATGAAGAAGAGGGAAAGGAGGGGGACACAACAAACGCCGCAATCGGGGATGATGCGAACGCTTCTAAGTAAATGTGACCGGCGAACATTTTGCTGACAAGCATTGGAGACCATTCACGACGGCCCTTTGGACTTCAGCAATAAAACAACCACTAATGGTAGGTTCAACAGGCAACGTTTCACGAGAAGTACGAGTTGGCACTGGCCGGTTCCGCCTGCAGAGTGGCCCAGTACCATGCATTGGATGAGTGCACAGCGACTGGACCAAAAATCGTTTGCACTATTTCTCTCGTCGAAGCGCGTATATATATATATATATATAATATACATATACATATACACGTTAACATTTCGAATAAAAACACCCGGCACAAACTAGTGAGCGCATGGCGCTGCAACTGCGTCTCAGAAGAAGAAAAACCCCCAGAAAACAACAGTTCCAGCTGCATGGTTTGAGCTTTTCAACTATAGAGCCGCCAAAGATTTAGATAGAATGTGAGGTGCGGCACGTGTGCACCGCTCACTCGAAGACGAATAGTTGTGACGCGTATCAGGTGCGAAGAGTATAATCAAATTACGTCACACATTTAGGCGTTCTTGCTACGGCTGTGTCGGTTATTAATTATACCAGGATAATTAGCGATAAATTGTGGGGAAACGATACTACAAATAAAAATTGCAAAGCTCGGCGGATAAAAATCTCCATTCTAAAATGCGCTATCTTAAATACTAGTCCTGACGATGCTAGGAGCTACCTTAATGTAGACATTATAAATTGCGTAAGTGCGTACAAAGACTGAGGAGTGACGTTGGATTGCCAATATAAGCGCTGTCAACGTATTATTGAAAGAGTGACAGCAGCGATTGGATTGTGCAATAGATTAACTGTCCTATGAACAATATTGTTCATAGGACAGTTAATCTAAACGAATCATAAAATTCTATACATATAACACTGGACAAAACAATTGTTTTTATCAAAATTGACGTATTGTGCACACTTGTGGACACCTTTCTATGGTAAACATGTGATGCTGCTGCAACACGTGATACACAAGACAAGCTCGTTAAGCGCCTGTTTAAGCGCTGCAATTTTTATCATGTTGAAACTAAACTCCCTAGTGCCTTGTATGCGCTATTCTCGATCGTGCCAGTGGTTTTTCGGCTTCCTCCCTCCCGCAACGATGCCCAATCACTCTCCGTCATTATTCGTCATAACGTGCGGGAATTCTCCAATGGATTGAATCTAGCCGAGGTCGTAGTCACGGTCACTAAGAAAAAACGCACTTTGAAGAATGACCGTGTCCGCCAGACTATTCTTAAGCTAACTTAGGGCGACGTTTCAGGGGCAGCTAGGTTGATTGGATCGTCGGCAGCCCTTTGCAATAAGGACCTACGGCCCCGCCAGACCTTGACTGGCCAGCCCTTCCCGGGATTTTACTTCCATGTACCACTTCGGGGGAAGAAGTTATTGCCGCAGTCAAGAGTTTTGCCTGAAGTTCCGCCGGGGGTCTTGACTTTATTCGACCACGACTGCTAATAAACCTACTACCTCCGATTAGCTGATTGGTCAGTAAGACTAATTGCTTGCTCCTCCACCCTGCGCAGGCTAGCCGCAAAGATTGCTTGTAATAGAACCAGAGATAGGAACCGCGAGACGATTGGTCCCCACCAGCTTGGCTTTGCGGCACTAGCCGGGGCCAATGCCGCCCGGGCTTTTATCGATTCACGCTCACTACCTGGGTTTTCGTAAAGCTGGATTTTAGGAATGCCTTCAACTCTGTAAGACGGGATCACTTGTTTAAGGCGGTCGGGTCGCACTGCCTTCAGTTGGTACGCCATGTCCATCAAGCGTACTGTTACTCTTCTCACCTGGTTCTCCCGGATGATCTCATATCTTCGGCCACGGGACTGCAACAGGGTGATCTTCTGGCTTCTCCATTGTTTTGCCTAAGCATTAAAGAGCTAGTTGACTCCCTTAACAGCTTACTAAACATTTGGTACCTTGATGATGGAGTGCTGGAAGGAGACGCAGACATGGTTGCCAAAGATGTCCGGCGCGTGCTCGAATTTCGCCAGAAATCTGGCTTGGAGCTAATCCCGAGAAGTGCGAGAGCTACGTTACGGGTGATAGTGCGCAGGCGACCGACCTCTGTCCCCTCCAAGCTTTATTGCCGAGTTGTAAGATTACCCTCGACTACGACCTGGAGCTTCTGGGAGTCCCCCTCCGACCACAAGGGCTCGCACGCGCTCTCAAAAAATGGCAAAGGGTGTTAAAGGACGTCGCTAGCAACCTCATCCCGCTCGGTGCTTATCGTGCTCTCTTTTTACTTCGCTCGTCGTTTTCAGCCACTAGGGTCAACCACCTTCTTCGATGAGCTAATCTTACAGGGCGATTGGACATTCTTCGTCTATTGAACACGTTAACGTTGAACACTCTCCAGTCCCTTTTTAAAAATTTGCTGGCATCCCCCGCTCGAAACCAGGCGCAACTGCCGATTTCCAAGGGAGGCCTGGGGATGCCGGATTCACTTATCTCGGCTAGCCCAGCTATAGTCTCCCTTCTTCGATCTGAGAACAAGGTCATTGCACTTCTAGGCTGTTCAGTACAAGGACCTCACAAGACGCCTTCAAGAGGAGTTAAAGACAATTTGCAGTGGTGCCCCGGGTAAGCCAACAGGACTGGAGCGCGTTATTGCACGAAAAGGTATATTGCGGCTTACTCGCGGACGTCATTGACGACGCCACAAAGGCTCGTCTTCGGGCGGTCGCCGCTAAGGGATCCGGGGCCTGGCTGCATGCGCTTCCAAGCGCCTTACTGGGCACCCTTTTGGACGACGAAACAACCCGAATCGAGGCAGGACTTCGCCTCGGCTGTGATTTTGTATCCCCTTACCAATGCAAGTGTGGTCAACCTGTCGACAAGTTAGCCCATCGTGGGTTGTCGTGCCTTATGAGTGCCGGGCGGCGTGCCAGACATGCCAGTATTAACGACACTTTTAGCCGAGCGCTCCGATCTAGCAGATTTCCTTGTATTCTAGAGCCCCAGAATCTTTCCGCCATCGATGGCAAACGCCCCGACGGGATGACTCTAACCCCCTTCAGCCGGGGCAGGATGCTTGTATGGAACGCCACAGTTACCGACTCATTAGCACCTTCAATGGTCGGTGGCGGGGCGGTCTGAACAGGTTACGCTGGTAATCTAGCCAAGACAAGGAAGCTCGCAAAATATGCCTCAATAGAGTACCCACACGAATTTCAACCGCTAGCGTTCGAGACCTTGGGCGGCCCAGACGACGTCACTCGCAAGCTTCCCCACAGGATCGGTGAGCAGCTGAACCTCGCAACCGGAGATAAGAGGTCTGCAGCTTATCTGAGACAGCGCCTCGATCTCGACGTCCAACGCGGGAATGCGGCGTCTGTCCGGGGCACGCTGTTGAAGTGGTCCCAGCCCACGAGATGGAGTAATATTTCCCGTGTACACGTTCCCAGAAGACAACTCTTGCTCCACTTACTTTCTTAATAAAAACTGTATATATATATATATATATATATATATATATTCAATTTTTATAAATAAAGTAAGTATATGTTAATATATAGGGCTACAAAAAAGTCTTTTCGGTTTTGGCGCTATAAAGAAAACACATATATAGGAGACACAGGAGGTCTTATTTATTGATTTATATATTGTCCGCCGGAAGATACAACCTCTGCCCAACGATTTACAAGGTTTTCGATTCCTAAATAATCTTCCAACTTTCCAAAAAAATCCACATTATTATTCCAGTCCAGAACGCACGTGTTCGATAGAAGTGAATTTTTTACCGCTTAAAAAATGTGCACCGATCTGAATAGGTGGTAATCAAATAGTGCTGAGTCGAGGGAATACGATGGATGTTCCAAAAATTCCCATTTTAGCTAGGAAATTTTCAAAAGGGTCTCCCTACTCACGTGGGGCCTTGTGTTGTATTGGTGGAACAGGACACCCTTCCTTGAAATTAGTGCAGGGTACGACTGCTTTAATTTTTCGTGAACCTTTTCGAGTTGTTGACAGTACACGGCCGTATTTATCGTCTGGTTACGCGGTAAAAGTTCATAGTGCACTATTCCGCCCACATTCCACCAAATACACAATAAAACCTTGTTTTTTTTTTCTTTCGGAACTTCTCAATCCACTGCTGGCACATTCTGTCTGTACAACAGGCATCTCCAAACGATTTCAACAACTTTTTGTGAGCCTGCGTTGCACTCAGTCAATTTTTAAACTCCTGGAGTAGAATCTCCCGAATTTGACATTTTTCTACCTCCATTTTGCAGCACTTTTACGAACAAACGGCTAAACAGATTTCAAAATGGTTAAGACCAGCAGATTCTCCGCTTATTTTCACATGAAAACAACAAAGAAAGAGCTAATGATCTATGCCTAGGCGTCAGGGCGGGCGCTGTAAAAGCCGCCAAGCGCCAATCCGAAAAGACTTTTTTGTAGACCCTATATGTATATATATGTGGCCCCGCACCCTGCCAAGGCTGTAGTTCAACATTGCCACAATCTTAAGCTCAAAACGGCGCACGGCCGCACTCAAAGACAGTCGTCGAGGGCTTATTCAGCATCAAAGAAAACAGAAAAATGGCATATATATATATATATATATATATATATATATACAGAAAGTCGCATTAAAAACGTACAGACGTTGAAATCATGACAGCGTACGTTCAATCATGGATTTAAATTTTGCGAGTCTTCAAATAAGCAGGTACTTTTTGGCGTCGCGTACGAATAGCTTCAGGTACAGCGCAACTAGGGTAATTACCCTAGGGATTCTTTAAGGGGTTACGGCTGCACAGGAGTCGATTTTCTCTGCAAATAATGCGACATAGGGACTCAGATATGGACAAACACCCAGTTGGCTCCGGTCTAGTTCTTGGAGTGAACAAACTTTTAAACATAATCTACATTTTAGCGGTCGTATAGTAGATTTTAATGTCTAGGGTGCTGTATGGCACATTTTTTGGTAAATGGCTGGCTTGCACTCAATAAGAAGAAGTCAGCAGAGCCTTTACACCGGATTTATTCTGCATGGTTGTTCTTGTAGAGGCTTTTTTGTTAAAGTACGACGGAGGCCATTGGGCTTTGGCCTTTTTGCGCATACACTCCTGTACTCTTTATCCTTCTTGACTGCCTTAAATAGTGCCGGGTATCATTTGACTATCCAAATATTCTGCACGAGCAGTTTCTGGCGGTGTCTTTTTCTCTGGCAAGTTATTGATTTAAGGAAGACATATACAGGCACTTTTCATAGAAGTAAAAGCTTAGAAAATCCGTTTTCCTCTTGCAGTATTTTGTCGTTTGGCAAACACAATTTACTTTATTCCTTTCGCCTTAAGAAGCGTGAATAAGATTGGTGGTCGGTCGGATCAAGCATTGTCGTTGATGCCCTCTTTTCTTTGCAAAACAAATGGCTAAACGATTCGAAAGTTGTTGGTTTTATTGATTTCTTAACCACCCAAACCTTTTGTAGCACTATTATAAGGCCCTGATGTTTCTGTTGTAAAATCCTATGCAATTCTTATTGATCGCCTGTCGGAGTTGTTAAAATTCGCCGAATGTAAATTTATTTTCTCTCGGTGGAACCACCAAAACTAGATATTTTGGTGTTTGGTTTGGTGTCGATAAAGTTGGCACGTCTGCTACCGATAGGCGTTGTACTCCGCAAAATAGGTAACTAGTTCCTCCCACTTCAAAGCACTTTTAAACCCTACTATTTGTCGCTGAAACTTTTTTATCTAAGGAACACACAGTGATGATTACAGTTGCTAGTTTATTATGAACCTTATGCAGATACAATGTTATGAACACCGTAACCTTAACGGCGCCGTGTCCCGTCATGTGTGTTTTTGTCAACCAGATATTTTGTATACATTTATGGGATTTTATCTTCAATAAAAAAATGAATAAAAACAAAACAATATATATAAATATAAACGGGGATGTGTCTACACCGGGACTATTATACAGCTCTTTATCCCTGTCATTCACTTGAGCGCTAACTAAAATAACAATATAGTAGTGAAATGTGCCGGCTGTGCGCGATGCCAGCGGCCAACATGGACATCAGGGGGTTCATGACCAGTCTGGAAAAGGTGGCCATCTCTCACGAGATGATGAGCTGCATGGTGTTCTTCTGTCAGCGTATGCTGGCCCTCGAGAAGGAGGTCGCCAGCTGTAAGCGCACCCGCCAGGAGAAGGAGGAGGACATGCAGCTTGTCCGAGAAGAGGCTGCCGGCGCCCAGCCGCTCGCTCAGCCACCCAAAAAGACTGCGCTTCTTATCGGTGACAGCGCTGTTGGAGCCTTTAGACCGGCACTGAAGCAACTTCTCCCGCGGAAGGCTACCATGATCGTCCGCAGCTGCTCAAAGCCGGGCATCAAGGAGATCATTAAGGAGGCCGAGGACGCCATCGAGAAGGCCGCCCCCGGTCCTGTCTGCGTAGCGCTTCACGCCGGCTACCACGAGTGTGGCAACTTTGAGGGCAACGACTTTATCGAGGCTACGGTGGAGTTTGCCAAACAGCTCAAGGTGGTCCGCCCTGGATCCCAGCTGAGCGTGCTCTCCGTCCCGCTCTTCAACCAAGACTGCAAGGCTGCCAACGAGGCCCTCTCGCTGCGCGCCGCGGCTGCCGGCTTCGTGTACGTGCCCCTCACCCAGATCCAGCGTCAGGTGGTTGAACGCGGCTCCTACAGCTACAAGGGTGAGCCGGCCAAGAAAGCGGCCCTGGCGATCGCCCGACGGGTAAAAGATTGTTTAGGGGTGTCCCTAAGAGATCCTTCCAAGGTCAGCAACGACCAAACTACCCATCAGTCCAAGCACTCGGGCACGAAGGACAAACACAGCGTGGACAAGAGCGCCGTGGACGGCATCAAGACTGCTCTCCGGCAGCTTCTGCGCGAGAGATTCTCCCAGAGCTCACTCCGATCTCCTGGCGAGATCCGAGGTGCTCAAACTCGGTGCCGCCACCGTCCCCGCTACGAAGAAAAGCACCAGAAGGACAGGCAGGACAACTCGGAGTTCCGCGCGCCGCCGAGGGACACTCTGTACGACCACCTTGCCGCGGCTCTTCGGGACAGCACCCGCCGCAGCAGGCCCCGGAGCAAGGGGAGGGGCCGCAATGGGAACCGCTCCTAATTGCACAATGGAACTGCGAGGGGTTTCGGACACTCGACCTCCTCGCGCCCTCCGCGTTTGAGGGCATTGACGTTCTTGTGCTGACGGAGACTTGGGCCACGACCTCCTTCAACATCCCCGGCTTCTACTGCGCGCACTCCCCCGCAATCCGGCCTGCAGGTCCCGGCCGACCCAGCGGCGGTGTCTCCGTGTGCTATAACCAGCGGCTGGGCGATGTTGAGGTATTTCTTGCTGAGGAAGACATGGTCGTAATCCAGGGTTTGCGGCTAAACATAATCGCAGGCTACGTGCGTCCGCCGTCCAAGGAGAACTCGACGGTGCTGGTTGAAAAGCTGACCCGGTGCTTCAGTGCGCTGGACAGCGATGCAGCATCGTCACCGGCGATTTCAACAGTAGGCTGGACCGCCCGGCCGATCTGCGCACGAGAATTCTCCTGGACACCCTGGCCGACTCGGGCTGTTGGGTTGTCACCGATCCTGCAAGCCCAACCTTCGAGGGGCACATGGGATCATCTGTCATAGATGTATTCGCGGTAAGCTTGCCATCCGAGCAGGTCTCCTACCTCGGTGTTGACAACCCCCTCCGCAGCGGAGGACATTTCAAGAATCATCTGCCCCAACGGCTGTGAGAGCCTTCCTGCCAGCTGCTAGGACTCCTGCTCCCCGCCCACCTCCGCTGGCCAAGCATATTAGCTTGCACCACCTACGGGAACGCCTTCACGAGGTCTTCCCCGTGCCGGGAGCTCCAGGCATTGACCAATATGCCAAAGCTCTTACGGAGCTGTTGAGATACGCAGCTGGTCTTACTAAGCCAAGAAGGGGGAGTCCATGGTTCAACAGTGCGTGCAAAGCAGCCAACCAGGCCCAGCTCAGCGCTCGCCTCCTAGCCGCACTTTACCCGAGGATGCGGCCACTCTTCATCATTCTTAAAAGTTGGTGTCGCCGGACGTACAAAGCTGAACGCGCCAAGTACCTGGAACAAAAGGAGTCTGCGCTGTTGGATGAGGCAGAGCGACAACCGTACAAGTGGCTCCGCCGACAGGGATCTCCCACCTGCCCTATCAACTCATCGGCGCTCATCTCCCACTTCAGCCGCATGTTTGCGTCGGCCGACACCATCCCGCGCGGCATCCTCCACTACGAAGCGGCCTGGGACGAGAAAACAATGCTGCTACGGGATTCACTCTCCGCAGAGTTTTCTCTCATGTGCTTGGCGCCATGCAACGACTCCGTCTCAACAAGGTCGCCGGTCCCGACCAAGTCCGTAATGAGCACCTCAAGGAGGCCATGGTACTTGCTCCTTGCTGGACCGCCCTTTTCAACGCTAGTCTGCGCGAAGGTCGCCTCCCCAGCGACTGGCAGAGTGCTCATCTAGCAGTCATCCCGAAGGGAAAGGGCAACCCCAGAGAGCCCAGCTCGTGGCGTGGGATCGCCAAAAAGAGCTGCTGCTACAAGCTGCTCTCTGCCATCCTCACCGCCCGCCTGTCTCACTTCCTCGAGGCTCTCGGCGCCATCCCGAAAGAGCAGCACGGCTTCCGCGCAGGCAGGTCCATACTGACTGCGTGTGAGATTCTGCTGGCCAGAGTTCGGGGAGTGATGCAGGTCTAGGCACGCCAAGCAATTCCTGTACGCCGTCTTTGTGGATTTCCGCTCGGCCTTTGATGGAGCTCCCAGAGACAAGATTATCTTCAAGTTGGCTGAAGCGGGCGTGCCTGCCAACATCCTCCAGCTCATCGGGGCAATCCTGCAGGAAAACCCGATCACCATACAGGATGGGGTGGCTGAGTTGTGCCCCTTTGTGCAAACGACGGGAGTCGCGCAGGGGGACAACTTAAGCCCGCTGCTGTTTTCCATCCTGCTCAACGATCATCCGCGACGCATCGTGGGCACTCGAGAGTCCGTCCGCCCAGACATTCTGCTATACGCAGACGATCTCGCGATATATGGAACAAGCCGATTCGAGGTGCAGCAGAGCCTAGCAAGGCTCGAGCAGTACGTGGCGGATGTAGGACTCGAGATCAACATCGGCAAGACCAAGGCCATGAAGTTCCGTAAAGCTGGTCGACTTGCAACCAGCGATGAGCTACGGTTGTACTCCACACCACTGGAGTATGTCAACAACTTTCCATATCTTGGCCTCTCTGTCCTGACCTTCGGTACGTCGTTTACGGAGCACATCGCCGAGAGGGTCAGAAAAGCCCTCGTAGCAGGCGTCGGAATTGAGAAACCCACGCTTCTCTCTCTTAACGCGGCGCTAAAACTTTTCAACCTTAAGATCGCGCCCACGGCATCCTACGGCATACAGCTCATTTGGGAGAACTTGAGCGTGGCCCAGCTCGCGAGGCTTGATCGAGTGAAACCCGCCTTTCTCAAGCGAGTGCTCGGCCTCCACACGTCATGCCGCAATCGTCTGGTCTATTTACTCGCCGGTACCCCGCTTTTCATAGAGGACCTGCAACGCCAGTTCCGGTTGCCGGAAACACAGGCCTACATGGACTTTATCTGTCAGTGGGAGGTGAGATTGTCAGACGTGGACCCCGACTTCTTTAGTACGGGTGCAATGACAAACAATGCGTGGAAGGGACTGCATCGCACCAACCGAAGTGTGGTAGTGCGCTATGCAGTGCATGGCTTCCACCATGTTCTCTGTAATACTCAAGGGTACCATGAACTGACAGAAGAATGTATCTGTAACAGGTGTGGGAGAGCTTGTGGGAGATATCATGCGGGGGAGTGCCCCAGAGTTGAATCACTGGCCAGGCTGGCTCAGTGACCGTGTTTTTATGTATAATATTTGACTATATACCTAACAAAGGTGATTAATAAATGAATGAATGAAGTAGTAAAATGTGAATATTTTTGCATTACCGTTTAAAATACTTATTACTTGGAGCCCTAACCGTAAATTATCACAGACAAACACGAACTGCTGTAGAATTTTTGTACAGTGGACGAAAGACTAAATACACCGCTAGTCTTTTCTCAATAGATAAATGTCGTTCGTGTCTATAGGCTTATAATAAAGGGAATAGAAGGCACTCCTGTTACAATACGGGAGGCTGATCTGATAGCTGAAGGAACAACACTCAGTTACCATGTTGAAACATTAAGAATACATTTTTTATATATATATATATATATATATATATATATATATATATATATATATATATACAGGGTATTACAGGAATATTTGATCAATGATATATGGAACTGTAGACCTCGTTAAGGCAAATATTTTTTCTAATGGAACATGGTCTCTAAGAGGCTCTGTTTCGGAATGAGAGTTAAATTACTACAATTTGTGACATTGGTGTTTTTGCCCGACATAGGAGCATAGAATGTGCTGTTGCGAGACAACCAGGTTTCCTAGACAGAAGCTAAACACACCGCCGTGTTCGTGAGGAAATTCTCATAAGGCCGGTCAGAAGACGCTACATGGTCGCTTAGAAGAGAATTCGCCAAAATGAAGTTATTTTATTAACCTTCACGCCCGATACCTCAAAATCATTACCTTACGACCACTTACAGCGCTCTAATCATATTCACGCAAATGCGCATTTCATGACGATCATTTTGGTACCAAACTTATGCGAGCTGTGGTTGCGGAGTAATTACGATTTTTCGGAGGGCATGTCCAGATTAAGTGCATGTAAAATGACGCGCTGCGGCTGTCGCGCGACACGTCGGCGGTAGTGAACGTCGCCGTGACGTACCAAAATGATCGTCATGAAATGCGCATTTGCCTCAATATGCTAGTTTAGAGTGCTGTAAGTGGTCGTAAGGTAATTATTTTGAGGTATTGGGCGTGAAGGTTAATAAAATAACTTCATTTTGGCAAATTCTCTTCTAAGCAACCATGTAGCATCTTCTGACCGGCCTTATGAGTTCTTCGAAAGAAGCAGAATTTTCACGAACACGGCGGTGTGTTTAGCTTCTGTCTAGGAAACCTGGTTGTCTCGCAACAGCACATTCTATGCTCCTATGTTGGGCAAAAACACCAATGTCACAAATTGTGGTAATTTAACTCTCATTCCGAAACAGGGCCTCTTAGAGACCATGTTCCATTGGAAAACATATTTGCCTTAACGAGCTCTACAATGCCATATATCGTTGATCAAATATTCCTGTAATACCCTGTATATATATAAATTTAAAAAAAATTGCACGCTTTTAAGAAAATTGAGGCATTTTTCAGTAAATTTAATGTATGGGAAGCAGTACAAAAGCTTTCTGACCTGTGCAAGTGCATTGCGTAGTCTGACGAATATGTGTGGCTAATTTTTATTAAGGCATTTTAAAATACCGTCAAGTAAAGCCAAGCCGGTTTTATTAACGTGCACAGTATAACAGTAAACGTTAAGCTTGGCTGTGTCGTGTGTCGACGTCCCAATCGCGCACAGTAGCCACAATGCGCATCAGAGATGGCTGTGTAAAAGAAGTCTCGATTTCCATGCTTTACCACAATAGGCATTTTGGAAGAGAGTTGCATACCGTTTATCTCGTGGCCTACATTGGCGTGCAACAAAAGAATGCCATAGCAATATTGGGCTCAATCGGAGAAGGAAAAACAGTTGAGCTATTGGAGCAGGTTCTAAGGAATTATCCCTACTTCTGAACTACCTGCGTATCAAAAAAATAACTAAAATATTTATAGAAATTGTCGGTGCTATTAGTTTTCGACGTTACTCGCTCTAGTGCGGCAAGCGAGAGCCGTTTTTCTTTACAACGTTTTCTTACAATGACAACGATGAACCATAGAATTGCCGAGCTGAGAAGAAGAAAGCCGTTTGTGATGTACAAATACCGGTAGTCATTCAGCGTATCTCGGACCCAACCTGGAAATCGGTCAGCACATGCGCAGAGAGACCGGACATCGTTAAATTCTGACTGAACAACACACAGGACAGCGGGAGTCAGAAGACAGATGACATCAGAGAAATAGACAATACAACGCATATAGTCCTAAATCTTAGAAAAGGACAATCATTTTATTTCTGCGTGGCAACCGTTGACTGACTTATATTTATCAAATAGATTCATTAGAATTGTTGTATTTCAGTAAAACTGCTGCACTTAATTACAGGGTCGAATATTTTACTTTTCTAGATTAAGGATGAGAATTTCTTGAGTGATAGTTTTAGCCTTTAGAACGACAGTGATCGCTCATAATTGACATTCAGAACACTGGCATTTATTATTATTATTATTATTCCTCGGCACACTGCAAGCGACAGCAGTTGCCGTAGAAACTCGCCTTCGCGCCGATTCCCTGTGAGATCTGTAATCCGTTGGCCCAGCTCACTGATGAATCTCTTAGTTCCCTTGCTTACCGGACCCATTGTTTCCATAGATGTTGGCACTACAATGTAACTTGTCTCCAGTTTTTGGTACTTGCGTTTCTTCCTATTATCTGCGCGCTCGGCAACCCTTCTAGTGAACTGTGGCGCATATAGGAGGGAGCCACTGTACAGGACACTGTACATCCCATACTAAGCATCTGCCGTTAGCCCATAGCGGGATTGTTACACCGTCAGGTCTTTTGTCGTCATGAAGTCCTAATCTGGGCTCGAGCGTGCTTGGTATTCCAGCCCTGCGTAAGGCTCTTCTTATATTTGCATTGATTTCAGCATGTCTAAAAACTCTACCATGGCTTTTGATACAGAGGGTGAAACCCATCCTCAGTTACTGCGGTACCACATGCGCGGCAACTGTAGGGGTTGCAAACCGGGGCACCTATTCGAAGAGCTGTTACCATGCGGAATGAGGTGTTGTCCAGCATGGTACCCAGTTGCAGGTAAGGGAGACACGTTAGAAAGCCTCCACTGAATGTGTCCCGTGCCAGAAAGACAGCTTTTTCCACTGGAGATTGGAGGCTGTCTAACAGCTCTCTAGCTGCAGCGCTGCATCTGTGGGAGTCCAATGTATGCTGTGTGGGACGTTCTTGCCAGGGGCCTGATCCAATTGTTTGTCTAGCTATTAACTCTACAGCGTCTTTGGCTCTTGGTGATTTCTTGGCGGATGTCTGGTTCGACCAACGTATTTGCGAGTTTACCAAATTCCAATAGAGACGCAGCATAGCACATGGAAGCCAGTTCCGCCGTTCATCTAATACCAAGTCATTCTTCGGCAATTGGAAGGGTTGCTCTTTTCCGGGTGTTATCATGCAGGTCGACGTTTAATACCTCACCTAAAATGCTTCTTGCGGTATCGTCGTAAGCTTGAAGATCTCCGTGATATTTAATAGCTGATGAAGTGCGCAGAGTATAGTTAAAAATTGGCGAGCCCAAGCTGCATCTCCAGATGCACAGAGCTGCTTGCGAATGCATTGCCGTTAAGCAAGAGCAAATTTGCTTTAGTTATTATTATTATTATTTAAACGATGTTACAGTTGAGAGGTCTGAACGTATTATTACAAAGTTTTTTTTAATATCTAGTTCACTGCATGGCGCCTAAAATAGATGCCGCGTTTCCTCTGCAAACGGCCAAGGACAACGCTTGCCTCAAGAATTGACCCTCTCTTCGGTCGTTCGAGACCTCCTGAATTCTCTTACTCAAATCTTTGAGAAATGCTTCGGTTCCCTTGCTGATTGGTCCTAATGTCTTCATGGCAATAGGCACAAAAATATATCTTGTTTCCAGTCCAGCATATTTAAACCGTTTTCTGGCGTCCGCGTGCTTTGCTACCCACCCCGGCTCAACAGAGCTGTGGTGTAAATAGGAAGCTGCGGTTGTGCACGAAACCGTTGCATCCCAAGCTAGGGACTTTCCATGAGACCATAATGCAATGGTCACCCCATCAGGTATTTCTTCGCCAGCGGACACTAAACCTCTCGGTTCAAGTGTAGATGGTATACCGGCTTTCCTAAGGGACCTTATGATCACACCGTTTAGTTCAGCATGTCTGGACGATCTACCGGCGCTCTTCGGGCAACTCAGTGGGTGTAGGCCACTGGAAACCACCATCTCCCCGCACAGTTTGCACTGAAACGGCTCGCAGACGCTAGCGCCGATTCTAAGTGCTGACATCATGCGGAAAGATTATTATTATTATTAACGGGCGTTATTAGTGGGCGTCGGCAACATTATCCACCAACGGGAGATGCACAAACGGCGCTTATACGCGCATCTCCTTGAGGACCACGTTGTAATGGCGTTCGGCCTCGAGTCATCTGGCGTTTGGGGCAAGGATGCACTCAAACTGACAAAGGAGCTTGGAAAGAAGCTCTTCGAGGCCACAGCGGAGCCAAGATCGACCGCTTTCCTTCGACAGAGATTGTCATTAGAACTACAGAGAGGCAACGCCAAGATGATGTTGAGTGGTCACCGACACTCAAGCAATAAGAATAATATAAGCAATATTGTAGATATTATATACGTAATGTATTCATAATTGTGATACATGTACATATTGATCAAATAAACCCTTGTTCAAAAAAAAAAAAAAAATTTATATATATATATATATTATTATTATTATTATTGCCAAACTTTAGCCGAGCGATCGGTCCTTTTACTACTGGTTCGGCTTTCCGGTGCCACCAGGTGTACGTACCGATGCTGACGGGCATTCCGAGATAGGAAAATCCGCTGAACATGCCAATCATACCCAGGGCAAATGACAGTCGGCCAGTGCCAAGGTAGAAGGGGACAAGGCTATAAAAGTAGGCGTCCGCCAGGCCCATGAAGGGACCAAACAAAAAGACGATGGCGAAAAACGGCATTGCCGAACGGCAGACGCAGAGCAGAAGCGCAAGAAGCGCTGACATCATGTAGGCGATGGCCAACAGAGTGTCGCGTCCGAGCAGGCCGTAGTCGGCCAACGGAGGAAGACACGTCCGTCCTGAAATACGCTCGAAAAACGCTTGCGGCGTTATATTCAGAATTACACCTAAACTAAAGTTTCCGGGCTAACCCTCAACCAAGATTTAACGTCCTCGGGACTGTGCACTTTCGCATTGCTTCATAGACGGACCCCCATAAATACAAATCGGCGCAAAGTTGGGGCTCGGACTCGCGCGCCTATCTAGTGTCTTCTCCGGTCGCGAGGTGCAGACGAACGCACTACGCCACCTAGCATCCTGTTAGTCTTGTTTTTATACGATAAGAAAGAAACACCGAAATAAAAAAAATAACAAGAGAAAAAACAACAGTATTATATTTAATCCTACTCGACTAGGCAGATAAATCATTCTCGATAGCTTACCGACAAGGCCCGAGACCGAGTAGCAGGTCAAGAGCAGAACGCCATTCTCAACGGATAGACCTTGCTGTGTCATGTAGTCGACGATTGTTAACATGAATGAATCGATCGACCAGTTCAGCGTCATGCTGGGCACAAGAATCACGTAGAACATGACCTCCTTGAAAATACTCCATGCAAACGCGCCATTAGGCTCAGCTTGGCTTAGCTTGCCTTGAGCAGCCTCCGTTTTTTCTGGTACACCTTTGTTGATAAAAAACACATTATATATATATATATATAGGTCCATTTCACCCATTTATTATAACCAATCGTGTAAAGATCACAGTGATACATTCTCACGGAGTAACAGCAGAGATTTCTATCGACATTTGGGGTCTCGAATTGCTTTGAACCACGAGAATTTCATATTTGGCACAGCTACACCGCGAAAAAATGCCACTAGCAAGATACCTGTTTTAACAAATGAATGAAGCGGATAAACGGCATTTGGGCTATTTTTTTGGCATATAGCAAATATACTTAATACTCAGTGAACTTCCCATTAAGCCGAATGACCTCAAAAATGCCGTTTGGTATAGTGTTAAACAAATTTTGGATGACGTTTTGCAAGAACTTGTCTCAAGCCTCGAAAATTGTCTTTTATCGGTGTAAGCTTATTGCCGATCGAGCCAGCTCCACACCTTCTGGATCATATTAAGATCAGGTAAGAGTGCAGGCCAGCGAAGGCCTTCAATGTTACGTTGATCGAACCAGCTTTCGATTAGCCTGGCGGTGTGAATCGGGACGTAATCGTGTGTAAAAACAAAGTCTGGCCCTCTCATCAGCTTGAAATGCGCCGATAGCTCCGTTAGTAAATCCCCATAGCGCGTCGAATAAACACGACCGTCTAAAAACACAATCGACGACTTTGTATAGTGCCCGAGAGCAGCCTAGATCACCACTGAACCGCCACCTGAGTGACGTTTTGACAAAATTCATTCTC
>QVRM01000472.1:0-52173 GCA_003439945.1 Dermanyssus gallinae
ATTTAGCAATACTGCTTGGGGATAACGCGGTGAGATATCAGAAGAGATAGAAACGCGAGTGAAGTGTTCGGCGTGGTTGTCCGGCGCCTGCGCATGACGGAGGGGAGAAGCAGTTCACACAACGGTGTGACCTGCCCATTAAACACGGCCAATGTGTGCGAGAACATCATAGCGTTCCCTTGCCAAGTTGCATCGCATTGACTGAGACTGAGGAGCAGCGAGGTGTTATCAAAGATCTGCCGGCCGATATTATTGTAGGACGGTGGCCGTAGACATGGAGTGTAATACGTGCAAGCTTGTGAGAAGTGAAGTGCCCATTTTCGTGAAGGCCAGGAGTGTTGTGAGTGAGGACCGAGACGAGGATTAGACAAACACTGTAGTCACGGCTGAACTTAGCCACAGGGCAAACGGCGTGGTGAGAAGTGATCGGCGTGTCACATCGCACTCATCTGCAATACTCCAATGGTATCAAAAACATCCCACTTTTTCGGAGCAGAACTTCACCGGTGACAACAGCTGGCGTCATCACTTTGAGCCAGAGACAAAAATGGAACAGAATGCATTGGAAGCACACGCTGTCGCCTTGCCCTAAACGACTAAAGCTGTGCCCTCATAAGGCTCGTGATGCTCGCCGTCTTTTTCGACGTCCGAGGTTCGATAGTTCTCGAATTCATCGAGCACAAAAACCATTAACATTCACGTGTACTGTGAGACACTCCGTGCATACGCCCCTGCAAACCAGTTTGATTCGCTAAAAACGTTGCGAAGGTGGCGCTTCAACTCGGACGACAAACTGAAGAACACAGTGGAGGACTGGCTTTTGTTACAACCGCAGGCATTCTAGAAACAGCGACCTCTTTCGGCTCATGCAGCAGTGGGATCAATGTACTCAGGCCTCTGGTGATTACTTTTAAATAAAGACTAAGTAACCACACAGTGTCGTTTTGTACCTTTTCAACCGTACCTAAAAAAAAAAAATATATATATATATATATATATAATATTATATATACCATATACATAAATAAGAGATACATGGGTAGATGTATCACATATGCAAATGATGTGCTGAACATATCACAAGAGGTTGTCATTACCACCCATTACCTTAATAAGGGAGGTTTATGTTATGTCTCTAGGTATGCATATATATATTATATATAATATATATATATATATATAAAGCATGAGTATTTTACAGTACTTAGTACGCAGCATTCGATACGCTCGTAGTTGAGCATCTCACAGAAAATCACGGACTTTTACGCTCAGACAAGTGTGTTGCTGAAATGGGAGAATTTACAATACGCGTTTCTTATAAACCATCAAGTCATATAAATAGCTTGGCCTAAGATTGCGCTGTTTTTTAGATGTTTGTTTTCATTTTCTATGTAGCCTGTTTCCTTTCACACACATGTGTCTCTATATTAATTATCTGTAAAGTTATTTACTTCCGTTTGTAGGGTATATGGCAACCGGAGAAACGCTTGCAATATGTTCCACGCAGTGTAAATGCTAATATTTCCACAGTAATCGTTTCTGCATCATTGCCACAACCGAAGCATGGACTGCGCGTTCACACAGCTTATCTGTACGTAACGAAGCAAACTCGGCTTTAACATAATCAGTTCTGCTTACAATGCAGGCATATTTGCCAATACTATAACTAAACATAGTCTTGCATATATATATATATATATATATATCGTACCTCTACGATATTCTATATCGAAAGAGAGAGAGAGATAAAGAAAAAGATACAATGTATATGCTGCCAGGAAACTGTATCGACTGCTTCGTTAAGTACAGAAAAGCTGTGTGAAGACCACCACGATGCTGTGATTGTGAGGACACGTGTTAGAAGCAATATTTAAGTGAACCGAGCTGATGATGCAGAAGAGATTATGCGAAAATATGTAGCATTCAGTAAATTAAAGTAATTGCTTCGTATCACAGGGACGGAAAGCTCATTTACATGGTAAGTCGTAATACGGTTACGATTACGCAATTGATAAGGTGCACTCTACTCTTCGGAACAGTGCCGAGGTGGTCGAGAGAGAAAACAAGCTTGTGCTCAACAGCACAAAATCAAACCAGTAGTCTTTCACACACTCAGCCACATAATTTCCTTTGACTACAAACAAACAAATGCCACTATTTGCGCATACGGGTCTGTTTCATGCTTTGCCCTAATCGTGAACAATATACGTATCGCATGAATATGTAACCCATATTACGTAGAAGCACTCAACGCCAGCGTTTTTGTGGTTGTACACAAAATAGTAAGCTTGCACGTACGCCACTGATGTCAAGTGCCGATCAGCGCATCAATGCCTGTACGGCACCCCTTGGGGTAGCCAGTTAACATGATTCCGCATGACGGAATCGTATAACCCTAGCGGCTCAACTTGAACAGTGTACAATTATTAATAAATAGTATTAAGAAACTAAAACTATATATACTTGTAGCAATTGATGCATTATCAAGTATAGTAAGTACAGTGTACTAACGGTCTGACCTGTATATATATATATATATATATATATATCAAGGCCTTGCAGAGGCGCTCCTCAAAAACCACGAATCTTGGCCTATGGTAAGAAGATTTGCAGAATTTGTCTACGAGGCGAAAATAACCGCCGCACAAAGTCGAGCACCCTAAACTGGCAAGATGAAGTATATATATATATATATATATATATATATATATATATATATATATATATATATTAGGGTAACTGGTAATATGCATGATAGTATGAATATATGCAGAGTGTTCCTATTTTAAGTTGTCAAACATTAAAAGATAATAAATTTGTTCAAATAACCATATATCCAATGGATTAGGTGGAGTGGGAACTTCTTGTTTAGGAGTGATAGTGTAGTTACTAACTATTATTTATTAATACATTACATTTCGGTATTGTTATTTACATTACATTACAAATGCTAATTAAGCCTCGAAAACGGCATTAGTTTCCGTTAATCTTGGACATATATAGAATATGTTGTATATGCATCTCCGGAAAATGTCACTGGCTCAACACCCAGATAGCTGGTGTTGATTGACATGTTTCATGATGCTATTTGGTGCAAATAAGGCCTACGGAACCCTCGCAGTGACGCGGCGGTCGGAAGCTTGAAGCGGTTTACCAGATCCTCGAGCCCGGTGGCGTGGTGGCTTAAGCCTGCGCCTCGCAACCGGAGGAGACATATAGGTGCGCGGGTTCGAGCCCCACCGTTGCACATTTGTATTATGGGGGTCCGTCTGTGAAGCAATGTGAAAAACAATTCCGTGGACGTTAAATCTTGGCTGAGGGTCAGCTCGAAAAACTTTTAGATCCTCGATCAACGGCATCTCGACAGACAGGGCGTTTCCAAGGAGGCCACCGTGTCGACACTACTCAGCTGCTGAGCGGATAGGTGCTGCCAAATGATTGTGATACCATCAGATGCCACTGAGGTTCTTTCTTAGAGCAGTTTTTACTAGTAGCTTCTGTGAAGCCGGGATTAAGGTCATGGCGACGATGCTGCTATCGGTTCGCTGAGTTGCGTAGGCCGAGAAAGATGTGTTTCCGTTCAAATGCTAGCGTGAACATTCTTGGCCTTGCTATACAATCGTATCGGCTAAATCCCTTTAGACCAGCATGGTCACTTCCTTCTCAATCGTGGCCTTCTGCATGCGCCTGTGCAACTTTGCTGCGCGGTGCTTTACTTTCTTCTTCCTAACCTCTTTGGCGCTGATCTTCATCTTGCACCTGCTGTAGATTTTCAGATATTCAGGATTGCCTCTGAAGCATTTGCTGTCTGGAGCATCGCCTTTAATTTTAGAGCCGCCACTGTTAACTTACTTTAGAGCTCTGTCAGTTGAAAACGGCCTCCTTCATGAAGTCCTTTGGCAGCCCTGTGGACCTTCTCCAGTGCTCTCTTCATATGTCATTTTGGGTCTTCAAGTATGCTTCACGGTCAGAACTTTCAATTCGGGGACCTCATCTAGTAGTGCACTATGGTCCGCCACTCCTTTCTGAAGAATCCTGGAACACTCGCTCGGTCTAGGTTTTTTGGGATCCTCGAGGTTACCACCGAGCTAGTCTCCAGTCAGCCGTCACTCTTTTTCGCCTGAGCTCCCATTCGGCTAGATTCTGGGGCTCCGGCTATTTATTGTTAGGGCCCTTACTTAACAGAGGTTTTCTCCGTGCCATACAGGTCATCATCATGAATTTTCGTCTTGATGTCAAGTGAATATTAAATTAATCTATATATAGGTATATATATATATATATATATATATATATATATATATATATATATATATATATACCTTTTTAGCCATCAAGCCGAAACCGGCATCTCAAATATTCATTTTTGTCGCATTGAGCAATTTAATTCAATATACATAGACATTGAACTAAACAACCGACCGGTAATGAATCAGGGGGCCTATAGCGGCGAGATCAGCTTTAATCTGTTCTCTAGTATCAATAGAAAATCCTTCCGCTGATGTAGCGTTCGTATTATGATACTAATTAAAAATACATGTATACAAAACGGTGTCAATAGCTACACACAACTTGTCCGTAATAAGTCGGTGTAAACAATCAACCGTAGTCAGAGAGTGGACACTGAAGATCCCTTGGATGAGTTAAGGCGTATACAGCTGCTCACCCGTATTGAAAGTTATATATGCACTTCCGGCTGCTTTGTCAATGTTCTTTCATTATTTCTATATATATATATATATATATATAATATATATATATATATCTATATATATATATATATTATTATATATATATATATATATATATATATATATTTATAATATAAATATCTTTATATCTATATAAATCTATATATATATATATATATCTTTCTATATATATATATATCTATATATATATATATATAAACTGATATCTGCAATGAGCTGACTTGTCTTAGCTCTTTTCATTGCTGGTATAGTGTGCTTTGTCGTCAATTTCTACAATACGCCATCCCAGTCTGCACAATGAGGTGAAATTCGGTTGCAACAAGTTGGATTGTCGATGCGGACGACCGCCTCTGCATTTAATACGTGACTGGGCCCATACTGGCACGCCGCCCCCGCGATGGTCGTCATGCATCCTGTTCCGCGTTACCCCCTCAAGACCTCAAGCGAGCCGGCAGCCACCTTGAAGCACAATGCAGCCAGCACCTGATCGTATCCGGCAACAACCCGTATTGTTTAAAAGACGATATTAATACGACGAATGTGCCGGCTGCTTTTCTGAAGAATATATATATATATATATATATATATATATATATATATATGCATTTAAACGAAGGATCTGGTTGCTTTTCTTACATATATATATATATACCAACAGAGTGAGTATGATGCGGGGGTGATAGATATGGTGGCACAATGTTGTCGCACGTCATATCTAGTTAGTTGTTTTAGTTCGCGCTGTGCTCGCAACAGCGCGTCCGGCAATGGTAGTTTCGATGATTTTAGTGTGACGAAGTGTGGGCGAAGGAGGAAGATGATGACACGGTAAAGCACCCATAGAAGTCAGATTCCGAGCAAGCAAAACAAGAAATTCGTATGTATTCGCATGTACCATACAAGACAAAATGACCGCCGAGCGGGAGAGGAAGGGAGAGCGAGAGAGATAGCGAAAGAGAGAAGGAGATCTTAACGGGTAGCTTGCCATGTTAGATAGACAAGGTGAAAGGTCACATCGCTTGGCATCGTTTAGCAGTTAGCTTTCAGAGCTTGGATTGCCCTCGTGGTCATCAGCATCACACGAGCGACATTCCCGGAGCCAACAACAAATCATCAACACTATCTATGTTTTGGTCGTGGGATTAGTACTAGTCGTAGTAGTAGTAGTAGTAGTAGTAGTTTGCTTGCAGCTGTGGTGTATACAGATATGTATATCGTAGCTGCATTAATAAGAGCATATGTGGCAGTATTGTTATGGTGTTGTTGTATATGTTTATGAATTCATATGTTGTTGTTGTTCTTGACGTTGCTGTTGTTCATATGCTGTTGTTGTTGACGTTGTTGTTGTCTAGGTTGTCGGTTCGTCTCTGTAACCGACTACCATTGCGACGTCTACTGCAATATTATTGTACACCATCGATTTAGGACTGCTACTCGACTCAGTGCAGCAAGGTATCCGTCTGTGTCGGTCTTGCTTGTACACAAAAGGCGAATGTCTGCGCATGTCTAAGACCCACGCATATATATATATATATATATATATATATATATATATATATATATATATATTTATTTATTTATTTATATATATACATACATACATACACGTTGTTGTACATCACGCCTTCACCGCGTCGTCACCCTATGTCGTTGCCATCCGGGTCTCTCCGGGTCGTCAGTTTTGTGACGAGACGATCCCATCATCTCGGTGGGGTGGTCGTGGTGGTGGTGGTGGTGCTCATCACCTTGATAACAATGCTAGTAATAAATCTGACGCGCCGATGGCGATAAGCTGGTAGCACGCCCTCACAGGAGAACAGCGGGTGCACGCGTCGACACAGCCAGTGAGTTTTTGTACCGTTTTGCGTCTGTCGACAGCTGACCGCGCCAGTTTGGCACCAACCCCGAAATCCCCCTCCCTCCCCCGTACATTTCCGTCCTCTGCGGTGCCAGAGTGGGGCTACTACTACCACATTACCGGGACCAATGAGACAAGAGCAACAACAGCGCAAATCTCGCGCTACAATTACATTGGTGTGCATATATATATATATATATATATATATATATATATATATATATATATATATATATATATATATTGTTTTTGTTATTTCATCATACACGTTGCCTAAGTGAACGTGTTCACCTTCAGCCTAGAATAATCCGCCTGGTTTTTATTCATTCGGTAGTCGATCCTGGAATTGAGGTCGCGTTGCCCCGCATATATTTATTTCTGTTTTCACTTATCATATTTACTATCTACTAGGGTGTCGCGCTAGATTCTGTCTCGGTTGTTGATGGAGTTTTCCTTCAACGATGCTTATTGAGAATAGGCAGTAAACCATATACCGCTGAGGTTCAGCGGCCGTGCTGCCACAAGGATTGTTGGGTAAAGTGCAGATATCTATGTAGAAATAATGCTTATTGGTGCCGCTCTAAGCACCCCGGACATAAAAGGGTAACTTGTGTATATAGGTGTCATATATATATATATATATATATATATATAGTCAACAAGTACACACATAACAGTATGAGCACGAATAGCAGCGGCGAAAAGGAACGTGGCGGTCGAAGAACAAGTACTATAGAAAGATACGAGATGATTATGCTAAACGCTTCCTAAACAAGACAATCATGACACTGGCTGTGTATTGACACTGGCCGCCTGAAACTAGTATAAATAACTGTTATCGTCTTCGTAGTAACAAGAGTAACAATAATCGTATCCAAGATATATATATATATATATATTTTTGGTAAAATTATGTCGACCACATCATGAACAACAACAACATGACAATGACAACTGCAACAGCAACGACAGTAGCATTACGGGCACAACAGCGAGAGCGGTTATACGGGTCTCGTGACACTGGGATAATGAGTTAACTACAGCAGTTAACGTCATGACAAAACCGCAGCACCGGCCAGCAAGCACCGCAGTAACAACACCAAAAAATGGAGTGCGAGTATATATAAGCAAGTGCAAATCGCCGGACACGTCGTTTGTCGGATGTCGGCTGCGGAACTCCGGAGTTCCTCCTACGTTGCGGGGGTGGCGCCAATCATAATTCTTCTAGTAGTAGTGGTAGACATAGTATTACAGACAACAATTACAACAATGACAAAAAGCAATATTGGTTTTCACCACCTGCCCCAAAACAACGGCGTCACAATAGTGTCCCTATAATTACGATCATTATTATGTCCGCCGTCTGGCTCCATGACGACACGATTGCGGGTCCTGCCATCATGCCCGCGTTCGGCACACCTAGGCCGCCTTAAGAAACCGGGAGCATTGCCTGTTCCCTTGCCACGGCGGTCAGCCTAAGATTTAGTTTGTTCTCTAAAATGTCTAAATTAAGTCCAATAAATGGTTGTAAGAAGTTGTAAGAAAGTTGTTAAAAGAATACATTATGGCCACCATGGCGACAATAAACTATATATATAGTAAACAGCTTATGGAATTTGCAATATAAGCTACATGTGCGTGCCCTGCGACCCATCCAGACTCAAATACGTTAGAAATAAAAACTGTATTTTTTAAAGAGATTGTTTTTATTATAAACTATCATTTGTCACCTACGGGCTTGGAATCGCCGTGAGGTATACCTTCAGCGCACCGAGGGCCGACAAGCTGACATATCTTGGGCCAGCAGTCCTTTTGAAAGCATGGCAGTTGAGTTTCAGCGATGTGATTTATCACCTATGCTCAATGAGCATCGCTCAAAGAAAACTCGATCTTGAAACAACGGGAGTAGAAGATACTGGGCACACCCCGGTAGACATCAGCCATGACTAGGGTTCCATTAGCCCCCCAGACCGCGCTGCCAGAGACTCAACTGGGCTGTGATGCAGGTAGGACAATGCCGCGGTACATGAGACCTTAACTGTTCCGGACTAAACCATTATCCTCTGACCAGATGGGAGTAATGATTTCCAGCAAGCTAGTAGCTCGCCCCTACTATAAACAGCTCAATAGATGTAGCCCATCAGGGTTAACCGGTTCATCACTCGATGCTTACGGAAAAGGCTCACAGATAGGAGCCCTTATTCTGATAGCCGGCATCATGTGGAAGGAGTTGGAATCCCGCATGGTGTCGAGCTGGCGTGAAGGCAGGGCATTAAGCCAACCAGCTGCCATTAAATGATCGCTGTGCCGCTAGAAAATGTGGGTGATATGAGATCGGCCATGACTTCTCTCGCTTATTTCCTATTTTGTACGTTTCAAGTGTATTCTGGTTTACGTGTTCCCTTACGGAGCCAAGTAGTAGAACCAAGACAATATATTCTGCTAGAACTGCTGCCTTTTATTCAGCTTTTTATGATTTAATCGACAAGCGTTTCTGCTATCAAGAGAAACTAGTTTTTCAAGGCTGCGTGGCGCACAGCGAGTTACTACAAGCCCTTCTAGTTTCAGGATCCCCCCTCCCCAGTTACAACCTCTATACAATGACGGGGCTTGGACAATTTTTGCCATAGAGAGCTTTCTGAACACACAGCTTCGCTTCGCCACGAATATTAAAACAAAAACGACATTTACGATGGATGTATAGGTATGCGATCTCTGTTGTAGAGTTATTTGGTAATCACTTGTTACCAAGTTCTATTGCAAATAAAGCATTAAAATATTAGCATTATAATTGTAATCGTCTTTACCGTATGTCGTTGTGACTTGACATTCATAAGTATAGGCGAGCATTGGGTAGAGAAACAAAGACATTGAAACAGCTTGACAATAAAGTCTCTTAACGCGTACAACCGTATATATGTATACAGAATATTATTTTAAAAAAACGATGTTTTTTTAATGATATACTCTATACATTATAATATACATGTAATTTAATGTATACAGTATATTATATTCAACGTCAAGATTATCACGTTGACTGGAATAATGATATGGCGTATCATTATTCCAGTCAACGTGCTGCCACACTACGTTTTTCCTTAATTGAGACATACGCCATTTCGTGGGCCACGCATAAATGTGTACCGTGTTTAGCTTTTCTTGTTAATATCACTGCATAATTTGAATGCTTGAATTATAACTAACGATAATCAAAACTTTCTTTTTTCAACGCGGACAAAAACCAACAGTCTGGTCGACATTGTATGTATGTATGTATATATATATATATATATATATATATATATATATATATATATATATATATATATATAAATATGTTGTTTTTTTCGTGTATTTAATCAAACTGTTTTATTTGTCTTATTGTAACAATCATGTAAATTATAACGTCGTCGGTAAGATCACCCAACCGAAATTTGAAATACCTGGAAAGTGTTAAGAAAGGTTGCATCGAACACAGGCATGAGTCACGCCGCGATCGAGCCCAAGACTTCTTATGCCAACGCCGTCGGCCGCTGCCGCCACACCGTTCATATATACACATACTAGCAGATTAAAAATTGATAAAGAGGTAAATACGAAATATTGGCACATAGTAGTCTCCCACGAGCCAGGACTCCAAATAAGTTGGCTAGATAATGTCTACATCCCTTCCAAAATAAAATTTTGAATACCTTACCGACACGGCCATACCACGGAGAGTCACATATAGGTCGGGGCGCGCGATGAGAGGTTTCGACTCGGTATAAAACGTTTACGCTATATACAGAACCACTAAATAAGCCCAAGTGCAGCGCTTAGGTCTACAGCACAGTGTGTACGCTGTTGCTCCCAAATATAAAATAACTTACATAAATCAATAAAGCTATATTTACGATAAATAGGTGTAATCCCTTCTCGGCACTTCTACTCCACTAGGCAAATAGTTCTGGTCTCACATGGCCCACACAGTTTTGCACTAATAACACTTACAATATTTAAAAGGAAAGGCATGCAATCCGCAACTGTTGAAATTGTACGGTACTATATTCGGATTTCCTTCGTAGCAAATCCGATGACACGGTATCTTTACTTTTTGCCCACCCCTTAACGTCGACTAGGACCGCCAAGGCATCTAACATCTCGTGGCAGTATATAGGCACTTGGAAGGTGCTTAGGTATTTTTTCTGCTATTTAACAGAACATTTCGAGCATAACCTGCAGCGGCACTGGGCATCGGCCAAGCGGAACCCGAGCATGGAGCACACCAGGCGGCTATAGTCGTGCAGGTTTATCTAGTATACACGTATGCGTAGTATCGCATACTAGTCCTCTTTGAAGAACCCGTGAAAGGTAGCGTGCTACTTGTGGTGAGGTCTCTTTCACCTTCATCATCAAACATTTCTATTTCCGATGACCCTTATTTGACTGTGGACCTTGCCAGCGCCGACCTACAGAAACCAACAGTGGCACCTCTGTGTCAGAAAAACACTTTACGTAGATGTTGAAGCACCTTTAAAATTAGGCGAGACGTGTCACTCTGAGAAAACAAAATACCACACTCCTCCATACTATATACAGCTCAGCTTTGATACAATACAAAGCCAATATTGTTTCTCCGCATGAAATAGTAACAGAAGTTAAAGGTTACAAACCTTCGAGTGAATAGAGCCGAACGACGCCCAGCAACATTCGATTGTGAAAACCAACACAGTTCTAAGACCAAACATAACCATTTTCATCCTCTGCGCATTTATCTGGAGGTTTCTCGACTTAGGCAGCTCATTACGAACATGCCGACACATTGTATGATACAGAGGTTGCCTAAATGTTTGCTTGCATGACAACTTTTCTCTGGTGCTGAACTCCACTCGTATGCACTTGACCACGTAAGCACAGGAACGGCGTTTACGTCTTATTTAAACCGAAAATCACAATGCGCAAATCAAATGCAGCCTGTCTGAAGTTAAATTAATGACTTGCCGAGTTCCTATGTCACGATACAATACGTTTTTTGGCCGGGCGAGCGTTCCTATCTGGCCAAATTTGAAAGGGACAGGAGCACACTGCCTGCATTCATTACATCTATACAAGTTCTTTTTATTACTTTTATTTATGTTATTCTGTCAGCACAAAATGAGTAAAGATTTACGTCCTAAGTTAATTGCGATTATTATTGTTACTACATTTTTTAAATGCTGCACTAAATTTGAAAGTTTTACTGCACCTCGAGTCAGTGTGCCAGATTACTGCACAATATGCAGACAGATGAATTTTGAGAAATTCTGTTTTGTGTGTCTATATGTAAAACTTGTCAGTCATTTGCAAGAGCATCGGCCAGATTCATAGGGCGGTAGATCTGAAAGTCTCACAGATTGAACGAATTAAGCACATGCCGAATAGTATACAGACATGTCTGCATTGATAGCGTTTTTTTTTTAGACCCTCCTACAAACGATTGTCAATTTATTTAATTTTCGTTAAAATCACGATTGCTTGGAAGATTTCTTGTTGGACATATGAATCCTTGTAGAATGTTAGAATTGCAAAAATACTGGCCCCCAAAGGGTTGTCACTACATATTAATTATTTTTGTTAGGTTCAAGATATATAGCTGATTAGCCTACAATAAATCCGGTGCGCTTTAGATTGCATATACCATTGTACTACCCATCAAAGTGGAGTCGAGAGATAAACACTATATAAAATATTGTTTCACACTAAACAGCAATTTTCCCTTTCCCGTATTGTCTTCTATAATGGCTTTCATGCACCGTCTATCGTGCGTTGACGCTTATACCCTCTTCGAAGATTTCCTGAAATGTTCGCAGAAACGTTCCGTACCAGGTAGACAGTAATCACGATGTCTAGCGTACACCTGGATCATTATTATCGCTCGCAAATAAATGCATACTTTACATCTGTGGCTATTTAGCACCAACGTACTATTTGCTAAAAAAACTCTACTCTTCTGATTTCAACAAGGTATTGTGTCTTAGTAGCTAGCACTACATCATCTAAATAGTTGATCGTAATTCCGCCGGCGGATTGGTTTAAGGCCAAATAGAAGCAATCAGGTGTTTTATGGGATCCTTTTATTAAACTCTGCGAACACTCGAATTGTGTATGACTAGGGCTTCTCCGATTGTGTCGTGTGTTCGAGGTAAACGTGATTTTTGTAGCTAATCCGCATATGTCATATGTCTCAATGTCGTCTCCAAGAATGCGTTTAAATTGTGCCAAACGCGTGTTAGTGGCAAAAATCGACACGGACTCGTGTATATTCACTTTTTTAAAAAAATGCCGAAAAATATCTTTACTTTTCATACGGCTCAATGTATGCCTATGATGACGAGATTTCAGATCGTCAAAATCGTGTTTAGCCCTTGGCGAAAATTGATCATATGAACTCATAATTAGCAAACGCTACCGTCGTTTTCGGACAAAATCTTCTACGGCTTTTTTGGCGCACCCGTTTGAAAGTCTTTATGTGTGTAATTGATTGACTTATCGATTGCTATGCTAACTTTGGCGAGTAACGTTTCACAACCTTTCGTAGTAGTGTCATGTCTCTTCGGAACTCTTGCATATGAAAAGCAACAATGTTGCGCAGTTAATCTGTTTTGTCTGGCTAAACAAAACCGAAGCGCGAGTGCCGTACAAGTGTTTACTTTTAGCTATGAGTGTCTTCATCGTGGTGGTTAACCGCGTTCGTTTGAAACGAACGACGTGTACTACACTGCCTATAACGATGTGTAGTGCTGAGCCGAGCACGAAATTCTCACCGCACAGATTCTGCTCTCTGCTTCCATTAAGAGCAAAGCCACATGAGTCAGCTATGTGGCTTTGCTCTTAATGATGCTTTGTTCAACACCGCTACAGGACCCTGTGATGCGTACTATCACATCCAGCATACGAAACAGTGACTGAAAACGCTACATAGTTTGTAAATTCTCTGCCCGCGCGAAAGGCGCAAATGCTTAACTCCACGCACACAAACGACCTTTTGGTGTATTTTTCTTTATTTTTTCCTTACGTACGTAAACATGTAACGAGCTGGCACAATGCCGCTACAAGATCATCCGCATCATCGATCAACGCAACGATGCATTCACATAAACCGTCATGAAAAACAAATAGAGTATGCCCTCATATGCATGCACGAGTTTATATATATATATATATATATATATATAGGATGTTTTGAAAATATTTGATAATCGATAAAAGGAATTGTAGACCACATTCAAGCAAATATTTTTTCCAATGGAACATGGTCTCTGAGAAGTCTTGTTTTGGAGAGAGAGTGAAATTACTAAATTATATGCCTTTGGTGTTTTTGCTCGACATAGGAGCATAAAATGTGCAATTGCGAGTTAACTAGCCCTCCTATACAGAAACTAAGCACGTGTGTTCGTGAGAAATTTCCGAGTAACATAAAACGCCGGCAGATGCGACATGGTCGCTTAGAAGAGAATTCGCGAAAAATGAAGTAGTTTATTAGCCTTCACACCAAAAACCTCAAAACCATAACCCTACGGCCATTCACAGCGCCCAGGAAAACGCACATATCATGGCGATCATTTTAGCACCAAACATATGGCAATGCAAGCCGCGGTTAAGGAGCAATTAAGATTTTTCAGTGGACATGTAGATTTTGAGTGCATGCATAAATATCCTAGAGTGCTTTATGTGATGGAGTAGGTCATTTATGCATGTACTCAATCTTACTCTGATTACTTAGATCTCTTAGATTACTCTGCAATCACTGTATGTATTTGGTACCAAAATTGTCGGCATGAAATGTACATTTGCCTGAATGTGTTAGTTTTGAGCACTGTGATTGGTCGTAGGGTTATGATTTTGAGATATTGAACGCGAAGGCTAATAAAGTAACCGATTTTTTCGCGAATTATTTTCTAAACGACCGTTTTGCATCTTCTGGGCGACATTGTATGTTCTTTTGAAGAAGCGGAGTTTTCTCGCGAATACGACGGTGTGCTTGGTTTCTGTATAGAATGACCAGTTGTCTCGCAAATGCACATGTTATGCTCCTATGTCGGGCAAAAACACAAATTGTAGTAATATCACTCTCACTCCAAAACCAGACTTTTCAGAGACCATGTTTCATTGAAAAAAGTTTTGCTTCAACAAGTTCTACAATTCCATATATATCTCTTCAAATCCTTCTGGGACAAAGTCATTTATGCATGCACTCAATCTCGACAAGCCTTCCGAAAAATCTTAATTGCTCCGCGATCGCGGCTCGCATTGCCATAAATTTGGTACCAAAATGATCGTCATGAAATACGTTTGCCTGAGTGTGTTAGTTTTGAGCGCTGTGGGTGATCGTAGGGTAATAATTTTGAGGTATTTGGCGTGAAAGCTAATAAATTAACTTAATTTTTTTGCGAATTCTCTCCAGAGCGACCATTTTGCATCGTCTGACCGGCCTTTATGTTCTTTGGAAGAAGCAGAATCACGAACACGAAGGTGTGCTTAGTTTCTATCTAGGAGAACTGGTTGTCTCGTAGCAGCACATGTTATGCTCCTATGTCGGGCAAAAACACCATACATTTAGTAATTTCACTCTTACTCCGAAACAAAACTTCTCAGAGACCATGTTCCATTGGAAAAAAATATGTATATATATATATATATATATATATATATATACACACTTTCATTGTAATGGGCCGTTATTTTCGAATTAAAAATTAAGGTACCTAGTGCGAATATTCTTACAACTACTATTTATATACACATAAAAAGTATACCATATTACATTATATATTTATATGCGTTCTATATGAGGTTAGACATACTACATGATAGCACATGGTCGGTGCCTGAGATACCTGTACATACTTAAAGCGTACTGCGCTATAATAATATTACATGTGAAATAACTAACAATTCTACAAAATGAAGATCATTTGAAGATAATATGCTACCTTTCGGCGATCTATTTAAAAGTGTTTAACGACTGTTTAATAAACTACCTCACATATTCGCAATTACTCACCGCCGGCTTTCGATCAGGGTTTTCGATTAAAAAAAGGCTGTAGCCTATTTTGCTAAAAGGTACGACTTACGTTATAGGAAGAGCGCTTACATACTAACAACAACAATACCCCAGCAGCAGCAGCAGCAGCAACAACAACCACACCACCACCACCACCAACAACAACAACAACACCAACAACAACACCACCACCAACAACAACAAGAGTGATGATGGTAAGAATCCTTACTACAGCAAGAAAACTACAACAATGAGCAGTGGCACCAAAAATTGCAGCACACATGCAATGTTCTGGAAGGCCATGCAATCCCTAATTAGTCTCTTGGCAGGCGTTAATACACCTCGTTAGCAGACAGAGGCAGATTGACCCATGCGGCCGAACATAACGCAAAGAATGCTTACCTGACCGCCGCATCGTCTAGCGTTGTCGTAGCAGAGGCTCATTCATGCAGAGGTGTTGCCAACAGATGAAATGCTTGCTCAGAAATCTCCCATTTGTCCAGCTGAGAGATGACGAGAGTTAACGAGAGAGAGAGAGGGACAGAGACTGAGTGCGAGACAACTGCAGTAACAAGAGAATATGAAAACACAAAGAGAATGTGAAGCAACAGTCTAACAAAAGTCCACTTTAGAAGATGCATTGTCGTACTAGGTGAATGCATGTTGTTGTTGCTAGTGGGGATAGCAGTGCTAAATTGTAGCGGTTGTTGTCGTCGTTGTTGTTGTTGCTGTTGCGGTTGTTGTTTTTGTTGTTGTTGTTGCTGCTGCGGTTGTTGTTTTTGTTGTTGCTGTTGTTGTTGTTGTCGTTGTTGTTTCTGTTGTTGCTGTTGTTGTTGTTGTCGTTGTTGTTATTGTTGCTGCAGCTGCTGCTGTTGTCATGGGTTCACAAGAGTGCATCTTTACGATGGCTAATTACCCGGTGGGGACAGCAGCGGCCGCAGCGTGGGAGGGGGAGATACGGGGTTTCGGCCAACTGAAATTCTGACCGGCCAACCGGCACCCATCAGTCGAGGCTAGCGCGTACACTTCGTTGTGGACAGCTGTAGTAGTAGTGGTAGGGCTGAAACAATGGCGACCAGCTATTGCCAGTCCTGGTGTCGTTGTCGCGTTAAACGTGGCGGTGAAATCTGCCTAGTCGTCCCTGACGCCCCTGACGTTGCTTCCTGATGATTATGATGACGATCATTTTGGTGTTGTTGTTTTTATTGTTGCTGTGGTTTTTATTATTGTGGCTCTTGTTGTTGCCGGGTAGCCCAGGCATTTGTCGTTATTACTATTGTTGTTGTTATCGTCGTCGTCGTCTTTACACCAGTTGTCAGCTCTCAGCAGCGAGGCAAAACCGGGGTCAGACAGAGAGCTTTTAATTTGGAAACGCGATTTTTCCCAGGCGCCCGTTTGTCATTGTTGTCGTTCTTCGTTCTCATTCGTTAGTTTTCATTTCTTCTGTCACACACACAGACATATATATATATATATATATATATATATATATACGTGGATGCGTTTGTGTCAATTGTTTCACTTAGACGAAAGCACTTGTAAAACAAAAATGAGCAAGAAGAGGCGAGCCTATTTAATCATCAAAGTAGCCTCATAGTTTTTCGAAAACATAATGCCTGATCTATCAGTCTTCCAATTTATTTTTTAAGAAAATCTTGCATCCAAGAGACGGAGACGTGTCGGACCTCACTTTTGACGTCCCCGAAAGACTTGTATTTGTTTCGAGTCAAAAAGTTTTGAAGATACCGGATTAAGTGATAGTCTGCATGTGCAAAAGCAGAGACTATGGTGGGTGCACAGATCATATACGTTTTGAAGCTGGTGTTGTTCACATTATGTCACGCGTTGTCTTGGTGATAGATAACCCCTCTCTTGTTCAAGAGTTGTGGATGCGTTTGTGCAATTTTTTCTATAACTCGTTAGAGTTGCTGGCAGTAGAGATCCATGCTACTTAATTGGCTTCTTCCCAGAATTTCAAAGTAAACGATGTCCAATGACATCTCACCAATAACGTAACATGAATATTCGCCTGCTTATATTCTATTAGAAAACCGATTTTCGTTATAAATTACTTTTTAGTTTATGATGAAAGCTTGGTGGCGACCAATAATCAGCTTGTGATAAACCCACTTGCAGAGTTTAGAAGTAATGCTAATATTTTTGAGCGTTCTGATATAGGTTGCTTGAGCAGCTTCAACTTCTTCTGCGAGTTCTCAAGCGGTAACCTTTAGATTTTGTTGTATTTTTAAGCGCAAAACGTCCTCTTCCGGAAAGGAGGGTCGACCCAACCTTAATATATAATGCACGTAGGTGTACAAGGTGCACAACAATATATATATATATATATATATATATATATATATATATATATATATATATATATATATATATATATATATAATAAATCAATCGATTTAATGTTTACCAGTTACCGTACTATAAAAATTGCCATTCGTGTATTTTTCAAAAACGACGCTGCATGCCTGAAGGAGGCCTGGTTGACCGAGGTGGATAATCTTGGACAAACTAGAGCCTATTTCTCGTGTTCCTACACGCGTACCCAAGACATACATTCAGTCAAGCCACGAATGGAATTAGATGCGGGCGCCGGTAGGCGCTGAATACAGCAATAATAGGCTGGAAGCGTGTACAACGTAACCCTCGTACACACAGCGGCTGCCTGTAGGAGTATTAGTTAACACAAATGCACCATTTATTCTCAGTCAGCTAGCCACGCCGGCGGGTGCCCTTGCCTGTGGCTTTTTAGACGTGTTTCGACAATTACGCAAAATAATTACACCACTTGGTGTTGTCTCTGTCTGCGTTATGTTCATGTATTGGAGGACCCCCGGGCACAGCAGCGCCTCTTCTTACAGTGTCACCCAGCAGTGCTGACCTGGTGTTACACCGAGTTACAACACAGAAGCTGCCGACCATAATAACGTATGTTTGTCGTATATCTGTTTATATATAGACAGTATATAGACACATATAAAATGGCCACTTATTCATATTCTTGTTGTGCATATCTATATATATATATATATATATATATCCTGCATTACTGATGCCTGCATAATACTTAATCATATTCTTGTTATGCAAATATATATATATATATATATATATATATATATATTCTCAGTGTGTCCGTTGGCGACCCACTAAGTTCAATAGGTCTGCTACCATATCGTATAGTTTCGGCTTCTGCGGTGGCCGGGTGTATACATATATGTATATGCTGCATAATACTTAAGCCTGACGTTTCATTACTCAGGTTTTTGTTTTCTCCCTTTATTGTGAAGATATTTATTATGTGTCTAATGTAATACTAGCCTACCACTTTTTGACTAAGCAACTCTTATTGACAGAATAAGTTAATCAACCTCACCAACAGGTAATTTACCGGAAAGACTCACTTCGGCTGGCCTGTCTGATAACATCAGATGTGTATGTAGCGCAATCTTATTTCTACGTTTTTGTTAATGATTTTGGTTGCTGTAGAATTCACAATTATATATGCTTTCGGATGACACAAGAGTCTGAGATGATTAAAGAGGTGCCTATAGCTAAATTATATTCTCATGATTTAACGAAATGAAGTGTTATAGTACAAATGCGATATATATATATATATATATATATATATATATATTCGCACGGATAGTCCCAATGTGTACGTCTGTAATGTGTAATCCGACAACTGAGGTAAAAATAAATAAAATAAAAGGCAATCTAAATATAGTTTTTATATTTCGATGTAGTTTTCTTGGAGCTCTAGGAATTTAGTCTAGCGTTATTACAATTTTTCGATCCCTTCGAAACGTAGAGGGTTTTAAAAAACCTAACAAATATATATATATATATATATATATATATATATATATATATATATATATATATATATATGGAGAGTATTGCATAATACGTACGAATAATTTAAATTTATTTATATATAAAAATATTTGCATGTTTATAAAAAAGCACCAGCCTTTCGTCGTTACTGGGCGAAATATGGGTTTGCTTGCTTCGGGGCTCAGCGAACCCCTGCTGCTGATGCTGATATCAGACGTCTTCGTGCCTGCAAATATCGGTAGGGCCAGTGGCCTATGCCATCGCCCGCATGCGCAGACATGTCTGTCATATGTTGGGTGTTGTTTTGCAAGAGAAGCATGGAATGCCGGACATAGACAACAGGCGACTGAAGAACTAAAAAACAACAACAAAACAACAGCAACAACAACAACACTGCAACACTGCAGCAACAATCACTGAACAACAGAGTAAACAAATGATCGGCGATTTCGAACTTCCGCGCAATACGGCACAAATGGCGTTGCACTTGTTGCATGCGCGCGGCTGTGGGGGCGAACGCTACAAAGCGCTCGAGGTACCTGGTCCATTCCGTTACTATCACATACATGTTTGGCTTTGCTATTCACGGCGAACTGTTTGCATTTTTGTTGGGTTTGTTTCTTATTTCTGCTGTTGCCGTGGTCGTCGTCGTCGTTGTTGTTGTTGTTGCTGCTGTTATTCCGATCAGGGTTGTCGTTATGTGTATGTTGGTGTGTGTGTTCACGCCAATGTCATTATTGACGTTCTTTCTATTGTTGTATTGTGTGCTATTATGTTATCATTCGTGGATGGTACATTTCTGTTGGTGTTGTCATTGGTGTTGTTGTTATTTTTGTTGATTGTTACTATTTTTTTGTTTTTGTGTTTGTATTGTATATTTGTTGATATTGTAGTTTGACATTCTCCTTATGCTCGACTCGCTCAACAAAGTCTCAAGGCCACTTCGAGTAGATGAAAGTGGTGACTGTACGGTGTTTGGGTAGGCAAACGAGGAGTAGTGCTGCACCACTACTACCAGATTGACTTAGTCATCAATGTATCCAGCTGGACATTGATCCTGTCAATTTGTGGTCGTCCGGGTGTTGCCATGGACTGGTGGAATAATAATAATAATAATGTCTGTTCTTGCTGCTCTTCATTGTGTAGAAGCAAAGGGGCTGTTTATTTTTTGGTTTGATGTGTTATATTGGTTATAAAAAGATGCATGCATTTTGTGATTGTTTTATTTCTTCGCAATGTTCGCACAACGCATTGGCTTGACTAACGACGTGTCTCATGCAAAAGGCAATCTCTCAAAGAACTCGCCTGACGAGTTATTCCAATTCCCTTAGCAGCGTTGAATTAAATTGGCAATCGTTTTTCTTTAAGCACATTTGGCATGCATGCATATTACGCACATGTTTATAAAATTTGACGAAATTTACCATGAAGGGATCACTCGCAAAAGTTTTGAAGTATCCAGAGGGAGGCATCTCGGTTTATCAGAACTCAAAATACCGTGTCTACTCTGGCCCAAAGGAACCGCTCGCTAATTTGCCGAATAACCGGTACGGGTACCACCATTACATATGCATGAAGCCAAGCTGTTTTAATATTGAAGAATGTGGTTGTAGCTTTTGCGGAGAGTTTGATATTGGACGCTATCATATACTTGTGTGCCCAGAAATTTGCGGAACGTCCTTATCATCCAAAGTTACGCTGACCCAAACTAACCAAACTACATTTTTATTTTTAGTACTTCTAGTAGGTTTGAGCAGTCCGTGCAGTCAGCACGGACTACAGTATGGTAAAGTCATACGGCAGTTCGTATTGGGGGTCATTCTAATTGTTGTTCATTCTAATCACCTAACTAACACTTGAGTCTAGTGTAAAGACAATTAGTTCAGATCACGACACACCACCAGAGCGGCGAGGGTCCGCCAAGGTATCGGCATTCTCGGAGCTTCAGCGTAAAAACATATTGTGTTATTATTGAGCAATTTTTTTGCAAAGACATCTACTATTGCTACTTTTAAATTCTCACGCATGTAATTCGGTTAACCCTCGTTTTGCAATACGATCTTGACGGACGTGTTGTTCTCCCAACAAGTTGGAGCCCATATAGATTGAACTTTAATCGGTGGTTCACTCTAATCAATGAAGCCGCATGCCGTTCTAAAAAAACAAATTTCTCTCTCTTCGAATCTAGTAGTAATAGACTCACGAGCCAACAAAGAGGACGAAATAGCCGTGTTCATCGTTACATTCGGTTGTCACACCAACTGTGTTGGCGTACGCTGTCGGTCTTTGCAATAAGCAGATTACTTGTTGCCACACAATGTCAATACTGCTTTATACAGAACCGTCTTTATGAATGTCGCCATCAAAGCGTAGGTAACTGCACGTAACCACATCAGATTAGACTTGGAGACTTTCGACATAGGGCAGTTATTTCTGGAATGGAGCTTGTTATCCGTCTGTTACCTCGTCGTTCTAGATGATGATAACTAACTAGTCTAATTAGGCCCGATATACTTGTAGGCCCGTTCCTTGATTAACGGCAACAGGAATACACGCGTCTATAGATAGGGCTTCTTCATTACGAATATCTTCGTTAAATATTCAGAAGCTGAAGCGATCTGATCATAACGGCCGAAAAATGGGAATGTAAAATCAATACATTGAGCAACGGCCGACCGGTTAATATCGCGGATCGTCGGAGTCAACAGAAATACCTAATCAACTAACTGGGCCGCTACTATCTTCGACATTCACGATTAATCATAGTAATGTGACGATGGACTTGCACGTTATACGAATATGATTCACGCGCATTGAGCTATATCCGTTGTTGAATGAGCAATTCGTGTGCGTACTAGGTAATTACATGATATACACGCTGCTGCGCAGCCCCAAGGTTGAATCAACAGAAGATGAACATGCACATTCAAAATGTGCTTTGGCCATACAGACATATAGTTTAGTTACTGTGGTCCTCTTTCTTAGCGAGCTCGTATTAATCGACCCTGTCTATATATATATATATATATATATATATATATATATATATATTGTGTATGCTGTGTGTATATATATGCGCGTGTGTACAGCTTCTGCGTCTATCTACAGCAGAAACAAGTATTTGTCAATACATACGGGTTAACTTACTTGTCCGATGAGCCTCATTTACCTTCAACGGTTTCTGGCCGAAGATCTATTAGGCCTTCGATTCCTTTCATGCAGGCGTCCGAACCTGGAGCCAAGCAAAGTATTGCGCGCTATGTTGGACCCGGTCGTGTGATGTTTGCTGTTTCGGCTTGGCGTAACAGAGCAAACATACAGCAAGCATTGTGATAAATAGTTATGGTACATTTACAATTAGTTGACCAAGCCCATGTTGTTTATTTGCTGGAAACTACAGTGATTTAATTGCGATCGATCACGCATTGCCCATGTAAACGAAATTTTCTTTCCAGTGTCCGATCCAAGGGTTGAATATTTTAGTCGATCGAACATTCTAAAACCAGTTTAATGGTTAATCTAGATCTGATGTTTTTAAATGCACTTATCTAGCGCAAAATGTTTTTTAGTCGTCAGTTTTTTCTACTACGGAATTTTCTTGCACTTGCGCCACCTTCTTGCCTACTCTTTAAAAAAAATTTAAACGCGCCTTTCGGAATCGAGTTGAGTTGTTTCAGCGATTTTATTTTTATCTACTCTACAACAACAACAACATCATAATAATATATTAAAGCAGTAATATTCCCCATTGGCTGTATAACTAGGTGGCAAAAAAAATCTTAGAAGCTGAGTTTCTTGTAGTTAAAAACAGTCACCTTGGCCTTAAATCTGCTCTTCCTCTGAGTTTCTTTGAATGACTCTCTCATTGGAAGCCCTACTGAGAGAATTAGGCTTTGGAATCAAGGTCGCAACCATATACCCATGACTCGTCTCCTCTGACGCAATCCAGGTCATCTTTTTCTGCCAGAAAGTTCTATTCTGACATTTCCCGACAGGCGTTAATTTGCTGGAAATTCAACATTTTGAAGCGAACTTCGTTGCCAGTCTTCTGACGCATCACATATCGGTAAAGGCTGTTACAATTAATCCATAAGATACCTCCCATTCCTCAGCTATCTCCCCGATAGTAATTTGGCGATTTTTTTGTACAAACTTGCCCAGAAAGTTTGCGGATTTCATCTCAATCGTTCCAAGCGGCTCTCCGAAATTGACACGCGCGTTAGCTTTTGTTCAATTAGTAGCTCGTGCGGTATCCGTTTTGATTTGATTTCTTTCATGTACAAATGCTGATACAATATTTGATGTACTGCGCTATAGTTCATGCCCATCTCTTCCGCTAGGCCACGCAGCTTCAATTGGCGGCCAATCAATTACAAGTTTATTGATTGATCTACCACAGTTTTCTCCCCCGAAGCTATTTTCAACCTTCCGGAACGTGGTGCATCCTCGGTGTCCATACTAGGATCTTTCACATGGGGCAATCAATTCGGTAATGATACTGTACACCGGTGCATTAGTTCCGTAAACTGCGTCTCACTGGGCTACAATTTCCATTGTAATTAAGCCTCTAAAATGTGTTCTTAATTACAGCACGGTACTCGTTCCATCATTACCGAAGGGTCGGACATATTTTACTCGCGCGATCTGCCACAATCGCGATTCAAAACCAGTCCACATAACACTTATTTTTGTCACTTGGAAGGACGTCTCTCTCTCCGGCACTGTAGTTGGCATAAACGTTTTGAAATTGTAGACAGCGATGCTACAAACGTTCTGATCTATTTAGTATATATATATATATATATATATATATATATATATATATATATATATATATATATATATATGTATATATATATATATATATATATATATATATATATATATTAGCTGTTTCTAATTAAAATACACCAATTTTAAGGTAGAACCTCAAAAAATCATTTTTTCTAATGGAATGGCGAATTGTATTGCTTAGAAGTGAGAGTGAAATTATTATGATTCGCTATACTGATGTGAATGGCGGGAAATCACTTGACAAGAGGCGCCACTGCGAGTGAACGATGATTCGGCAACGAAACCAGACATACCTTAGTGTTCGACGAAAAATTCTGATTCTGAAGGATACTTGTGGTCTCTACTAATTTACCTCAGCTTAGGGGCAAGCTAATTATAAAATAGATCGCGTTTGAAAAATGCACCTAAGCTTATTGAATACTCGCCAGTAGAAATCTCTGCACAACTACACATCATAAGATGGTCAACCGCCCTGCGTGTATACGACATATATATATATGAGTCGTGATGATCGGTAAGTTTAAATCAAGAGCCATCATTGATGTCAGTCACTCTGCCGTAGCGGCAGCCTATCTACTACGTTATAATCAAAGATGACAATCAATCATCAACGTAATAGTTCAGTTCATTGTAAGATGAGTAGACGATATGTCGACGCAATGCATACTACGCATAACCGCCGTTTTATCCGCCGACGAATTTCTTATGCCATCATCATCTATACTAGGGGAAAGTTTCCTTTAACCTGGGGCTTTGTTTCAGTAAGCGTTTTCACATGAAGGACATATGATATATATATATATATATATATATATATATATATATATTCCTCTTTATTCAGTTTGCTTATAATTTAGAAGAATATATAAAATGCTTCACGGCGTTGCTGCTCGTCGACCTAGTTGCTCCTTCTGCGCGCCGTAGTTGCTCTATCGCTCATGCCCGTGAGGAAGTCCTGCCCGCCCCCTGGCACGAAGGTCCGGGTCCATCCAGTCTCTCATAGTTCCGAGCACTGCGGTCGCGTTACCTCTTTGGATCTCCAGGGACAGTCGCTGGGAGAAGAAGGCGTGCGCCCTCTTGTCCATTGTCGCCTGCCGTAATGCGTCGCCAACCCGAGAGATCAATGTTACCGTGAGGGGACCAGGGCCACCCATCGTCTCGAACGCGAATGGCGAAAAGTGGTGCGCCCGACTTAGGTCCGCATACTTTCTCATCTTTGAGGTCTCAGCTCGCGTAACGGCAGTCCCCGGGCGGGACGCGCCGGGACCGACAAGGGAAGGGGTCAGAGAGTCGGTCACCGTCGCATCCCACACCAGGGAACGACCCTTATAGAAGGGTATCAAAGTCATACCGTCGGGGCGCTTGGCGTCGTCTCTTGAAAGCCCAGGTGGTTCCAGGACGCACGGAATCCCCGCCCTCCGCAGCGATCTTGCAAGCATTTCATTGAGGGCAGTGTGTCTTGGGCGCCGGCCCGCTGCGTGTGCGCAAGACAGGCCGTGTCTGGCAAGTCGCCCAACGGGCTCGCCACAAGAGCATTTGTGTGGCTCAACCAAATCAGCCCCCAATCTAAGGCCAACGCATATCCGGGTGGATTGGTCATCAAGGCGGGTACCCAGTGAGTCAGCGGGTAGTGCATGCAACCAGTCGCTTGCTCCTGGGCGAGCGACAGCTAAAAGGCGTGCCTTGTCCTGGTCATCCCTGCATTCTTCAAGCAGCGAACTAAGCGAAGCTTCGTGAGCCTTCTCGGCCCAGGCCCTCTGGCAGGCTAGTCTATCGGGACCAGGCGATGAAGCTTGAAGTCCAGTCGCTATATCGTCACGAGCCGCCTCGAACATTGCCTGAGCCGCTGGCGGGAGCAGGCGCTGGACATTATCCGACGTAGCATGCATCGAGGCAGCCACGGCCGGGCCCGCCAAGGATCGAGCTGAGGGGAGACCAAGGCCGCCCATGGACGTGGGGAGGGCCGCCTGGCGCACCTCTCGTGGTCGTAAGTTTAGACTCAGCACCGTCTGTAGGGCCTCCACCACCTGGTCGTCGAATGGTTGGAGAAGATGGTTCAAATCGCCTGAGCAGTCTATGGACCGTAAAATATGTACGATGCGGCACGCGGAGAACGACGAGCGAAGCAGGTAGAGTCCCTGGTGGGCTCCAACAAGTGGTAGACGTTCCTGCATCGCCCACAATCTGTCCATCATGGGGTCGAGTTGTCCCGGCAGCGCAGAGGGCAGAACCGGTGCGCCAAGAAGGTTTATTTCATGGTCAGCCACGACTCTACACCCCGGTAGCAGCTCGAGCAAGGCCCTCAATGAGGGGTCGTCTGGGTCTGTCCCCGGAGCGAACACCTCGCATTTGGCCGTGTTCAGCACCAGACCACTGACTGCCTCGAAAGCAAGGACTCTGCGCACCTCATCGAGCAAGTCCACCATCGGTCCACCAAGTGTGCCATCGTCTAGGTACCAAGCGTTGAATGGCACTTGAACGGAGTTAACCAGCTCACGTATCCCCAGGCTGAATAGGGCCGGTCCCAAGGGGTCCCCCTGCTGTATGCCCGATGCCGAAAATAATGTCTCGGCGCCAAACAACAGGACGGATGGCTCTTTGTACGCGTGTTCTACTAAGGTGAAGAGTTCCGGGACTGTATCCCGAACCGCACGAAGGAGGTGATCCCTACGGATGGTGTTGAATGCATTGCGAAAATCCAACTTCAGGAGTGCCGTACCGGGGGGACTTGATTGCATAAAGGCTCTTGCTGCATGTACGGCAGTCTCCGTTCCGCCCGCCATGCCAAATGCCAGCTGGTGCGGGCCAAGTTGTTCCATAATAAGTTCTTTGGCCTCGCGGCAGGCTATCTTTGCTGCGATTCTCCGTAACGTAAGAGAGCAGGCAATGGGGCGAATTGATGCGTCTTTTTTGCGCAGTGCGAATAGGTTGGCGCCGAACACGATTGCCCTGACCTCAGCCGGCAGTCCGCCCCATCTCAGGACGTTCATCACTCTGGCGAGTGATGCCGCCAGTCTCCCGGCCACCGGTCCGATCCCGGGGGAAAGGAGATCCTTTAGATGGGGCGGGCGGAGACCGTCAGGACCAGCGGACGAACTGGCCGGAAAGCCGGCTACAGCTCCCAAGACGTCATCGACTGAGGTTTGATGCTGCGACATCGAGTCAGGAGGAGCAGGAAAAGCCAAGTGCGGCGGAGCAGGTGGGTGCTTGGTGGCAAGCGAAGCTAGGACTCCGTCCCCCGAGGCAAATGAGTCGGTAGAGCATAATAGTCGGGCCGCCCCGGAAACGTCTCCCTCAGATAGCTTGCTCGAAACGCGGCGTGCCGAGTCCTCAGGCGAGTCGCACGGGTTCGTTCTGGCTCTTCTAATACCTCCTACGGGATACTCAAAACACTAGCCATCGCGAAATGCACGGAGGTTCGATCGGACAGTCGCTGCCAAAGAGATTGACGACAATGTGCGAAGTGGCAGTTGAAGTACCACATAAGCGAATGACAGGAGCGACTCCCACGAGGGGAGGTCGTTGTTGGCCGCCACAAGGTCGAGGACGTCGCAAAGGAGCTCGGCAACCAAAGGCCTCACCGCCCGGGGAACCACGCGCATCACCCTTGATTGTTGGATCGCAATGCTGAGCCTGTCGACCAGCGGCTGTCTGGGCTGCGACGGGAGTGTTGGCGCGGAGGATACAGTCGGAGACGGTGCGGCAGTCGCAGACGTGGAACGGCATCTAGCTTGATGAATGGGGAGACCGCGGCGGGTGAAGTCCCGGCCGCATCTGGGACAAGTAACCCTTATAGAGGGGTTATCTGCTACTGGAGCGCTCTGGGGAGGGGGATAGGAAGCTGAGCCAGGGTCCGTCATTGGGAAGTGGGTGCGGGGGACACCAGACCTTGCAGCAACGGTGCCAGAGCTAGCAGCGGACGCAGTGCGTTAACGATGCCTCGAAGCGTGTCGGCTAGCTTCGGGTTGGTACGTGCGAGCAGTGATGCGGCCTTGGACAAAGAACCAAGGTCAAAGTCGTCTGTCGACTTAGGCAAGCGCGACCGAACGCGGGGGACGGATCTACTCGTAACCAATTGGCGACGGCGCTTGGGAGGGCGGTGAGCAGCGTCCATTACTCGTTCCATTTGTTTAGGGGGCTTCATTTCAATAGATGGCGTCGTCTTCGAACGAAGCAAAGATTTCCGGGGGGCAGGGATCGGCCGGAAGGGGGGGAGCACGACCTCGACGGGCGCTGCCGAAGCTTCCGGGGCCACGCCTGAAGAGACTGGAATCACCAAACGGCGTACCGCCGCCGCGTAGGTCCCAGCTGCCGATTCGCGTGGTCCAGGGGCTACGGGGTCCGGGGCGGTGACCAGGGTGGCTGCCGGCGCCGACAACTGCGCATGTTGGAGCATACGCGACCTAAGCAGGGCCTTGCTTTTCTCGCGAGCTTACGCGAATACGGGGCAAGACGAATCCCCTCTAGGGTGAGGGCCTCTGCAGTCAACGCAACGAGCGCGGTAACGCTATATATATATATATCATCCGCGTAAATGAAAATGTTTACGACCGGATGTCATTTCTGTGTGCCGCTCAGCAGATCTGCATTGAGCAGCGCTAACAACAAAGGACTAGATTGTCGCCCTGCACAAAACGGGTTATCTCTTCTATAGATACATGGATGCTTTGCTATCCCATCGTCTAACATTATTTGACTGGCTCTCAGTATGTCCTTCATAAGTTCTCAAACATGCCCTGGGGGCCCAATCTTGGCTAGCTTGAGCAGCGCATGTGTTGCCGAGTCTGACGCGGCACGAAAGCCCACGAACACATTGTTCAAAACTTGTACACTTTTCCATGCTAGTTCTATGTATGTGAGGAATTAATCTTTACATTCTGAAACTATGTTACTCGTCTAACAGTGTCTTTTTGTACTCGACGAAGAAGGCTAGCCGGCTGACCTGAAGGTTTGCCAGCAAGTTAGATAAGCACCTCTTCTTGGTGATTCCCTGCCGGAAACTGTCCAGTATTCATTTGCTTTTCGGAAATAAGCGACATGATTGCAACATTGTCACCACTTGCGGGTAGGCTTTCCGTATGAAGGCATTGACGAGGGGGCCATCCAGTGAGATGCCACTACTGCTGCCTGCTGCAGGTATTCGTGTTACAGATGCTGCTCGAATCGGGCGCTTTATTTCACGGGAGTTCTTGTATGGCCTTTGCAAATTGGGTATCGGTAGTGTGTGCCAAGGAAAGGTCTGTCGTATCATGTGTACTAAAGACTATTCGGAAGGAGGCGTTGAGTTGCTCGTTATCTACTAAGCGTGGCGGCGATCTCACATGTGAGGTACGGTTTGATTTGATCTCGATGCTTCGTACAGCAGCCTCATGTCAGGTTCCAGGTGGACCCGTTGTCGAGCCCGGTGGCGTGGTGGCATGCGTCTGCGCCTCGCGACCGGAGAAAACACATAGGTGCGCGAGTTCGAGCCCCACCGTTGCACATCTGTATTTATGAAGGTCCGTCTATGAAGCAATGCGAAAAGCAGTCCCATGAACGTTAAATCTTGGCTGAGAGTCAGCCCCGAAAGGATTTTTCCAGGTGGACCAGCGCGTCTTTCCTTAGGAGCGATGAGTTTTAGCCTGGCTGCACTTCCTGAGGTCCAGTGTCGCCGTTCTTCCGGTCGCTCTACGTGTCGTGTATGGCATTTAAGTGTCTCGGTTAGTAGCTCATTAGTGCTATTGACAGCCTGCAATTTTCGATCAGCAGCGAGGCTCAGTGCAGGCTTTTACAAGCTGTCCCTTTTGAGAAACTTTGACTTGAGTCTTCACCCCTGCTGAAACTCGTGACGCATGGGAAGAACAGTCACATATTTTCTTACGGGTATGTAGGCTGTTAAATTAGATGCTTCCTTCAATTAGCGATCCCCCTCTCGATAAATGCACGTACTTCTCCGGTATGAGAGTCGCACTTCAATGGTCAATTTCCTCATTGCACCTTTAAAGGCTAGCAACAAATTTGCCATGATCCCTTCGTGTCATCCCAATTCTCTTGGGGTAACGTGCTGAGGTGTCCTTTCTTGACCACTTAAGTCAAACGGTCAACTAGAAGGCCATATTAATTAAGGTCAATTATGCTGCCACACGGACTGTTGGCGAAACCCTAGATATCTTAACATGTACGGCTCTCGGTGCATTCAACATCTACCTTAGGTTTAGTTCCAAGCCCGTAGGGGACGGAGGATAGTCTAGAATTAAATACAACCTTCTTAAAAAAAAATAATTCTAGGCCTTGCCGTTGGTCCGTGATCGGATGTTCCGGCGCCGCTCCAGTTATGCTGTGGTTCACTATTAGGCTCACTGTAAGGTCGCTTCGCGCAGTTGGCTCTACTGTTACTGCCTAAACTGATCATAAACAGGAGCTCGCGTTCTATGCGACCGGTTTAATCGGATTGGTTAGAATCAATAGCATGCGTATTGGTCTCACAACGGCAAGAGTTTTCATGGCTCTATTCGACCGAATATTAGTACCCCAATATAATACTCTACACCAGCCCATGTCCTGTCACTTGTATATATATATATATATATATATATATATGGACATTTTAAGCGGCTGCGGCGGTGACAAATACATCAGCAATGGGGCTGTTGTTATCGTCGCTGCTGTTGTTGTGGCTGTTCCTGTTGTTGTTGCCGTTACTGTTGTTGTTGCCGTCACTGTTGTTGTTGTTGTTGTTGCCGTCACTGTTGTTGTTGTTGTTATTATTATATGTCATCATGGCTCTTGTTGTTGTTTTTGTTGTCCCTGTTATTTATAGGTATGGCAGCGACGATCTCGTGAAGCATCATAAGCCGTCGTAGTGGTCAAACGGATGGCTCTGTCCAGTTGGCGAGCCTGCAGTCGGCTATCTAGTATGTGAGAAATAGATGTCTATTCGTCTGTTTGTCTGTGTTTATTTTTCGATATATTTGTGCGTGTATGACTGACTGTCTGTCTATATGCTTGTGTATGTGATTGGGTGCGTGTGTGTGTGTGTGTGTATATGTATGGGACGCGCGGGTGGTGTGGCAAAAAGCGCGCCGGCCACTCGATGAACGCATACGTTCCCCGGTGTGGACGCGTGCGGATTGCGGCGGACTTTGCCACCGACAGGCGAAGCCGGTAGCCGCAAAAGCCGCCACAGAGAGCTCCTAGTCGCCTGGCTGGGGGCAAGCTAGTTCATACCGTGATGCTGGCATTAGCAGCCAACCATTGCATAGTTCAAAACGATTCACCCGTTGCTATAACAGCAGCAGCAGCAACAACAACAACAACAACAACAACGACAACAATAACAACAACGGCACAAACAACAATAACAACGGCACAAACAACAATAATCACCACAACAAAAAACAACAATAACAATCGTTAAATCATCAACGTATTGTATGCAACGCCGTTTATTCGATGCAACGCCGTGCCATATGGAGCTTCGGTGTGTCAGCATTTTTTGCCCAGTTTACAGTTTACCACACTCTGCATCGATGGCGTCAGTGGAACGCTGCGGTTGAAGACGGTGCATGCTCTGCGAAATGGGTACGAAATCTTTTCTTATAGTTCTTGTGTATGTGCATCCTCATAGCACAGCAGGAGTTACGTCAATAAGTGTTTGCCATTACATAAATATACTATATATATATATATATATATATATATATATATATATATACCCTCGTCAGCGGGACGGTGTAGCAAAGCCACCCTACTGCTATAAGTGCGATCTCGATACGATCCATAGTGAGGCCATATCGGCATTCAGATCACGATGACATTTTCCTGTTGTGACCCCATAATCCCTGAGAGGAGCACGCTTGCTCAAATTATTGATTTGATGATAATGATGATGGTGGTGGTGGTGAAAACAATGATCATAAATGCTACTGTCGTTAGTACTGTTAGATAAAACTGCAATAAACGCAACTCAAAGAAACTTCGGTTTATGTAGAGGACCAGCCCAATATTTTCAGAGAATTGCTGAATCCGTACATCTTTAAGTAGAGTACTAGAGGCACAGAAGTACGTGTGCCCGAAATGACTGCGTTAAGTTAGGGCGCTTAGACGATATAGCCATCAATGTTATATTTAGCCAGAGCTCTTTGGAGCCGTACAGAGCGAAAGGTCAGGTCACTGCGCTAAGTAGTCGAAAAACGAAGGACTTCTGCACACCAAGGTCTTTTTAGTTCACATCGACATGAATAGACCATACCGCACGCAAGCCTACCCAGCCTAAGTGACTGTGTTATTGTTGGCAATTGACGACAGGCGGACGGACAGACAGACACAGAAATAGCGTCGAAGGAGTGACCCCATTCCCCCCCACGCCCCCGCTTGACGTATAGCCATTAACCAACCAACTGCCGTTGTTAGAGCTGTGGTAGTCTCGTTTGGTGAATGAAGCGCACCTCTGCCTCGTGTGGTAAACGATGGGCTCACGAAAGCAGTCTGAAATACAGAGTCATAGCTCTCCGTCGCGGCACAACAACAACAGCAACAACAACAACAACAACAACAACAACAACAACAACAACAACGACGACAACAACAACAACAACAACAACAACAACAACAACAACAACAACAACAACAACAACAACAACAACAACAACAACAACAACAACAACAACAACAACAACAACAACAACAACAACAACAACAACAACAACAACGACGACGACGACGACGACGACAACAACAACAACAACAACAACAACAGCAACAACAGCAACAACAACAACAACAACAACAACAACAACAACAACAACAACAACAACAACAACAACAACAACAACAACAACAACAACAACAACAACAACAACAACAACAACAACAACAACAACAACAACAACAACAACAACAACAACGACGACGACGACGACGACAACAACAACAACAGCAATAACAACAACAATAACAACGACAACAAAAACAACGACGACAACAGCAACGGTTGGCTTAGAAGCGCTTAAGATATCTAGTACTTACGGCTCAACTGAATGCATGTCTAACCCCTTGTCCGATATCATTCGAATACATGCGCTGAGGCTTAGTTTTCGAGTGGGTTCATACATATCCATCAGTACCCTTTTCACGCGTTGTATGCGGCGTGAATCCATCCGTTTACGTACTTGCCCGGCGCTGCTTCAGATTTTGAGGAAGATGGAGAAATACGAGGAGATCAGAAGGGAAACAGGGCAGGTATATTTAAAACGACGTTTACAATCAATACCTACTTCATCAAGGTGTCCAGCCTAGGAAAAATAGCCCCTTCTCGTTATTGTTGTTGTCTTCTCAAAGTTATTGCTGTTGAGCCCATCAGTGTTGCTATATTTGGTATTTTGTTTTTACACTTTTTACAATGTTGTCATTGTCGTTTTTGTTGTTGTTGTTGTTGTTTTTATCATTGTTGTTGTTTTTGTCATTGTTGTTTTTATTGCTTATTGTTGCTGTAATTATTGCTCATTGGTAATATCATCATTAAGCTTTGTCTTACTGCTGTTGTTTTCCATATCGTGCCGCCATTGTGCTTGCGCTAATTTCAACGCTTGTCGTCCAATTGTCGCCGTCATCATTTTTCCCGGTGATTCGTCACGGTATTGTTTGCATTAGTCGTGTTGTTGGTGTCATGGCCGTTGTATGATGCGTTGCGTGCTGATACAGCCAGTGGTAGCATTTGCTGCTTTTGTTACTGCTGCTGCTGATGTTGCTGTTGCTCAGATGCAGTTTACTTATTGTTGTTCTTAGCGTTGTAGCAGTATGTAAGGCGATGCGGATGTGATTGATCAGACAATGCTCATCTTAACGCCCACCTCATCGGCCCACCAGCGTGCAGCCCGGCTTTACCTCATTTTAGGGAGCACACAATCCTACTGTGTATTTCTGAGTTCTGCTATTGTCACTGTGGCTGTAAAGGTTGTTGTAGCTGTCGTTGTTGTTGCTTTCGTTGTTGTTGATGATGTTGATGATGTTGTTGTTGCTGTAGTTGTTGTTGCTGCTGCAGTTGTTGTTGTTATTGCTATCGTTGTTGTTGTTGTTGTTGTTGTTGTTGTTGTTGTTGTTGTTGTTGCTGTAGTAGTTGTTTTTGCAATCTTTGATTAACATGTCAAGCTCTACTTAATGCATCATTGTTGCTTGACGACAAACAACGACCGACGACAATTATGATGATGATGATGATGACGCTCAATGATAATATTAGTGATGATGGTGCTAATGATGCTAGCTCTGCACAGTTCTAACCAATCTGCTACAATATGTACGATTCGTACTACACGCAACCATAACCACTCGTATTGCAACAACAGCGTCAACGACAACAACAACAACTACTACTACTACTACTACTGTTACAATAGTGGAGCCATTGCTCTCCTCTGCCTCCCCCCCCCCCCCGGTGAACCGTTAGCTCGTCCGGTAGAGTCGTCACGACGGGGTCGTATGCCGGACAAACGACGGCGACGACGACGGCTGCGGTTGCCGGCACGATGTTGTTGTCCTTGTTGTCGTTGTTGTTGTTGTTGTTGTTGTTGCGGTCCTTGTTGCTGTTGTTGTTGTTGCGGTCCTTGTTGTTGCTGTTATTGTTGTTGCGGTTCTTGTTGCTGCTGTTGTTGTATTGCTATTGTCATTGTTGTGGCTGCTGCGGTGCTGTTTAGCGGGTTGTCATTGTTGTTGTTGTTGTTGTCATCGCTGTTGTTGTCGTCGTCGCTGTTGTTGTTGTCGTCGCTGTTGTTGTTGTTATTGTTGGCATTGTCATTGTTGTTGTTGTAGTCGCCGCCGTTGCTGGTCTTGACTTCAGCCGGTGTTTCATCGTCTTCTCTGTCGCTCTTTCGTTTTCTTCTTTTGTCTTCATCTTCTTCTTCTTTTGTCTTCTAATTTTCTTCCTCGTTGGTGACTTGACGCTTGTGTCGTCCGAGAAAGAACGAAAGTCAGTAGCCATCGGCTGGCGCTGCGGCTGCTGCTGCAGCTGCTACTGCGGCTTCTGCTGTTGCTGGAAAGACGGCAAGGGAAAGTGCATACAGGTGGGTAAGAGACACATATATACAGACAGACAGACAAACAGAACGGTACACCGAGCGAGAGCGACCGAGAGAAAAAGGGCGAGAGAGAGAGAGAGAGAGAGAGGAATAGTGAGGGATTCAGTGTACGCACTGCAGTACCGTTACCGCGTCTTCCTCGTCTTTATCCTCATGGCAACAACAACAACAACAACAATTGACACAACCCCAAGAGCAGCAGCAGCAGCAGCAGCAACAACAACAACAATAACAACAACAAGCAAAAGCAACAACAACAACAACAACCCCGTGAGGAGGACAACATCGTCACCGCCTCTGCCGATGCCGTTGTGACCACCATAACTACCCTTACAGCTAGCTACTCTTCTTCTTCTTTTTTTTTCGTCTTCTTCTTCTTCTTCTACTACTACTACTAACTACTAAATACCAACTACTTTAATTACTCCTTACACTCCTGCAATTACACTTTCTGCTGCTGCTGCTGTTGCTGCGGCTGCTGCCGCTGCTACGTTACGTCGTCCACCACCATTACCACCATCACCACCACACGGACCGACCGACCGTTATGCGAGGACGAGGGCCACTATTGACACTTGGGGCAGCAACACGGTCCGCCCGCCTCGGCTTGACTTCAGCTTCAGCTTCTGCGACATCGGCTTCAGCGGCAGCGACGGCTGCAACGGCGGCGGTGGTGGCGAAGACCACGACGAAGGCAGCGACAACAACAACAACAGCAACGACGCCGCCGACGACGACGACCACGACGGTAGGCCGAACGGTGGTTAGCGGTGGCCGCGTGTTGTCCGTTGTTCAACGACTGGACCGTTATTCGCCCAGTCTCTTCCCCAACGGTCACCAGTCACGGTGCGGGTGCTCGCGGTGCTGGTGGTGCTGGTGGTAGTGGTGATGGTCGCGCTTATTGTTTTGATGACAAGCTCATCATACGTCGGTTGAACGTCTACTTTGACGATCGTGATCGTGGAGTTGTTACCGCCACCGCTGCTGCCGCTGCTGCCACTGCTGCCGCCAACGCCGCTTCCGAAGATTCCCGGGGGGGCTGGTTGTTAAAGGAGGTTGTTGTAGATCTACGTAGTCGTCCCTCGTTGCCGCCGAGGTTTTGTTGTCGTAGTAGTAGTTGTTGTTGTAGTTGTTATTGTTGTTGCTGTTGTCCAGGCTCTGCTGTCGTTGTCGTTTGCTTAGTGCGGCGGTGTTACTAATGTTGTTGTTTGTTCTCGTCGCACGAGTAGAAATGCACAACAACTGTGCTAGGCGACAACATACAGTTTCTGCCCTGAACGTTGCAAGTCATCGGAGGATCAATATGGCCACAAATGTGGCCGCCGGCAATAACTGAGTCAACCAACCGTTGGTTGATCTCGACTCATTAGCGATCGACCACTCACGAACGGACGAGTTCCCTCCAAGGAACCCGCCAAGCTGCCAGCCAGCAGGATCGCGCGCACGTCGCTCTCTCGATCCGCGCGCGTCTGCGTTCACTTAAAGCCCGTGAGCTTCCCGCCTGTCTGTCTCCTCTTCACAAAGGATCTGTGCACTGACGTTGTATTCTTCATAGCGGTCGCATGCCCCACGGTGCACATTTGGTGTTGAACCGCTGCCCGTTCGCTGTTGTAACTGAACGCATCACGAAGATGACCAGGTGTTGTTGTACTTCGCGAAAGTGAGAGGCGTAGAGGGTAGAAGACTCTGTTCGTGCAAATGCCCTTTGTCGTGCCCTTCGAGCGAGCCCCACAAACCATCGTTCTCGTGACCATCTTCGGCCTCGACCTCACCTTGGTGCCCTCAACAAACCTGATAATTTCACTGTCATCACACTGTTCACATAAAAGCCTCGTGACCGTCCATGCAGAACAAACGTGACCGGCTTCATACACCACCCGTGACCGTCGTGTTACCACAGCACACCGCCGTTAGGTGTGTGAACTGGACTCCTGAGGTGCTAAGCGCAAGGTTTTAGGTGCTAAGCGCAATATCGCTACTACTTTGCTGTTGGCTTCACGGAGTAGGCAACGCATTAGGGCCTGGAAATTTCCTCGCTATTAACCCGCTTCGTCGCATCGTCTGGACTGATTGTCAGCCGTGCGACAACGTGCGTATTTCGGTGTGTGCGTGTGTGTGTGCCGTAAACTGGCCCGCGAGAAACATGTGCGAAGTATTTCCCGGACTGCGACCACTATTCGGAATGAGTCGTCCGCAGCTGACTCGAAGGTCTGCTGAGGTGCATTCTCGGAGTCTCGGAAGAGTTATTCGCTGGATTCTAATATCTGCCGTGGCCATTTGCATCAGCTCGCCGCAGGCTCTTGGTAAGTTTACTTGCCCTGCCCGAAGTGCACGTATGCGTTTCAGTACACCAGACAGACCTTTGCTACAACAGCGTCTGAAAGTATATAGATATGTGTATATGTATGTGTATATATATATATATAATATAAATATATATATATATATATATATATATATATATATATATATATATATATATATATATATATATATATATATACCGTGGTTTAGCTTTGCTTTGTCTTCTGACAGATAGCTCGTTTCATTCACTGTATTGGTATCATTGCGATCATTAGATTCTGTTCTATCGCCGCCCTCGGGGGCAGCGTTACCACTTCTAGAGCGCGACTACTGCCATATATATATATATATATATATATATATATATATATATATATATATATATGGCAGTAGTCGCGCTCTAGAAGTGGTAACGCTGCCCCCGAGGGCGGTGATAGAACAGAATCTAATGATCGCAATGATACCAATACAGTGAATGAAACGAGCTATCTGTCAGAAGACAAAGCAAAGCTAAACCACGGTACTGGCGGAAAATTTATATCCCGCTTAATTGAACAATTGATTGTGCAGACAAAAAAAATTGTGTCAGACAATCTTTCGATGATATGGTTTGCCTGCAATAGCGCTGCGTTTGCGGTGCTCAGTGAGTAGTGTGGGCCGGGGTGGAGGCGCGAGCTTTTCTGCGCGAATCACGCGACCAAGCCTTGACGTTGGTCTGTTTGACCCGACAGGGGTCTGCGGTTGTCTGGCTCCCCACACCATCACCGGCCTATCGGTGGGGGCTATCGCTGTGTTGAACACCACGACGCCGAAATCTCGCCGTGCGACGTTTCGCCTTATCACCGTATTGTCAGAGCAAATGCCGTCTGAACCCCCGGATGCGTCGGTTCCGACTCCAAATGCCGGTGCTCTTCCCGTCTGTCTCTACAGCGTTCGGTGTCGTACACGCAGTTATCTGAGGCAGGGGGGATGAGCGTTATCGACGCCAGTAGCGTGGTAGTACGCATGCGTAAATGTTCATGTGCACATGAAAAATATGTTTCACCCAAACATCCGTGCTTAGATAAGACGTATTCAATAAATCACACACACATATATGTATACCAAAATGGCATCTACAGATCATGATGATTTACTGGTCGTCCATATATATATATATATATATATATATATGTGTATACCGTTCTCTGTTACGCACTGTCAACGTTCACTTTCAATACACTGCTACCATAGTACTACACACACTACGATATATTCTACTGCTGCTGCTGCTTGGAAGACTACAATCCCTTTCGAGTCTTTCATCGGTTTGGCAGAAGAGATAACGGAACCGTTATCTAGTTTCCGTAGCGTTGCCGGTGTTGTTGTTGTTGCCGCTGTGTTGTCGCACAGCGTACGAACAGTGTGGAGTGCGATTATGGAAATGTTGTGTTTATTCAAACAATAATCCCAAAGGTGAAGCTCCTTATCCCTATCATAAACGTGTCACTTCCCATTGCAAAAAAACGAACGATCGAACAAACAAACAAACAAAGACGACGAATCAGAAAACAGTCCGTTAGTGCACAGAAGTGATAAATAAAGCTAGAAAATATGCAAACACAATTTCGTCGAAAGTTGTCCTTCACCGGCGTGTCTTCACCCATTTTCTGGCAGCAAAAATGGCTAATCGATTAGCACCTATACGGCCCATCCGCAGAGCGATTGCAAGGCGACAAGTTTAGCCGCGTGACTCCGCGCACCTTTCTGACTTCTGCTTTGTGCATCGCGAATGCATAAGAACATGATTTTGTTGTTGAAACGCATTCTTTCTTTCGCAAATGCCGATCTTTCGAACAATGAAAAAAGCCAAACAAGAAGCAAGTGCAAACTGTAGCGTAAACTCAGTCAAAGGTACCGCATATGTGGTTTTGAACGAAAAAAGTCTGAGGCATAGTGGTTCTGAAAGAAGAAAGTGTGTCGAGACGTCGGCCTGCAATTTTTATACGGTCCAATTATTGTGCTCCCGAGCAAAGTCTTGGCTTCGTCCTGGTCGGTGAGCATGGGTCATTTGGGGGATGTACATATAGCGGAACTGGGGGGTCTATCAGTAATGTCTTGCAGCCGTCGTTTTATAGGACGCGCACTGAAAACTATTCCGAAAGCAGTACGGAAATACTGAAGTCACAACATTAGGTCGGCGACTCCGTAAAACAGTCCGAACAAAAAAGGAGCAGCTATTTTGATGAGTTGTAGCTTAACCCCAAACGACGCCCTTGTGTGTAGTTGGCGGTTAGTTAGTACTGTCGGTAGAGTCTGCCAACGGAGGATTGCTTCAATTTCGGTAAACGAGCTAGAGGGCCTTGATTAAAGCCACACTCAAGCAAGGTATCGACCGTGGCGGCTCTCCACGGTGGGATGTCAAGTTCTGAGAACTCATTGTTGGCTCTATCACTAACACTGTTACTGGCTGACTGACAAGAAGTATCTTACTTGAGTTTTGTCTATGCGGTTGATGTAAGACACCTGCAACCAGAACAGAGGTAATTAAGCCGAGAGCGTTCTGCAGTCTACTGCCTCACAAGGATGAGTGGGGAACAAATCGCTTCAACATCCCCGTTATGTTTTGAAGCGATATAATCATATCGTTCGGGTGGTACAACCATGCTTAATACGACGCTGATATTAGTCGAGTATAAAATGGGCCAAATAGCACATAAGGTGTGTTTTGACGATCTTGCTTAGGTCTCTGATTATACAGATTATTTTGCATCTATTATTTTGCATCACAGTTCGTCACAGCTGTATTCAGGCAACGTATAGCTTTCGACCCAACAAACTGCAGAACGACCTGACAATTCAGCCGGCCAAAAACACTATCTCAGATATGTTCAGTAATCTCCTCGTCAACGATATGGCAAGACAAACATACGCAAGCCAAGCACAATGTAACCTGGTTGTTGCATTTTTGTAAATACATAGGATTATATTGTATTGCATACGCTGGCGAATTATTGTCGGATAATCCAGAGTGCACCAAGCAGAAGTTTAGACAAAAGAACTAAAATGCTATTTACAACTTAATTATAATGTGTGCCAGTACAATGGTGTGAGCTTCGTTTGCTGTAAGACGGCCTAACGAACCATAATTGTATGGACAATTAACGCGCGTGAAAAATGCTGACTAATGCGTCTTACATTGGATTATATATTTAGATCATTATTGCAACCCATAGAAAAAAAATGTGGAATACGAGTATAATATGAAGTGCTGTCCACTTACTGACACATGGCACTTAGATGTAGCGAGTCTTGTAAGAGGTACACCTGATTGTAATTGGGATGCATGGTGACCGAAGGAAGACGGTCGATGCGTGCGTCTACCTATGTGGACTTTTGCACCTACTTTAAGTCACCTTGGCGAACCTGTGTGGAAACGTCGCGGAAAGTCACCTTGTGAGAACTGACGAATATCACGTTCTCCTTTTAAATGTAGCATAATGTATGGTGTACGCATTTGTTTCATTCATTTGCCAGTTAGCTTTGCTAGAATGTATCGCGTTAGCGCTATACAACACCTTTCCACAGAAGGCATGTCATGTGTGAGCCCTTCCCCCCCAAGTGTAGCCTGTTCAGTAGTTACGGCCGCTAGCACACTAGCCAATGTCAGCAATTTGAAGGAAAAACTTAAGTATCTAACATAAGTAACATACTCTAGTTAAATAAACTATATCACCTAACTGCTACATCAATATATGGTGAGTAAATAAAATAAAATGTATATATATATATACATTTTATTGTATTTATTATATATATATATATATATATATATATATATATATATATATATATATGTATATAAAGAGAGAGAGAGAGAGAGAGTTGCGTGAGTAGGTGTGTGGATATTCATAACGAAACTACATAACGGATCAGTTATATGTACTAATTCAAAACTGATTTTCGTTACGCCCGAACCAGTTCTACTGAAAGCCACAATCCCACTTCGCATCTGTAACGGACGATTTTCATTTGTACCCCACTACTAGATTACGCACGCCGGTTTGTGCAGATATGCGCGCATGTATGTAGGCGGCTATATGCATGAAAGCGGACAGGCAGGCGGCGGTAGTTTAACACCATTGCAATCGATCGACTGGAAAATCTAGCGTGCAAAATGAGTGGGGTATTTGTGTCCTAGAAGCGACGTCGTCGTTGTCATTGTTGCCGTTATTCATCATCATCATCATCAACGTTGTTATTGATGGCTTTGTTGTTGTTGTTGTTGGTGTTGTTGTTGTTGTTGTTGTTGGTACACTTGTTTGTTGTTGTTGCTGGTACAACAACAACAACAGCAGCAACAATAACGATATATGCAATATGTTGTTTAACGACGAACACAAGAACAATTACGATGATGATGACGACAACAACAACAACAGCAGCGGCAAACAAAAACACGTCATCATCGTCGTCCCCAAACCTCCGCTCCCCCAAGCTGTCCAAGTGGCTGTTATTGCTGCTGCCGCCCTAGTGTCAACCGCAGTAGCAGAAGAAGGAGACGCCGCAGCGATCAGGCCGTGTCATGATCGAAGCTCCATCTGCTCCCCCATCTCGTTGACGTCGTGGTCGCCGTCTCGTTGTAGCTACAGCTATTGATGCTGCTGTTGCTGTGGCTACTAAAGCGATTATTACCCCACTGTCGTGGGGCATGGCCCGCAAGTGAGTGAATGAGTGAGTGAGTCAGCGGGTGGGAAGATGACAGACTTTTGATGATGATGCATCATTTTCATCCACCACGCGCGGCGCGCGCGCGATCCATTCCGATCAAACGGCGGCCGTGTGTCTGTCTCTACGACTTGCTGAGGGCGGCAACACAGCTACGGTTGCGCTAATACCAATCATGACAAAACCTTCACGTAAACTATAATAATGATGATGATGATGCTGATGATAATGCTGATGGTGATGATGATGATAATGATGATATAATATTAATAGGAATATAAAATATATAATAAGATCGTGGTGATAACGGTTGTGTTAATAATGGTGATGATCTTTCCCGTTAAATCTGGCAACGTCGCGCCAAAAGGTTATATATATATATATATATATATATATATATATATATATATATATAAATCAATTGTAGTGATGATCATTGGTGGCCATGTATACTAGCCGCGGCAAAACCCATAACAACGCCGGGCAAAGGCGCGAGCAATGAATGCTTACATATGAGTGTACGTAGTTATGCATATACTTTCTAGTGAGCAGATCCATGACCGGTCTAATTTTTTCCTTCGGAAAAAAGCTGATCTATTTCCTCTATATCTCTCTCTCTCTCGTTCTGTCCCATTTCTCTATCTGTTTCTATCTATTTTCTCTTTCTAGTTGGCTTGCTGGGCGTATTACGGATTTGATTGACACTTTATATGCTCCACGATATCGATTAGTATTACCGGGTAATAGTGGAACGCCGAGTAATCGTTGTATGCACGCATCATCGCTGTTGCGTAGAATTCCACGATATTTGCCGATATGATGTGTCCGTGATAGCCTGAAAACAATAACAACGAGAAAAACGACGATAACAACAACAAGAGCAGAGGGGCAGATTAATATCATGCTGACCAGGCAAACAAAGCTTTTGTTATCCTCGCATATATTGGATACAGGATTTTTGTGAACACCCAGCCATGTAATTTACTACTCTTTGAAAGCAATAAAGAAGCACTTGAGTTAAACTGAATTATCACTCAGCGTCCCCACATTCACTTCATAACACTAGTAATTGTGACAGTTAGATTGATCACAATTTTTGGTGCTTTATGTTACAGTTTTATTTGATCACAATTATAATCTTCATAATAACAAATGTAGTCAAAATAGTAGGTTTAGAGCTATGCTTGAAGACATTATGTTTAATTGTATTATGACTAATATTTATTATTGAGTTTCAAAAGCTCTTGCTCTGTATTTTTATTTTATAAGTTGTTAATTACTAATACAATTACTTATTAATACATTAAGTTAGTAATAGTAACGATCATCATATTTAATTGTTAGTTTGCCTACACAATACCAAGGCCGTTTGTGAAGGCATCATTGCGCTTTACAAATATAATTTTCCGCTGCTTCATCCGATAACGACTCTTCATGTGCGCATTCGTTTTCATAAATCTCTTGTTCTTTCCAAACTTACATATTGCTCTCCTGTCTGACAGCACCATCTGGGCAAATACAAACAATTAGTGGAATTTGTCCAAGACACGCTCCTAAGGCGCCTGCGGTCCAGGTGTCCTCAAAGCGTGTAAGCGCCCGTTGTAAGTTTGTAAACGAATTGTTTGCTCGACGAATCCTCGGCCAAATGAGCGCATGCAAATTCAAATAGCACTCGCCTATTTGGCGATTAGTCGACGTAAATTTTAGGAGTTCGTTTACTGAAAACAATACATATACATTCACATGCGTGCACATTGTAGCACACACCCTTTCATGTGATAATAAAAGTCATTTTTGGTTTAAAAAAAAAACTCAAATAGCACTCGCCTATTTGGCGATTAGTCGACGTTAGTCTTCGTTTAAGAGTACGTATACTAAACATATCTATATATATTCACATGAGAATTGTAGCACGCACTCTTTTATGTGATAATAAAGGTGGTTTTTGGTGGTACGATAGCAAAAGAAAATTCAAATAGTACTCGCCTATTCGGTGAGTAGTTACGATCCGTATTGTAGCGTAGATGTAATGATAATGACACATTTGGGTGTTTAATGTGTAGCGCCAAGTCGGCAAAGAGTGACTCTGTCGGACATAGCGCCGTACTTGATTGAACTGAAATCGTTCGTTCATCGCCGGTCAAGAAACAGAACACATCGGCGAACAGAGTCGCACGAAGCAGTCTACGAAGTTTTTCTCGCTCTCTCGGCGAGTGACACGGTTGACGCTCGTGCCGATTCGATGAGCCAGCGTTCGCGTCGCCTTAGTCGGATTTCTGCGTCGCCTTCGCGTCCGTTCGCTTTGCATTGCGTAGCTTCCGATCAATTCAATTTCGATGAATGATCAATTCATCCGTTTCGTCGTAGGCTATCTGCCATTGGCCATCTACGCCATGTATCTGTACAGCGCCTGCACATCGTTCCATCGATTTCGGTTAATGAGGCGCCGTGCCCAACAGCCGCCGTGCGTGGCCACCGCCCTCAGTAAATTAATTAATAAAATGCATTTAAATTAATAATACATTTAAATTCAATTATATGAAGGCCTCACGCACGTGTCGTTGTCCCATGTCAAATGCCGTTTACATGTACGTCAACGAGTCGTTGCCGTAATGTACCTGTATTAATTTTTTTCTAATACACATTTTTAAATGTAGACTATCCTCCATCCGCTACGGGCTTGGAATCTCCGTGAGGCATATCTTCCAAGCGCTGAAGGGCCGGACGTGTCCAGATTACAATTATTGTCTAGCTTAGGCAACAACGACGTTAAGCAACTAAGTATTGTCGGACGTACATGCATGTGGTTCAGGATATCTGCTTCATGATATCTAGATCGGCTGGGGGGAAGTGAATTACAAATATCTTCCCAATGAAAAGTTTTGAGTGAGAAATATATCGCGTTACATTATTCAGCATGTGCGGCCAGGTCATTTACGTAGATTGGAGTTTTCACACCGGGCTGAAACGTTTTAGAGCCAGTGTCCTATATGTGATTTTTTTTTGGTGTTTTTTGTCTTGAAGGTTTGTCGGGGTGGGGCCGTCTAGGCATAATCGAACGCACTTAGCCGAATTGTTGAATAGCAGGAGACTACTATACGTCATAAGTTCGTGTACCCGCCCATACTGGACGTATTTGGGTTCTTGCCCAGCAGACCAGTGTAACAGCAGGACAACGGTACCACAGCAGATTTTAGCAATCGAGAAAGAAAGACAATTCTTTAGACGATACGAGGATTCGATATTGTGCATAACAGCAACGCGTCAACTTGTTCTGAATCAAGCAGGATTCGATCGTGTTGTGTACATAGCAATGCTTTAGTTTTTTGGGAGCTGAACGTTAGTTGTCCAAGCACCAGTGGTACGCACATTATGCTAGAACCAATTAGAAAAGTTTGGCTGCCTCTTCCGTTTCAATGTCATTCAAACGTTTAGCTCAACAACAGAGGTTCCGGTCCTGTTTCACTCCTGCTACCAGCATGTGTGGTATACTTGGTATGGTAACGGCGCTACATGTGGGCATGGACCGGCGGGAGTCTTAAAATGAGTTAGCCTAACCCATAAGCGCCACAGCATAATTGGCCACAAAGCAGCTCCGTGAATGGCCATAGGGGTATTCGGGAGTCGGTAAATTAAGTCCGGTTCTATTCAGACTAATCGTATAACGGATAACCCTCATTATTTAGGAAGTTTTCAACACTTGAAAATAAATAAGTTAAAGTTCGCACACAGCACTGAAGACTGTTGAACCGAAATACACCCGCTAAAGTCATGATGGTTTGCAATTTGAGTGTGGACTACACTCTCACTTGTAAATGTATAGTTAAGCTTTTTTTGTTGTTTTGGACTAGCAATAAGCATGCACAAACATGTATGTGCACCAATAGTGTGGTACTATATTTTGAGTAATTAAATATTAAAACGACATGTGCATGCATAGTAAAATAAGATGTCAGCGTTACAAAATAGATGACCCCCTGACAGCAACCCCCAGACAAAATCGTAGCTATGATAGTTGGCTTATCGATGGTGAGACTTGTACCAAAGTGCAAAACACGACTGGAAAGGACGAACTAAGACGCATCAAAATATGAAATCAGCCGTCTTATTTTCCAAACTAATGTATCTGTGGTCACGGTATGTCAAATGTTTGTTACATGCAAATTGTATGCTTTGGGATAAATCAACGGATTTGGGGCAAATGAAGAGCCGAAGGACAGGTTTTTCAACGTAAACATTTGCCAAAATCTCTACGCCAAAATGCGCTGTGCTAAAGTTAAAGCTGTTGACTTTACGTGTACAAGCTATGATCAGACGACCTCTGTGCCAAATAACAAGCAAAATCAGTTTCTACATCGCATTGCGTTGAAAGCCATCAAATCGGCTCTATGACTATGCAGCCTACTTAAGCGTGCATATATAGTGCAACATCTAAACACGTATATACGTCCAGTTTATGGTTTTTCAGAGTAGTCAAGCAGAATATATTATATGGCTGTGGCCACACCGTTCTAACAATCGAAGTTGCCACAGCCGATATCGTCAACAATGCCTCCTTGGATCTGGAGAATGACGACGCGTGCAGATAAAGTGGCTGACGACCCTAGCTCGTTGTTCATTAAAAATGAAGCGGCGATTGTGTTGCATTGCATAGGAATTTTATTTATTTAATTTAATACACTTCCACGACATTTCATATATTTAAACGTATATAGAGAATACAATGTGAAGCCACACAATAGCCCTTTTTAGCTACTTTAACGAAGATAAGATCTATAAATAGCATAAATGTAATAAATACGCCATATTGACAGTTCATTCAGTTCTGATGGCTTGAATAAGATGGTAAAAACACCTTACACAACGCCTACAGATTGATCAATCGCAAGTCAATAATTCAAGAATCCTGAGCAACTCCCGGTATTATCCGAGTGGCGTAATATATATATATATATATATATATATATATATCTTTTTTTTTAATGGAACAAAGTTTATTTATTTAATATAATCAATCATTCACGGTCGAAACACGATATTTGGGTCCCCGCGAGCTTGTATATATACATATAAATATATGTGCAGAATTGTGCGCTCTAACTTTGACCTGTTATTGTAACTTTTGTTATCATCTTTCTATTAATTGACATTTTGTGAATTTCGTAACCAGTGTTCCAAAACTACCGTTGTGAGGTTTAAGCGTATTGTACCGGTTAACTACTCCTAGAAATAGTAGCTTGTCTTCTCATCGTTCATCAAACCACGCACGTTTGTCTATGGGACATACTACCTAGGACACCGGTCGTCTCGTCGTAGTAATAATCTACTTTGCGCTGGTGCCCAGTGACTTCGGTCTTTCGTTAGCCTGCCGGGCCTGAATAGACGTTGCCTTTTCACCGCTGCTGGGTTTCTGTGTCGACACAGATATTGTTCATTAGAAAGTCAACGCAGTTTGATATCGCCAGCAGACAAAAAGTGGCATTCTGTCTCAAGTGTTGCATATTTGCGTTTTTATCTTGAGCACAAAGACAGTCAGGCACGACGTAGCTACTGTGCAGGACGCTATGGCATCTTAAGCTTAGATTATATTTTCTGGCACCACAGATGTATCACGTTATCAGGTATCACTTCTGTGCCGCTTCTACTCACGGTCAGGCTCAAATACAGAATGAAGACGCTAGCGCCCCGTTTCACGAGATCTGGTCCGTCTTGGCTAATTTATTTAGAATCTGCCTGCTTTGCCAATTTAGCCACGCTTCAGCAGACACCTCGGTAGATGAAATTCGTTAGACCCAACTGTCTTTCTATTTCATATTTTAATGATTACTAGTTCAACCTTCAACATGTTTTGCATGCTGCAGGGGAACACCCATATACGCCAGTAGTCAGCTCTATTAATTATTAGAAGGTAAGCAATACGTTTACTATGGGGAATATTATAAACTCACACAGGGTACATTGGGATAACATGGATGATAACGTTAGAGTGAGAAATATGGAGAGAGAGAGATCATGCTTAATACTAGTGAGTGTGTGCCAATATTGTTTACTGAGTTAGCACAATTTGATTGCTAATGACGACGACGACGATGATTATTGCTGTTGTTCAGTTTTTTTTTAGTAGCTACTGTTTGCAGGTCGAATTTCGATTAGCAGAAAAGCATTCGCTCTACCTGTATACGATGTTTGTGGTCCTCCTAATCGGAGCTAAGGCTAACCGTTGTTGTTGTTGTTGTTCGCTCGCGCATGTCGACCAATTGCTTCGGCAATGGCCGATCTCCAAAGCGGATCGGAAGCTGTTTATACGCTTCAGCTGATCCGGCCATCAACACGGCGAACACGGCGAACACCATTCGTTCTCGTCACAACACAGGTCTATTCGGGGGTCCATCTGATACAATCTGTTCCTTGTTGGGCGCCAACAACAACAACAACACAACGACAACGACGACAACAGCAAGTAGCAACAACAACAGTAGCAACAACAACAGCAACAACAACAACAACAGCAGTAGCAACAACAACGCCAACGTCAACAACAACGCTTCCGGTAGCGGCGGGAGATGGGCATCGGCGCTGGATAGGGCATTGCCTACGTTGAACACAGTAGTTGCTCACTTCAGTTGCTCTACCGGTCTGAAGTTGTTCTTCATTTTCGCATCTTCGTTTTCCTTTTTTTCCTTTTTTTTCCTCTACTGCTGCTGCTGCTTATTTCTCTCATCTTTCTTCTTCCGCTTCTCGTTGACCTCATAATCGATGATCATTATCATGGTCATCATGGTCTCGACTTTCTTCCAGGGCCGACTACAGATAATTTGTTGCTGTTGGTAGCCCGTTGCTGTTGCTATGATTAGTGGTCGTTGTATGTCTTGCAGTAGCTAGTGACAGCACACTGCACACTGTGAACGTTGATATCATCATGGTTTTGCTCGTATCGTCAGCCACACACACACACACAGTACATATCGGTGCATGGTACCTAATAAGTTTGACGTTTATTTTGTGCTTGTGCTTGCGTCGACAATGGAATCGGAATTAGCTAGCAGCCTCCGCTGCTATTATTATTATTATAATAATAATGTTGAGTTATTACAATTGTGAGGTATGAATTAATTAATTATGATTAGCATTACTACAATCATGTTGTAGCACTATTTACTTACTAATTATTATCAACAAAACAAAGACAGTAGAAAACAAGACCAGTATATATATATATATATATATATATATATATATAGATATATATATATATATATATATATTTATATATATAAACGTCATATACCGCAATCACGCATGCTCCTATGGTGACCATACCGCCGTTAGTATGGCCACCAGCTTGCAACTGCTGTAGTAGATGTAGCTGTTATTGTTGCCACTGATGTTGTTGTTGTTGAGTCTTGACAAGTGCACACTGGATCGAAGGATGATGAAGATAGTGGAATCGTGGCTAATTTCACTTGACCGACTTGGCTAAATCGCCAAATCCATACGGGCTCGTCCTCGCCATTGACATAACACATTACAGTCCAATATTTACATGCATGCGTTTGTGAATATATATATATATATATATATATGAATATACGCACACGTGAGAAGAGAATCTACGACTTGATAGTGCAGTGGTACACTCTAGCCATACTAAGAACATGATGTTTGTTTGTAATCAATAACTGTCCTCCCTCGAAGTGCCCCAACGATCGTTCATTCGCAGACTCTTGCAGTAAAAACTCTGCCTTGTACAACAAATGACACGTTCTCGTAGATAGATGGGTATGACGCGTGGCACAGAAATCACCACCACAGCCACTACAAACAAATATACCGAACTACTAGAAACTAATACTGAGACTCGTTTATATATATATATATATATATATATATATATATATATATATATATGTTAAATTGAAAACATGCCACCAGTATATATATACTTGTGGCATGTTTTCAATTTAACGGAAAGACTCCTGAGAACTAAGGTTTTCACCTACTACGTGCAACCCATGTTGGAATAAAAACATCGTACGTATATATATATATATAGTTTTTTTTTATAGAGCGGGGACTAGTTTATACACATCTCGGGCTTTATGAACTAATGTGGCGCGTTTGTGTACCTAGAGCATTCGAGGTGAGCGCAAAAGTTTGTACGCAGTAATGCGTCTACTTAATCTAAAATCCGGACGATTGGTCAGACCTGCATAACCTTATTCAACCTTATTGCGGGTCTTCTATTAAAACGAAAACACATTTCCTAACGTAAACATCGCCGAAAGAACAGATCGTTTTCTGTATCTATGCGGCGCTTGGAAAGCCCTATGAAACACAATTACAACTACGTTGTTATCAACAATGTTAAAAACCGCTTAGTCCTCCCCCCCCGTACAATTTGACGTACATTTCGGTGTATAGTGAAACGTGAATTTTCTTGCGGCAGGCAATTATTAACATCTGAAAGCAAATCGGACCAGAATCGAGACGCCAGCAAATTTTAGGGTTGTACAAGTTGACAGCGCATTTAGTCAATCTGCACATGCTCTAATTAAAGTCTTACAGTAAAGCTGTGCCTAACCTTGTAGCTCTTTAAAATAGCGTTTACCGCTTGAGGGATATATCTTATAAACGCCGTTCATCTTATATGTTTCTTATAAGAATGAACGCTTCATGCAATTTGACTATGGGTATGGAATAAATACAGTAGATCATTTGGCATGGCTTGGTCATTCGCTACGCAGAATATAACCATGTAACTTTTATTTAGAATTATCTATATAAATATATATATTATATATATATATATATTATATATATAATTTTTTTTAATGGTTAGCCACTTTTTCTGTACGCATTCATCATTCCACAGTCTATAACTACTTTCAATCACAACCGTTTGCATGTTATATCATATTTAACTTTTGGAATAATATTAGACTACAGCATTGTTATATACAATAACTGGTAAAATGCACAGATAAACGCAAAAACGTTGTTGTACAAAGAGCCACAGTAGTGTGGGACTTCACAAACCCACTAAAATCCAGCCGTCCTTTATTGCAAGCGTAACGAGGGTGGCTGCAGTATAATTGCCTTTTTTTTCGATGACTTTACATGACCACCTTATCTTGCCATAAAGGCTGCTCGGCTTTGTACGACGGTTATTTTTGCCTTCTTAACATAAACCAGATTTCATAATCCTTAGGGAGAGCCTCTACAAGTGCTTGGCATGTCAGGGAACTTCCCAGTTCTAGATTCCGAGACAGTACAGCTCTTGCTCGATATTGAAAACAGGCGCCGCGTTGTTAGAAGTGCCTTTCATCGCCAGCCTTCCTGAATTGCACATACGGCATAAAGAAAAATCAGTTATACCTATACGATGCTGAGGTTTTGCTGAAAATGGCCACCATGGTATTGATTTTGTCCTAGTACAGCAAGACAGCATGCTGCGTGGTCTATATCATCATCAGGCTGCTTATTTTTTTTAGAAAAATGTCCGGAAGAAATATTATTATTATTTTTTCAAAGGTGTATAGAAGCGCTTTTGATGAATTGTATTGTAATTATGTACCCATTTTGAAATGCAATTATTGCGAATAACAATATATAATATATATATATATATATATTTAGAAGCGCGTTTGAAGCGATTCCGCTAGAGATAGAGAGAGAGACGGAATAAATCTGCCTCCGATTGACCGTGTTGATTTCTTTGTCTGCCTGAGCGTACAGTTAGCTTCTCGTCAAACAGCGCACCGCCAAGTCGCGCATAATATGTTCGCTATACGAGCTAACGGGTTGAGAAACTGTTGTCAGTGATCATCTAGCTATCATCATCTGTGTAGGATACATCAGTAGTGTATT
>QVRM01000473.1:0-37479 GCA_003439945.1 Dermanyssus gallinae
AAATACACCCCAGGTAACAGAAGACGAATTCCCGGCAATCCAGCCTCTCGAGGTTCGCCTAGCGGCGGACAAGCTCAAGACGGGAAAAGCTCCCGGCCCTGACGGCGTCCCTCCCGCTGCAGTCAAGATCCTGTTTAAAGAGCACCCAGCTGCAGTTGCGGAATCTCTTACCTCCGCAACGAGAACAGGAGAGTTTCCACCAACATGGAAACAAGCAGAAGTGGTCCTTATCCCCAAAGCGGATGGAGGATACCGGCCAATCTGTTTACTAAACGCCCTAGCCAAGGGCTATGAAGCCATCATCGAAGAAAGGCTCAGGCTGTTTGCGGAGGAGTGCGGACTCTTGTCACGGGCACAATTTGGCTTCCGTAAACACAGATCGGCCCTAACAGCAATCAACAGGGTCCTCAGTAGAGCTGAACAGGTGCGTGCATCTACCATCTGTACAAGACAGCTAATCATGGTCACCCTTCTGGATGTGAGGAATGCCTTCAACAGCCTACCATGGAAGACCATATTGGACACGCTTGTTCGCCAAGAAGTTCCGCCGTACCTAGTTAAGGTAATTTCTGGATACCTTAAGGAGAGGTCTGCTTCAAACGGCAATGTAGTCTTTCCGATGACAGCCGGGATACCACAGGGCTCAATCCTGGGCCCACTGTTGTGGAACCTCGCATATGACGACGTTCTGCGGCAAACCGGCCTACCCCCGGGAATAGAAATGATTGCTTACGCTGACGACTTAGCGGTCGTAGCACAGGCTAAAACGAAGGATGAGCTCGAGCTAAACACAAACAAAGCATTGCACTTGACAGCGGAGTGGATAAAGGCCGCGGGGCTGGCTCTTGCCCCAGAAAAAAGTGAAATCATTCTCTTAACGGGCAAGAAGAGAGTCCGACCGTTAAACATACAGGTCGCGGGACAACCAATCAGATTCGTGAATAAAGCCCTTGGGATCACATTGGACACGTCCATGACCGGCTTGTGTCAGATCAAAAAGGCTACGGAAAAAGCATCAAAAACGGCAAACGCTATTGCCAGGATACTTCCGAATATACATAGACCGCGGGCTCGTATAAGGAAACTACTGATGACGGTAGCGGAGTCAATCGCGCTCTTCGGGGCTGCCGTTTGGGCCAGGGCGACTCTTAAGTCAAATAAAAGCAAAGCTGATCCTGCGCAAAACACAGCGGATTGCAGCCCTTAATTTAAGGCTACAGAACTGTCAGCCCAAACGCAGGTCTGCTGCTTGCCGGGGAAATCCCCTGGGACCTTAAGGCGCGTCCTAAAGACAGCTCCTGTGGGATATTGACACACCCACAGAGAGCGACAAAGAAAGAGAGAGAAACGCCACTATAGAGGACTGGCAAGCAGAGTGGGACGCAATTCCCTTTGGTGCCCCCGGAAAGAGTCTAAGCAAACTGCTCCCAAACATACGGGATGGTGGTAAAGAAGGTCCAGAGCGGGACTTACCTATCCCGAAGTACATGACCCCCGCGAAATGGTATAAAAGAGTTCGTGGAATACATCCTGTGTTCGATCCAAACGTAGGAATTGGGAGCGGAAGTTGCACAGGAAGTGCTAAAAACAAAGCACAGAAGATGCAAGAAGAGACAAAATCTTTTTGAGGCCAGCACGGCTGAAGAAAGCGCAACTTTGAATCAAACGGGTTCGCAAGGGCTGGGACAAAGTGCGCTTGACAGGTGAGTGACCCCGGCCAATTGATCCGATAGGGCACTCGCCACTTCTCCTGATGGCCCATAGCACTGTTCTATGGAGATCTGGGCCATCAGAGAGTGAAGTTTAGTGGGTATGGGTCTCAGCGGCGTAACATCCATCCCCTGGGGTCGAGTCCCACACAGCTCGAGATAGAAACTCCTTCTCGTAGCAGTAGTGCGTAACTGCATTTTAACCCTCCTCCACAAAAAAAAGCTACAATAGGGTATATATATATATATAATTAACTAAAAGTTTCCAGAGATTTGCCAAATTTGTCCGGGTTTCAAAACGTAAACTTATTTTGCTGTAATCAAAAATTTTTTGATTACAGCAAATTTTGCTGTAATCTAAAGTGAATCGAGACATAAACGGTGTAAACTTCATGTGCTATTTTTATAATCAATTACGTCAACACGACTTATCTGTTTCGCATCCACCACCAACTGGAAAGCGTGCAAGTTGAAACCAGAACCCACACGTTAGCATGTATATATATATATATATATATATATATATAAATATATATATATACATATATATATATATATATATATATATATATATAAATATATATATATATACATATATATATATATATATATATATATATATATATATATATATATATATATATATATATATATATATATATAGGATAGTGAATGCTTTTACGCACGCTACGACGTACAAAGTATTTTCCCTCTCGAGCAGTGTGGGACTCGGCCCGGGTCGTTGGATGTTGGTCCGCCAAGACCCCTACCCACTTAACACACCTCTTCCCTCAAGCTTCAGTCTCTAATGGCCCATATATCCATAAAACAGTATTCTGGGCCATTAACAGAAACCGCAAGCGCCTAACGGATCATTTTACCGAAGTCACTTAGGAGTCCCCCCACCGGTCCGACATGCCTGTCCCAACACCTTAAACCCGCTTGATTAAAATCTATTAATGTCGTTAGCGCTGTCCGTTCTCTTCTGTACCTGCCGAGTTCGGCTTTCTTTTTCATCACCGCAGTTGCAATTTCTTCGCCCAGCCTCCATGCCGATGCTGTGCTGCATATGTACTCCACAAACATCTTCATGTTACTTCTCGGCGGGTCTGGCGTCCCGACTCCTTGTTTTTCTGCTTCTCTGGTCCATCTCAGTCATAGCAGCGCTATGGCGGTTTTCCTTGCTTGCACTCGCCTCTTACATTTTAAGAGAGTGTGCTCGAAGTCATCGTTGATGCCGTTCACAGTGCACGCATGTTACCAAGGGAGCTTAGCCTATACGAAAGAGATAGCTTTGAAAATCACCGTGGCCAGTGAGACATTGCGTAAACAAAAAGTTTATTTCTGCCACCGGGCGGTCAATCCACTTGTTTATGTCCGGGATGAGCAGCCGAGGTAAATCACCCGATGAGCCTGCGGGGATGGCATCCCATTCTTCTTGCGACCTTATCGTTTTTTCCCTCTCAGCTTTTTTGTTGGACTCAGGCCCTCCTTCCCACATCCGTTTCTTTTCATTCACTACCAAGTCCCAAGGTAGGAAACCAGCCTGTACCAGGGCTGCGTTCGTGCTAACCGTGCGGTAGGCCTGCAGGATCCTACGCCGCTGTTCTCTGCGTGCTGCTTAGAACCTTTCTTGCCGTCGTCGTTTTCAGGGTGTTCTGCAGCCAGACTGGCACCGCGAAAAGTGCAATTGACTTGATAACCGACATTATTAGTCGTCGCCGGCACTCCCGCGGCCCGTGTAAGTTTGGCAGGATCCTGCCTATCACGTTAGCCGCCTTGGCCGTACACTTCCTAATATAATGTGACCCCCTGAGACCCTTGTCTAGTAGGACACCAAAGTACTTGGCGTCTGTTACTTGCTTGATCTCCTGGCCCGCCACCATCAGTGTCATGCTGTCTACTTTTTTCCTGCCTGTCGGAAGGATGGCCTCGTTCTCTTCCGCGACATGTTGTAGCCCAACTCTATTTATACGTCTCTTCGTCGACCAGAGAGCCATGTTTGTTATTAATTCTAATTGTTCCTCTGTACCCTCTGTTACTTTTAGGAATCAACACTACCTCCGCCCTTTTCCAGTCTCTATGCATTTTGCCATCGTCTTGGTAAAAACTGCCGCTATCATCTCAGGGTGTTTCTTGAAGAGCGTCTTCACCGCTATAGGCGGGATGCCGTCGGATCCTGGAGACCTTCCTGGTTTGAGCCTCTCTGCTGCCATCATTACCTCTGCGCGTGCAATAGGCGGGAACTCCTCTTCTTCTGAAGATATCCCACTTCTTGCGTATGATAATAAAATGCCCTTTCCCTAAAAAAATGTCCATGCTGTAGAAATAGATTGTTTAAAATGTACACGATCTCTGTGTCTGGCAGTGTGACTTTTGGGGCCTGCACGCCTGTCTCTCTGGCCATTTTATAGGGCTTTCCCCATGATTTGTCATATATGTCATTAATGTATGACTGAACTCCCTTTCGACTCTGTTACCATCCACTCTTTCTACGTTATGCCAATGTTGCGGGGTAGCATAAAGTTGTCGTGAAATTTTTCTGGGGTGTGGGTGAAAGTTGTAAGGATGGACTTCTGGACTTCGCTCTTAAAGACCTCTTCGTTCTTGATCCTGTAGTGCATCTTACTTCTATAGGCAGTATTTTTGTTGCAGTTCTAGCGTGAACTCAATACAGTAGTTATCGCTGAGGTTTTCTTCCTCAGTGAGCACTGTCCAATCTTTTATTTTATTGGCCGTTGTATTGTTGGACAATGCTAGGTCGACTGGTGACGGATATCCGGCCCTGTAGAAGGTCGGGTCTTTGCCATCGTTTTAAATATACAGGTCTAGGCTGGCAGCCTATTCTTGTTGGCCTACCGCGAGCCCCATGTTTCCGATGCCGCGTTGAAGTCTCCTGTAACTACGCCTTTTCCATTTGAGGCTTCATTTATTGATACTCCTAACTAAAAAGGTGTAGTGGCGGTGGCTTAGACGGCTAAGGCACCGTTCGAAACGGGGCGTTGCCATGGCAACCACGGTTAGCAAAACATCGCTAGTTCGAGTCCTGGCCGTGCTAGTTGAATTTATTGGACGTGGTTGTCATTGCCTTGCTGCTACAAACCTCTGCTAGAGAAAGCCTATTTAATTCCAGTACGAGAACGCACTGACGATAGATGCATTTAGACGATATCGTGCCACAAGCAACTTAGCTTATTTCGATCCAAAAACCATTCCTTTTTGTTTGTTGCTATCGTTTGAATTGGTTAGCTCACCGCCACTAGCTTGGCTTATCTCCTTGTGGCTATCTCTTCGACTATGTTATGTGCGTATCTTTTCCTGTCGCTTGCATAACTTGCACAACTTTAATCATGTGTTGAAGTTGTTCTTTTGTTCTCTGGATGTCGGAAACGGGCCGCCCCTCTGAAGCCTTTTTGTGACCAGCCATCTGATGTATGCTTGACTCGCTGAGCCTCCTTCCTCTGTTTCCTAGCTGCTCTATTATATTTCTTTTCTTTTTGCTCGGCCCTTAATACCCTGGTTTTAACTTCTCTCTTTTTGCCGCCGCTCTCGCAGCTTGTTTCCATTCTTTAAACAGTTTCGCCTACTGCGGGCAAGCAATTGTTCTCGGTTGATGATCTTTCTCATTGCACACGTAGCACGAAGCATTAGTTTTCTTACATGCCCTAGCTCTATGTCCCTTTTTCCCGCACCTATACCACCTCTTAACAGTTTTCTCCTCACGTTGGCAGTCTCTTGCTATATGACCGATATGGTTGCATCTATAGCATGTTGGGATTTGGAACCATTCTTCAACCCTGCATAGGGGTCCTGATATGATAATGTCTTTTTTGGTCACAAGTCTCTTAGCGTCCTGACTAGGTAAGGTTACTAAGCATTGCAATGTTCTTCTCTTGTTGCTCTTTGGTGTCTCCACTTGTATCTTCGTGGTTTTATGCAAGTCCAACGAATCGCGGAAGGCCTTCGATATCTCGTCTATAGTGATGAAAGAGTTAACGTCCCTTAGCGCAGCGGTTTGAGTGGGACCCGTCGCTTTCCTAATGTCGACTTCCATTCCTATTCCTTGTCACTGGGCGTTTGTTAAGGACATGCCGCCTTCGGTTCCTTTTCCGTGATTTTGAGGATGAAATCACTATCTTTATCTTAACCAGTCCGATCTTTACTCTGGTATCATTTTGATTGATATGAGGGGCTTTGTTTCTAATCATGTCATCCACGGACCTGCCCTATTTTGCTTTAATTCTTATGGAACTTTGACACCCAGTTGCTTTTCATTGGCAGGTCCGGGCTCCTTTGGTCTACCAAGAGTTCCGGCTGTCCCCCTGCTTTTCTGCAGCAGACTTCCGTTGCTCTCCTGATTCACTATCCCTCCCAGTCTGGGGAGATGTATAGTCCCACAGTGCTGTTGGTCTTTGCCAAATTACTTTTTTTGTAAGATTTTGTTGAGGCTTGACAGGAACTGTTCCGGAGCATCCTCTGTGCTTCCAACACCAATCACAAGTAATCTTGTGGTACTGCTGGGTGAGGCAGCAGTGGGTTCCTCTGCATCTACCGAGTCCAAGTCAACTAGTTCTAGGGAACACAAGGATGCGATTTTTTCTTCTATGTACCTCTTTGTAGGTCCTTATGCTCGTCTTTTTTTCTCGTTGGCGTCTTGAGCACGTTCGTGTATACCTTGTCTTCTCGATTTGAGCCTGCAGTTCTTCCGCTTTGGCTTTCCATTTTGCTGTCTCTTCATTTGCCTGAATCATCTTTTCTGCCATTCCTCAGCATAACCGGATCGGTTGTCTTAGATCGCGTTTAGTTTGGGTTTACGTTTCTGCAGCCGCCTCTAGACATCGGCTTGAGCTGCCAGCTTGTCGGCCTGCAGCAGCAAAGCTTTTCTTTCAAGCCTGGTTATGGCAACTTTACTGCCCCCGTAGTAGTAATGTGTTTTTATTTTAGTATTTTGAGCTGCCTGGCGACCTCCAGTAGGCTCTTCATAGCTTTATAGTCTGTGTCTGGTTCCGAGGTTACCTCCAGTTGAGTCTCACCTTTAGCTCGTGCTTTCCTAGTCGACTTGCCTGTTATTCACCTTTTTTCGTCTCTCTCTTCTCCCGTTGTAGGTTTTCTGGAGATTCAATCATCATCTTCTTTCGCTTAATGCTATCGGGGTATCTGAGGTCTTCTTGTACTTCCATATCAGCCTCTAATCGTATGTTTTTTCTGCAAAGTTTGTTTTGCCGTCGAAGTATTCATGCGGAGTTGTTTTGTTCTCTTTCTTAATAATAATAATAATAATATTTTTTTTTTTCGCCTGCTAGACGGCCTCGAGTGAAGACGTGTGTAGTTCGAGTGACAAAAATTGTGCTAATTACAAAGGATTTACGTACTAGTGTCGAGTGTGAAGCTTGTGGCTGGATCCTGATACAGTCGTGATAACTTGGTGCTGATTTTTCCACCGAAGTTGACTTCTTTCGAAGCTAAACACGACATAGTCCATACTAGATAAGCCGTCGGAAGGCGATCAGGTACGGCAAGATGGTTCCATAGCACAACCAGCTGTCTGCTCTCAAGGCGCCGATGAATCGGCACAGCGCGCCGAATCGCCGTTAGCCGTGTGAACGGCAAGTTGTTCACCCTACACGTCTCGGCCAGGATCACCAGCTGTCTGCTGTGGCAGGTCTGACTACTCTCCGCTATCATCTCGTGCTTCTTTGCCGCTTCCCTGCCGCGCAGCTAGCAGACGGACCGGCGACGGCGGAAGTCATATTTGTGGTGCAAAGTGCTTTAGAACCAAAACATCTTCAAGAGAATCAGCTGCTGCCAAGGACAGCTAGCGGAGAGAGGCCAGGCTAGCAGGTATGATGGAGAGGGCTCTCGAAAGTGGAGATGCATCTCATATAGAGGACGATCCGTCAGAGCCGGCTGGTGAAACAGCTGCTTCTGCTGGAGAAGTTGGAGGCGGAGAGTGGTCTACTATTCCAACAAGAATGGATAAAGCGGTCATGGCTGCGGCCAGGAAAGTGGCCAAAGGGAAAGCCGCATCGGGTACACATGTTCGGCAAAGAGTCGCTAATTTGGAGGCGCTAGCTGATCCCGAGATTATTTTTCAATGTCTGGATGACCCGGCCGCATTGAAGACTGTCAGCCTACTAAAGATATATAATGAAATAAGACAATCTTTGCCGGGAGCGCATGCGCGTATCACAGCGCAAGGAAAGCTAGCAATTCGTGTCAAAGAACCAAAACAGGTCGCAATTGCAAAAACGCTGAAAATAGTTTGCGGGGTATCAATATCTCATTGTGAGGATACGTCAGCGTTCTGGGGACGAATCTCCGGTGTTAATCCCCAGTTCACCGAAGAAGATTTACTTAAATGTTTAAAAGATCAGGGTGTTAGCCAAGTAAAAAGGGAAAAATTTGCTGTGGCCACACAGGACGGTGGAGGCAAAACAACGAAGGGCTGGAAAAGCTCCGCGAGGGTGCGACTAAGATTCGAAACCATGCCGGTCTCAGAGGTTACAATTGTCGACGAAATATTTAAAGTAACGTTATGTGCAGGCTCTCCTTTGCAGTGTTTAAAATGCCATAAGTACGGGCATAAGGCTACCGATTGTCAAAAACAAGGTGAACCCACGTGCAGAAAGTGCGGCCGCAGAAGTCCTATGCTGATGCCGCACGATCTACAACAATTATGGGTCCTAGACAAATAATGCACAAAGGTGGAGAGACCGTGCTTTGCCACCTCCCCCCACCAAGATTTAGAAAAATGTCGACCAAAAGAAACAAGCATCGAACAAGCAACCGGAAGGACGGCAGCCGAAGTCGCAAGAAAAAACAGTTACAGGATCCTCAAATATCGTTAATGGAATTCTCCAGATATGGAAGATCTTTAACCCCTACTGTCTAAATGGCTAGAAGACAACCAAGACTTTAATAGAGCTATATATTTTCTTGAGTCGGAGGCAGGAAAGGCCTTTAAGATAGCCGTCTTAGATGGCTCCAAAGAAGTGCCTTTGGTTCATACGGAAAACACGAGTATCGACAAAAACCATACATAAATGACTTCACAACCGTCCCATCCCGACGTAATCGTAACAGATGAAGACTCTAGACTGAATTCCCCACTATCCCAGACCCCTTATACCTGCACACACTGCGGTCGCGCCTTGAGAACCTCACAGGGGTTGCGAGCGCACATAACACGTCTACACCCCGCGGCATCCCTACGCAATCAACATCTAAGACCCTTTCAACCACAACCGACTGACTCATCCAATTCGCCTTCTCCTCTTCATACTTCTTCTATCGATTCCTCATCAGTCAACCCAGCGACACTGGTTCAAACTTTAGCGCAGGCACGCCGAGATCTCAAAATTGCCAGGGCCATACCCCGGGGAGCGAGAGAAGCCTGTGCCGTAGCTTTCGCAAAGGCGTTGAATAATTTCAACTCAAAGCTGGATGTTCAAAGCTGGAATAGCCTAATGTCTGCTCCATCATTGATGCTGGCCTTACCACATAGAAAAAATCATGAAGCCACACTAACCAGAATCATCAAAGACAACGCGTCAATGCTCGAACAAAAGACTTTGGAAAGCCTCCTGCAGACAGTTAGAAAGGCCCCAAGTAATAGAATAGACAGCCCAGTTGGAGACCGGGAGAGCGTGTCTATGGCTGAAAGAAAATTAGCCGAGGGCGATGTACGCTCTGCCGCTAGGGTCCTGCTGTCATCAGATACATTTGCACCACGTAATTCTCGCACAGAGCGCGAATTAAGAAACAAACACCCGCCACCACCGGCCGCCTGTCAGGAGCGCTTAGAAACCTTCGAGCAACCTACAGTTGGAATCTGCGAGAGCGTCGAAAATTTGGCGATCTTAGAGGCAATTCGCTCATTCCCATTTGCAAGCGGAGCCGGACTGGATGGATTGCGACCACGTCATCTGCGCGATATGTTGGATCAAACTGTTCCCTCGTCAGAATGCCTGCTAAATGATCTAAGCATATTCCTTGGCAGAGTGTTAAATGGCACATTACCTAAGTTTTGTCTACCACTATTTTATGGTGCAAATCTTACAGCTCTTAAGAAAAAAGACAACTATATAGTCGTCTGCTCGCGGTCGCCGGGAGTGGTCACGTTCGGATGAAGTCTACACGCTTTTAACGTTTTTAAAGTATTTTACTGTTTATAGTTGTGCAAATAATTGTGAAATTTTGTTTTGTGACATACTAACCAAAATTGATAATAATGTACCAAAGAAGATTGGCTGTTTTGCCTGAGACGCCTCGTCACCCATTGGAGATGAGTTTCAACTTTGACACACCAGCTGGGCCCCACTCAACAAGACGGCGGCCGCCATTTTCAACGCCCTCTACCCAGCCTCCTTGCCTTGTGACACGAGCCATCGCATGCATATACTGCGGTGGCTTGTTCAGGAGCTCAGACACAAACAATGATGAATTTGTGTGTATCCATTGTGAAAGAAGAATTGAAAAAGAGGTGAAGGAAACAAATATATTTGAGCTCGTGGGTGAACAGACTGCTTGTGATAATAACTATTGTGTCAACGTCGGAAAAACATTGCGCGTTTTTAAATCTGCCATTGATGACCTGAAGAAAGTGCTTTTAAAAACAGACAATGAATATGACGAAAAGTTTAGAGCGGTTTTTACCAAATTGGATGTTATCTCAGCCAACAGTGAATCGAACGCCGCCGGCCTCTCCCCCTCTGCTCAAACCGAGATGGTACCAAATTCGACGGCAACTGTTGCCAGTGGAACAGCAAAAACACCAACAACCCACCTGACCAACGACGTGCCGGCTGTTGCACGAAGGACTACAGATGCTCGTGATATTGCTGCAGCAACAATACCATCAAGCGCACAAAACACCTGTTCGCTAGTTGCTACAGTGGTGGCGGACAGTGCGGCAGCAGCGGTACCTTCAACATTGGGCACCGAAACCATCAGGTTGCCGACTGCCGCTTCTTCCGCGCAGATTGCCAGTAGCGCAACAGCAATACCATCCACAAACACCGAAATTCCAACCGCTTTACGCACTGCCACCGCTTGCACACAAACAGACATCTTCGTGCAGGCAAGCATTGATGGCACTGCAGTCAACTCTCAGCCTACCCGAAAGTCGTCCTTCCCCACACCACCCGTCAAGTCCGTTCTTCTGGCCGGTGACTCTAACATCTCCCGGCTAGCGACGTACGCTGTCATATATCAGGGCAGGGCGGAGCCACGTTATGCAAGGTGATTGCAAACGTGCGTCGCCACATTGCGATATATAACACACAGCCGACAGATCAACTCGTTGTACTGCATGCCGGGCTGAACGATATTTTGAAAAGCCCCGTCAATGTTGACATTGTTGAGGTGTGGGAGCAGAAGGAGCATCAGCTGGATGACCTGGTAATGCTCTGCGAAGCCAACAACATTAGGCTGACCGTCTGTTTTATTCCGGTAGTAACAGGCGGTCCAGGTAGTGACCGCCGCGCGGAATGCAAAGTTGCTAATGGTAAAATGTCGGCTAAATTTAAGGATTCGGCTGTATTTTATCGTGATTTTTCATATATTCAGCGCTGTGCCTGGTCTATGGACACCGATGGTGTCCATTTCAACCGCCGTGGCGCAATACAGGCGGCCAGACCTATCGCTCGTGAAGCCGCTCGTTTTCTGGGAGTGAAACCCATTATTGGTGGACTGACCAGTAAGTTTGGTGCAGCTCGGCACCAGCCAGCTGACAGTTCCTCCCAGGTATTTTCTTCACCTGTTGCCGGCAGTAGCAAAAACAAAAACAAATTCGGAACTGCTCCTTTTCAGCTCTGCCATCCACCCCTTCCTCCACCGCCGGTCCTCCCTGCCATCTGGCCCCCTCAACTCCATATCCCGCCTCCACCTCTGCCACCTCCACTTCCCACCCTCTTCCCAAACTTCCCACTCTTTTAAAACAATCTCGACTAAATTGCCGCCCCAGTATCTCCGCCCAACAACTGACGTCGCTTCCCTCCGCGGTTAAAAACGCGGTTAAATGTTTATATTTTAATGCACGTTCCATAGGTAAAAATGACTGTACACAAGTGCTCAATTCATATACCGCCTTAAATAATATTGATATAGTGTTTATAACTGAAACCTGGTTAGGTGTAGGTGGAAAACATGTTACTAACAGTGAACTATCGTGTGATGATAGGTACTCAGTATTCCGGTGTGACCGTGGCTCCCGGGGAGGTGGGGTTTGTATATTAATTAAAAACACGATTAAGGTTTGTGAATTACAACTAGAGAGTGGCATTGAAGCAGTCGCTTTAGACGTATACTCCAATTTTAGTTCTATAAGAGTTGCCTGTTATTATGCGACAAATGCCGGCACCCTTGCTGAACGCAAGACACACATAAAAACTATACGATGTGTGTTCAAAAAGTATCGCGACTTTTGTGTTTTTTCAAAAATTATTCATTTATTCATGAATATCTATTTCGTCCCCTTCAAAGTAATCCCCATGAGATATTATACACTTGTGCCAACGGTTTTTCCAATCTTCGAAGCACTTCAAAAAACCATTTTTTGTTATCTTGTTCAGCTCCTCCTTCGATGCCGTCTTTATCTCGTCAAGCGTAGCGTAACGTCGTCCTTTCATGGGCCGCTTCAGTTTAGGGAACAAGAAAAAGTCACAGGGGGCCAGATCTGGGGAATACGGTGGCTGCGGCATTATTAGTGTGTTGTTTTTGGCCAAAAACTCGCGCACAAGCAACGATGTGTGAGCAGGGGTGTTATCGTGGTGCAAAAGCCAATTTTTGTTCTTCCACAAATCCGGGCGTTTCTGGCGGATTGCTTCGCGCAAATTGCGCATAACTTGCAGGTAATATTCCTTATTGACCGTTCTACCCTGTGGCAAAAACTCATGATGCACCACGCCCCTGCAATCGAAGAAAACTGTCAGCAAAACTTTCACATTCGACCGAACTTGGCGCGCTTTTTTCGGTCTTGGTTCGTGCGGCAGCTTCCATTGAGATGATTGAGCTTTGGTTTCCACGTCATAACCATAAACCCACATTTCGTCACCAGTTATGACCCTCTGGAGCAAATTTGGGTCGTCGCGGACAGAGTCCAACATATCATTAGCAATGTTCATGCGATGCTGTTTTTGGTCGCAATTGAGCAATTTTGGTACGAATTTCGCGGCGACCCGTCTCATGCCCAAATCATTGATAAAAATCGAATGGCACGAGCCAATCGATATGTTTAGGTCCTCAGCAACTTCTCTAACGGTGATTCGACGATTGGCCAATACCATTTTCTCCACTTCATTAATTTTTTCGTCTGTTGTTGAAGTGCTCGGGCGTCCGGCACGCTCTTCGTCGTTCACATCTTCTCGGCCTTCTGAGAACATTTTGTACCACCGATAAACGTTGCTTCGGTCCAAGGTAGCTTCTCCGTATGCCACAGTCAACATTCGGAATGCATCCGCGCACTTAATTTCGTTTTTCACACAAAATTTGATACAGGTTCTTTGATCCATTTTTTTGAATAGGTAAAAATCGAAGACGATCCAAAACACGTGCAAGCAAAACAGCTGTCAACAATTAAGTGAACATTCAAAATGGCCGAGCTTGTCGGCATAAGTGAGAGACATGAGTACCAACATAACGCCACAAAAAATCGAAATTCGAATATGCGTAACCCGCAAAAATTCAAAAATCGCGATACTTTTTGAACACACTTCGTATGTGACTCATTTGATTCTATTTGTGATACAACTAACCCAATTTTAATTTCTGGGGATTTTAACCTTCCAAAGATACACTGGAAGAATATTACGCTTTTAGATTCAACAACCATAGAGTCTACCTTTGTTAACGCCTGCATTTCTAACGGATTACACCAACAAATAGACGAAGTTACTCGCCCTCGACTGTACTGCGCTGGCTTTGAGGCCTCGCAGATCAGTTCTAGTGACTCATTTGCCACTGTAGGTAGTCCTTATAATAACTTTGCTAGTCAATGTAATGATAATACCATATATAACAGTTTTAATCAATTATCTAGTAGCATCAATAGCAATAGCATTTCTAGTAGTGTTAGCTAAGTGACTACTAGTCCTACTTTTAGCGGAATGGTCACTGACAAAATAAACTTAGGTATATCAAGTGATGACAACGACAATATAGGTTCCATTATCGATTTAGTTTTAACCTCAGACCCATCTATCATTGAGGATATACAAGTATTTCAGTCGCCAATCCCATCTGACCATAATGCCATTTCTTTTACTATTCTATTTGATGCTGAATATTCTACGGAAGACGAGGGAGGTTATAATTTCTGGAAGGGGGAGTATGAAATGATAAGCCGTAGACTTGCCTGTATAAACTAGAGAAACTTGTTTTTAAATTGTGATACTGTCGACTCGATGTATAATAACTTTGTTGACCAGATACATTTACTAATTAAAGAATTTGTACCTAAGCGAAATGGCAAATCAAAAAATAATGCTAATTTACGAAAATATGTAAGCAATCTAAAACGGCTGATAGATCAGGAGCCAAATGTGCAGTATGAAAAAAAGTTGCGCAAAGCAACTAGACGACTTCGTATAATGGATGAAGCTTGTCTTGATTTTAAAAACACAAAGTCGTTTTTTAGATACGCAAATAAACGATTAAAGGGTAAAGAGAATATCGCGGCTTTACATATAGAGCAGGTAGTCCTCGTAGATGACGCTTCTAAGGCAAATGCATTCAAGGACTTCTTCTCGTCGGTTAATGTTGCCCAAGGGGGTTCAGCTTCCGAAGCTGATTCTATCGACGTACCCTCGAGTGACGACTGTCCATATTTAGATTTATCAGAATATAATATTCTAACGAAAATCAAGCAACTACCCAATAAGTGCAGCCTTACTCCAGATTTAATCCCACCCATATTTTATAAAAAAGTAGCGACTGTGATAACAGAACCTCTTTTTTTAATATTAAGTAGGTCTTATGAAGGTGGCATTGTGCCAAATAATTTTAGACAGTCAATCGTAACTCCTGTACATAAAAAGGGCCCAAAGTCAAATGTAGATAATTATAGACCGGTAGCTCAATCATCAATCGCATGTATTATATTTGAAAAACTGCTAGTTGACCATATTTTTAATTTCCTTCAATCTAAAGGCTTGTTGGATGAAAACCAACATGGTTTTACTAGAGGCATATCCACGGCAACTCAACTCGTTGAAATGACCCAAGACTGGGCCATTATGATAAATAATAAGTTGACTTTTGATTGTGTATATTTTGACTTCTCTAAAGCATTTGATAGAGTAAACCATGTAAAGCTTGTACAGAAACTTAGGTACTTGAATATTGATACTCGCTCATTGTCATGGATTTCTAGTTATCTTACCTGTAGAGAGTTCTGCGTTCGGGTAAACAGTAGCTTTAGTGAGTCAGGAGGGTGCCCCTCTGGAGTTCCTCAGGGATCAAGCCTCGGCCCACTTTTATTTTGCATATTTATTTTAGATCTTAAAAACGTTTTACCTGATTCGATAACATATAAGCTTTATGCTGATGATCTAAAGCTATACGGGCCTTCTAACACTGCTAGCGAACGACAAATTATACAGAGTGCAATTGACGCAGTTTCTAAATGGTGTTTGGATAACGAAATGCTTATATCAGTGCCGAAATGTGCAGTACTGTGTTTAAAGGGAGCCCATACCTACAAGCTGCATGGGGAGGCTATCCCTATATTAAATAGCATTAGGGACCTCGGGGTTACGGTGACACCGGAACTGGATTTTAGCACTCATATAACACAAGTTATCCGACAAACTTCTTTTATATCTAGCACAATATTTCGCTGTTTTATAATTAATGATTGCAATTTTTACATAAGGCTTTATAACAGTTTAGTTGTTCCTAAGTTTACGTACTGTTGTGAGGTTTGGCGGCCTTATTTAGGCAAATACATTGAAGCAATAGAGCGTGTACAGAGGAAGTTTATTCGTCGTGTCTCAATAAGGTGTAACGTTGCTAAGAGTCTCTTGTGATAAGCCCTATTGCGGAGCTGCAGTCCAGAGCGGACTATCGCATGTACAATCGAATTATAAATTCATCAAATTTATCTAAATTTTTTACAATTCGCGTGAACAATCTTAGAAGCGGTAACACCATCTCGTCTAAACAAACTGCAAAGACGGATCGCGTGAATAACATGTTTTCGTGGCGGATGGCTAGGGCACTGAGAACTTAAAATACTTGCGGTGCAAATGTGGGCACACAAGTAACTCGACTGTCCTATGAATCTAGGTAACGGTTTGTGAAATGAAAATATTGTAATATGTTCCCTTTGACAAAATAAAGGTGGGTTTGAATTAAATTGAACTCTATAAGGCCCATAGCTTGTGGATTGACTTTGCGTAGGATTGCTGCAAAGATAGCAATGGCGAGAAATAAAAAGGCAATTTTGACAGCGATCCTGCCACATCAAGTTGGAGTGGCTGTTAGAGGCGGCGCAGAAGCACTGGTGCATGCTACACGCGCCCTTTTGAAGACTGAGGACCAAGTGAAGGTTCTGGTTAAACTAGACTTCTGCAATGCATTTAATACGCTAAGAAGAGACAAGATACTGGATGCAGTAATGGAGAAAAGCCCAGAGCTTTTGCCCATGGTCTGGCAAAGTTACAGAGATCCTTCACTCTTAACCTGGGGCACAACTTCAACATTGCATTCGGAAGCAGGCATTCAACAGGGTGACCCGCTAGGTCCTGCTCTATTTAGTCTCGGTATATCAGATCTAGTATCGCAACTACAGAGCCCTTTCAACGTGTGGTATCTAGATGACGCCACGCTTGCCGGCCCCGCGAGTATCATTGCGACAGATCTGAGAAGAGTGCTGCAGTTTGAAGAAGACGGGGGACTGGCACTAAATGCTTCAAAATGTGAGATTACCGCTGTCGGGGGCTCGCTTCAGGAGAGAGAGGAAGCAATCCAGGAGATCACAGAAATACTTCCTGACATCACGCGAGTAGAGGTAAACAACTTAGAAGTTCTGGGGGCTCCCGTAAAGCAAGATGGAATTTCGCATACACTCTCTAGGAAGAAAGAAGCCCTTACCAAAATTCGTCCACGACTGACACGCTTGCATCCTCAGGCCGCGCTGTGCATTTGGAGATATAGTCTGGGGTCTTCCTTAACCGCGTATGATGACGTTAGCAGAGATATACTTGGTGAAGTCCTAAACGTCAATTTGGAAGACAACACCTGGCGTAGAGCAAGTCTCCCAATACGTGAAGGTGGTCTGGGAATACGAAGTGCTATTGACCTAGCTCCTGTCTGCTACGCTGCTTCACTGATCCGATTTGGTCCGGTCGCAGCCTCGTTAGTGGAGGAGGCAGTTCGACCACAAATAAAAAATGAAACTAGTAAAGCGCGGGATACCATTAGAACCATGCTGGACCCGGGGCCTTTGGAAGAATATCCCAGCCAATATAACCTCGATGAGCTCAAAAGCAAAAAAGAAGAGCTGGGAGATCTTAGAGGGGCTTGTTACCCAGAGAGACCGCGCCGTATTCTTAGCGGCACAAGATAACTTCAATGGGGGTTGGCTTAAAGCCTTACCCTCACCTCAGCTCGGCACCATGCTGGATCCCAACCATTTCCGCATGATGTCAGCACTTAGAATCGGCGCCCCCGTCTGCGAGCCGTTTCAGTGCAAACTGTGTGGAGAGACGGTAGATTCCAGTGGCCTACACCCATTGAGTTGCCCGAAGAGTGCCGGTAGATCCTCCAGACATGCTGAACTAAACAAGGTCATTATAAGGTCTCTTAGGAAAGCCGGTATACCATCTACACTTGAACCGAGAGGTTTAGTGCCCGCTGGCGAAGAAAGACCTGATGGGGTGACCATTGCATTATGGTCTCATGGGAAGTCCCTTGCTTGGGATGCAACGGTTTCGTGCACCACCGCGGCTTCCTAGTTACACCACAGCTCAGTTGAACCGGGGTGGGTGGCAAAGCATGCGGAAGCCAGAAAACGCGTTAAATACACTGGACTGGAAACAAGATATACTTTCGTGCCTATTGCCATGGAGACGCTAGGACCAATCAGCAAGGGAACCGAAGCATTTCTCAAAGATTTGAGTAAGCGAATTCAGGAGGTCACGAGCGACCAAAGAGAGGGTCAATTCTTGAGGCAAGCGTTGTCTTTGGCCGTTTGCAGAGGAAACGCGGCATCTATTTTAGGCGCCATGGAGTGAAATAATTATTTAAAGAATTTGCAATAATACGTTCAGACCTCACAATTGTAACATTATTTAACATGTAATAAATAATAATAATATTAATAATAATACAAATAATTTTTTTATTTATTTTTTTTTTCATTCTTATTGAGGAGCAATTTTTACGTTTATGTCCTTATACGTATAACATGCGCTTTATGCATATGTGTACACACACCATATGCACAAGTAATCACTCGCAACTGTACATGATTTCGAGGAATAATGCATAGACACTAGCACGTCACGCCAAACATGCAAATGTATGCACGCGTAGGACTACGCCTGCACACACAAACATATGCAGCCGTGCAGTGATGTCACAAATTATATATATGTGCGCTGGGTACGGACCTGCACGTCCGCATGTTCACAAGCGTTGCTTATGTGTTGTGCACAACAGCTAATGTTCTAAAATCGCTGGATCGTTCGAAGCACGGATTTTAAACAAATTAGCGCTCAAAGTACGAGCGATTAAAAAACGATGACACTGCAGAAAAAGCAGGTATATGTCCCGCTTAGCCGCTAAAAGTTAACGCTAGAGTTGGTATCCTCTATTTTGTATACGATTTTTAGTTCAGACACATTTAGACATTTCACTTGTAGTGTCAAGTCTTTTGATAAGCAAATGAAGTGCAACTGTACCTTCCATTTATTTATACATTTTCCCAGTCTGCGTCACAGTCAACAGTTGGTGGCATCGCCGTTTGTTGTTCTAAAAATGGCGTTCTCTCCGGCGCTGGAGCAACGCACTCGATTTTAACCACAAAATGTATACAAATATACTACGGACTGTTGTCCGCACTCACTAAAAGTATAGCCTTGGTCTAACCTTGACTTTGGCCATCCAGTAGCTACTTGGTCGCAGATGCTTTACGGCAAATTATTCAAAGAATGACACCTACAACATTAATTTGTGTGTACAAGGCACTTTTCTTTCCGCGATTTACTTACTCATATGTATTAATTCACTATTCGGTAGAACCTATAGGTGTATCTTACATTACACATAAGTCAATCCAAGACCTTGCACGCCTGTCCCTGTCATATATTCTCTCTCTTCTCTCGACCTTCTCGGTAAACCGTTGTTGACATTTTTTTTTGAACAAAGTCATTTATTTATTATATACACAATTACAATGGTATGTTGTTTCATACATTTGCAATTATTTGCAAGGAGGATATAGTAATTTAAACCTACTACAGCTACTATTGAGTTGGTAAAAAGTTGCAGCCGGAATAAAATTACTTGTGTTTACCTCTATGCGAGGGTCAATTTAGGAACCCTAGTATATCCATTACTGACGGGGTAATAGGTGGGACTTTAAATTCTCCTTGAAGCTATTTAAGGATTTCAAACAACGCAAGCTAACCGGAAGAGTGTTCCACTCTCTGACAGCTCGCACGCCAAAAGCTTGGCTGCCCTTGCTGCTTTGATGCATGCGAATCTTCAGTGTGACCGTGTTAGATGCTCTGGTCTCTCTCTCGCCCCTCCAAGGCGATCAAGTTCTAGTATCTTCGGCTCAATCCCATGGATATTCTTAAAAATCACTATCAAGGTTAAGTAGCGCATTTTCTATATCTAATATATTGTGTTGTTTTCTCTCTCGACTGGCCGATCCCCGAAACATACGAAGAAAGCGTCCCTGTGCCACACTCAGTCGCTCCGCCCAACCCTTACTGCAGGCAGTCCAGAATTCCGATCCGTACGTGAGGTAAATCAAGAAAAAGGCGTTGTAGAGCAGCTTGCATGAAGATGCTCCAATTTGGTTATTGATGTATCTTGATGATCTTGTGATGACAGCAAGTCGACGGATAAGGGTCTCTACATGCGCGTTGCCAGAGAGTTTTGCATCTACTGTTACACCCAAGATCTTGACACAGTCGCTGGGTTGTATCAGGTGGCCATTTATGATTACAGGTGGCATTCGAGGAATGGCGTTACCCTGTCCGAAGACCACCACTTGAATTTTCTTTGCATTGATAGCAATACGGTTTGCTGCACACCAAGCGTTGAGGGCAGTGACATCCTGCATCATCACCCGGTGTACCTCCTCACCAGACTGCCCAACATATTTAAAAGTGCTGTCGTCAGCATACATGATAGCGGCTTCTCGTGCGATATTTTCCATATCATTTATAAAGCAGAGGAAGGCTAGTGGGCCATTGCACGAGCCCTGAGGTATACTTAGCAAAACCGGGAGCAGTTCCGACCGGGTTCCCCCACGTTCACAAGCTGGTGACGCCCGAGGAAGTACGCCGATAGCAGTTTAATAGCGTGATCGTCAAAGCCCAGGTGCTTGAATTTAAGTAGGAGAATATCTGAACGAACGCTGTCAAAGGCGCGTCTAAGATCTAACAAAAGTGCTGCACAAAATAGTATTTTATCTAACTCGAAACGGGTACTCTCAACTAGCCGCATAACAGCATGGGAGACAATGATTCCTTACAGACTAACTCCTTGAAGGAAATGTTCACTCACTGCAAAATGAAATTGTGTACACGTAAGCAGACTATATATATACAGTCACTGAAAAAAATATAGGGCCACCCATGTTTGCCACATTTCACGCATTTATTATAACCGATTGTGTAAAGATCATAATGATACATGCTCACAGAGTAACAGCAGATACTTTTATCGACATTTGGAGTATCGGGTTACCTTAAAACACGAGATTTCGACATTTGGCACAGCTACGCTGCGAAAAAATTATAAAGTCACCACCAAGATGCATGTCTTAGCGAGTGAATTGAGTGGAATAACAACGTTTGAGCTCATTTCACGGCGGAAACGAAAGCAGACCTCCTACCAGAAAATTTTCTGTGCTGAAACGATAGGTTTGGGTCGGCGTCTCACGAGTGGCGAAAAGACCCAAATCAAGGCTTATAAGGATGTCGGCCTCTCTAATCGGGAAATTTCCCGTCGATTGGAGCGTTCTCGCCAAGTAGTGAACAACTTCGTGAATTTGGGTGGAAAATACGGCGTAAAAAAGAGTCCGGGGCGTCCAAATGCCATTTCGGAACGAAACAAGCGCGCAATTTTGAAGATAGCCTCGAACTCTGCGCTCTCGGCAAAGGCAATTGCGGCGGCGGCCGGTGTGCAAGCGAACGTGCGAAATGTGCAAAACCTCCTCAGGAAGACACTTTGGCTCACGAGAAAAAAACTTAAGAGAAAACCACGATTGACCGCTGAGCATCAGAAAGCTCGTCTCGACTTTGCCCAGGTTACGATGTCATAGACCACTGAATGGCACCGAGTGCTCTTTTCGGATGAAAAAAAGTTCAATTGTGATGGACCGGATGGATTTAACTATTATTTCCACGATGTGCGCAAGGAAGAACGATTGTTGTCAAAACGGCACTCAGGTTGCGGTTCGGTGCTGATCTGGGCCGCTGTCGGGTATTATACAAGGTTGCCGATTGTGTTTTTAGACGGTTGTGTTAATTCGACGCGCTATAGGGATCTACTAGAAAAGCAATCCACACATTTTGAGCTGATGGGAGGACCCGACTTTGTTTTTCAACACGATAATGCCCCGATTCACACTGCTAAGTGGATTGAAAGCTGGTTCGAACAACGCCACATACGCTGGCCTGCAGTCTCACCTGATCTTAATATTATCGAGAATGTATGGGGCTGGCTCGCCCGAAAGGTTTACACCGACGAAAAACAATTTTCGAACCAGGTAGAACTAAAAAAAGCAATTGTGAAGGCTTGGGACGAGCTCTCGCAGGACGTCATCCAAAATTTGTTCAACACTATACCAAACCGCATTTTTGAAGTTATCCGACGTAATGGGAAGTTCACTAAATATTAAGTATAGTTGTAAGGTGCCGTGAAATGAACCCAAACGTTGTCATTCCACTCAATTCACTTGCTAAGACATGCATCTTGGTGGTGACTTTATAATTTTTTCGCAGCGTAGCTGTGCCAAATGTCGAAATCTTGTGTTTTAAGGTAACCCGATACCCCAAATGTCGATAAAAGTATCCGCTGTTACTCTGTGAGCATGTATCATTATAATTTTTACACAATCGGTTAAAATAAATGCGTGAAATGTGGCAAACATGGGTGGCCCTATATTTTTTTCAGTGACTGTATATATATGTCGATTCTCAGAATACGGTTCTATCCAAGCTATCTGCGACGTGATGCCGCAAATAACAGCTTTTCATCTCAGGCTATTACCGTGAGTGTGTCAGAGCCCGAATGCATATGCTCAAAATTCTTAGCAGTCTGCAAGAGCACTAGAAAGCTCTCTAGAAACAGATACCCGGACTTTCTCAGCGAGAATGTTCCAAAGCTCAGCGGCCTGCAACAGAAGACAAGTGGCGTGTCATCTGCAAAGTTTTGTGCGACGTAGAGGTGGCTTGAGAGCCTCGTAATTACTGCGACGTTGTCAAACTCATCTACAGTTACCGTTATAGAGACTGATAACATACTTCTTGAATCCCGTTATTAACAGGCCCAGCACGCGCTTCCTCAATCCCATTGTTTCCAGGCCAAAAACGCAACCGCAATATGCCACATTTCCCGAGAAAGCAAACATATCTATAGTGGAAGACTCGCCCCCATTTTTGTTCCTTGGCGTCTTGGCTGATTGTATGCGCGCCGCCAATTGCGCTGTTTCTCGCTCACTCAGCATCCGCCGTTGTTGTTATTGTTTTGTTGCTGTTGTTGTTTCGGTAGTAGTTGTTGTTGTAGTTGCTGTTAGAGACGGCTCAATGAATGCAGTCATCGAATGCAGTGAATGAACCGTCGCTGCCGCCATCAGCATCATCATCATCATCGTGACGAGCAAGATGGCTTGGTGGCAACAGCATCGGCCTTGCGTTCGGGAGGCCTGGATTCGAGACCCAGATCGGCCACTCCTAAATTGGTTTTCATGGTTCCCAATTTAAACAAGGTGAATGCCGGAGTGGTTTAAAAATCGACCATGAAAAAAAAACGGGGTTCTCAATAAAAAGAGATGGTGCATTACCATCCAACCCCCCACTAAGTTAAAAATGAAATAAAGATAACGACCAAACGATTGAAATTTGTATGGTTTATTAACACCCAGGTTGGGTAAAATTATAAACATATACATCAGACACAACTGCAGGACATGCTGCGGCGTGGTACCTATCGCACTAGACAGAGCACCTCGTGCACCTGCAACACTCCTGAACGATTGAAATTAGCGACCAGTGGGTGAGTGAGTCAATGAGTGACCGGGCGAGCGGCCACCAAGACACGTTTCGCCCTTTATCTCTCTCTCTTAGAGAGATAGAGATGGGAGGGGGAGAGAGAGACGGAAGCTGGACCTGGAGCTGATTAGTTGGCACTGGTCGAGCTTTAGCGCAGCAAGAGGAGCGAGCAGAACCGCTAAGAATTCGAGAAGACGATTCTGCACTACACTTAGGCTTGTAATTAATCATCCTTGGCTTCGTTGCGGCTTTTGCCGGCAGCTAACAATAGTTGCTTTGTTACTGCCGCTGCTCGCTGCTCGATGTTCTCTGTTGCTGTCAAATACATAAACCTCGACTAATGATTTTTTTATGGGACCGTCTTCTTCGGACGGCAAATTTATTTAAGTTCAATAATTCTTCATTGAGCTTAATATTTCCATTAGCAGAAAAGGCTATCGCCCGTGTCTTGTGCCTGTGATTGATCCAAGAATCAACAACTTAGTTCGATCTAGGCGTGCCCGAATGCTGATAGAGGCTAATCGACCGGCCCATTCATACATAGATGGGCTGGTAGCAAAAGAGGAGAACGTTCTTGTGCTCCATATCTCATATCTCTCCAGCTGCTCGCCTTGAGACGGCGAACGTAATCGTCGCCCGAGCTGTTGTTGTTGTTTTCATTACAGCAGCAGCAGCAGCAGCTGCTGCTGTAATGAAAACAACAACGACTACAGCAACGATAGAAAAGCACCAACTACAGCTGGTACTTGCTTGGTATTCAATGCAAAAGTACCCAGGATAGCCGACAGCAACGACATGAGCAGCAATAGCAACGGCAGCAACAGCCATAACAATAACAACAAGAACAACATTAAGGAAGACAAAACCGAGAAGAGCATTGTCTCAAGGACGATGTCATCGACTACAACAACAGCAACACTACAAGCAATAACAACAACAACAACACTACAAACAACATTACAAACAAGAACACTACAAACAATAGCAATAACAACATCAACACTACAAACCACAGCTCCTGCTGTTGCTCCTAGTGCTGTTGTTGTCGTCGTCGTCATCGTTACCACCACCATCACCTCACCATCAACTATGTGACAGGCGGAAGTAGTAGCAGCAACAGCAACAGCAGCAGCTTTGAGAGGCGAGCAGAAGAGGTTTCGGCTAACTGGATCTCAAAGTAAGGTACTTTTTTGTTCATGGGCAGAAAATGGAGGAGGAGGTCCGTTTATGTCACATCATCAATTGATATGCGACAGCCGATTCGGCCGTGCTTCAATTCGCCGATTCGGCGGATCAGTCAGGTCACACGTGAGATCTACTCATTCAGCTTAGTACGCTAATGATTCCCTGTTGTTGGGTTCGTTGTTGTTGTTGTTGTTGTTGTAATTGATGTTTTTTCTGTAGTTGTTGTTGTTCCTGTTATTGCTGTTAGAGATAGCTCAATGCAGCTATCAAATGCATCGAATCAGCCGCCGCCACCGCCGTTGCCATCATCATCATCATCATCATCACCACCACCACCATGATCGTGACGACCAAACGATTGAAGCAATGACCAGTGAGTGAGTCAATGAGTGAGTGGGCGAGCGGTCACCGACCACTACGTCACGTTTCGCTCTCTCTCCTACTCTGTCACGCAGTATCCGTCGTTGTTGTCGTGACGCGTGATTTGTCGACGGTCACGGGGAGGAGGGGGGGGGGGGCACTACAAACGGTGAACGAAAATGCAATCATGGCTGCTAGAGAGCATAATTGCGACTCAACATTGGCCGCCCAGCAGCAGCAGCAGCAAAGGGACCGCATTGCAATGGTCGGACGGACGGACGGCCACGGGGGCGATGTATCGCAACGAGGCTGCTAACAACAACAACGACAACAACAACAACATTGACGACAATAACAGTAACAACAACAACACTGCAAACAACAACAACATTGACAACAACAGCAACAACAACAACAACAACAACACTACAAACAACAACAACAGCAATAACAACACTATAAACAACAACAACAACACTACAAACAACAACAACAACAACAACAATTTCTGCTGCTGCTGTTGCTGCTATTATTGCTGTTGTTGTTGCTGTTGTCGTCGTCGTCGCTATTACCACCACCACCACCACCCCCATTATCATTACCATCACCACTAGTAGTAACGTGACGACAACCGCTAATGCTGGTGCCGGTGATGTTGTTGCTATTGTTTCCGTAGTTGTTGTTATTGTTGTTGTTGTTGTTTCTGTTGTTGCTGTTGTTGCGACTGCTAGAGGTGGCTCAACCCGGCAACAATCGAATGCAGCGAATTGCCCACCGCCGCTGCCATCATCATCATCATCATCGTCACGACCCCTATCTATGCTTTTCTCTCTCTCTCTCTCCCCTGTCTACCTTTTGCTCGCCCTGTAGCCGCCGGCTACAGGAAGAAAGCGAGAGAGAGAGAGGGGCTGGCCGGGTCGGTCGCATTTGCACAGCACCATACACTCACCACAGATTCACCAGCAGGGACACACATACGCACACCCTCTATCTCATTCCCCCATAAATAGAGAGAGTGAGAGAGAGAGCCACACAGCCCTACACACACACGCACTCGTACAGACACCAAGAGAGTGAGAGAGATAGAGAGACCCTCAATTGGGCATCATAGAACAGCCACTGTGGTAATGGTGGTGGTGATGATGATTATGATGGCATCGGCGGCTAACTGTGGCTTCACTCGTGCTAAGCACACGATTGGTCATGATCATGTCGTTGTTATTGTTGTTGCCGTTGCTGTTGCTGTTGTTGGTGTTGTCATCGTCGTCGTCGTCGTTGTGGGTATTTCGGCAATACGTCGCTCACTTTGCTCGCCGCCACCGCCGTTGTCGTTGTCGTCGTCGTGGCGGCCGCTCGCTCGCTCGCTCGCTCGCTGTTGCCTGTTGCCGCCATTCTGTTTGCAGCACAATAGACACCGAACGACGATGACATGACATCATGACATGACGACATGACATGACGACAAGTAGTTAGTCAGGCGGCCGACCGACCGACCGACCGCCGACAGAGGACACAACACTATCGGCCACATCAGCCAACCACTCACAACCACAGATAAACAGACATGCAGACAGACTGACAGACAGACAAACTAACAGACACAAAGCTAACTAACCAGACAGACAGACCGACAAACAGACAAATCGACACACACACACCACCGACCTAAAGCCTGATAATACTACCTACCCGCAACGGTCACCAATTGATTCCTTCCACAACAACAACAACAACAACTGTCGACGAGTGAACAGCACAGCAGCATCTAAACAAACGGCCTGCTACTACCGCAGCTTCTTTATTTAACGAGGTTGCGTCTTTGTCTTCGTCTTGCGGCTCTTCGCTCTAGCCGCGTCTTCGTCAATGACTGACGACTGGTGTATCGGGGCGGCGGTGGGCGGCGGTGGGCGGCGGTGGGCGGCGGTGGGCGGCGGTGGGCGGCCTTTGAGTGCTGCTGGGCTGCAGTTGCTGAGAGAGCAACTGGTTATGGCGTTCTCTCTCTCTCTCTCTTGATTCTCCCTCTCCCCTTCTGTCACACTCTCTCTCCCGCTCCCGCTCTCGTTTACACACGAACTCTCTCTTTTTCCCCTGTCTCTCTCTCGTTTACACATGAACGCTCTGTTTTTGTCTCTCCCCCCCCTTTCTCTTTCTTCTCCCTGTCTCTCGCTCGCTCTCACTCATATAATTTTAATAAGTAGGTACGAGAGTAGGCTTTTTTGGTTGAGGTTGGATACGTAGCTTGGGAAAATATGCATCCGGTCAAAGTCTGAGGTAACGTAGGGCTGAAAAGGCGCCAGTCAGGAGGCCGCGTTTGGCAACTCATCAACTATCTTAATTTCCCCCCGCTCCTCCTCGATCTCCAAAGTCCGTTACTGTTGTGACACAGGTAGTATCATTCGGTGACACAGGTAGTATGGATGACGCATGAGTAGCAAGCAGATCGAGCCTGTACTTTGCGTATCTTGAAAAGGGCTGGCTGAATAAGATGAATGCGCCGTTTCAGATGTTCATTCATACGGACTGCCGGTACGGTCTTGTCTAGACTAGATTCGATACATCGCCATCTTTGCGTTTCATTTGAAAACGAGTAACAAACAGACAACTGAGAAGCAGTTGATTAAGTCGACTAATCTCTTGCTCTAATCGTTATTGCCCGCCCGCCCGCTGCAACTGGGAAGACGACGACGACGACGAGGCGGAAGACGAATCGCCGACCCGAACAAAGCGTTGGTTGGTTGGTTGCCTCTCTTACCCTTGGGTGATTTTATGCGGGCCGCCAATTGCGGCACCTGCCCTGTTTTTCACTCCACTAAAGGACATCTACCCTAGCCGCCTTAGTACGTTGCGAAGAGGCGTGAGAGCGTGAAAGAGACGGAAGAGGGACAGCGACGGGCACGTCGTCGTCGTCGTCGTCGTTGTCCACGCACGTTGTGCACGTCGTCGTCGTCGTTGTCCACGCACGTTGTGCACGTCATCGTTGTCACGACAAGCAAACACCTTCTCCACTGTCTCTTTTGCTAGATTACACACTTGACGTTCACGCCGTGCATCTCTCTCTCTCTCTCTCTCTCTCTCGCTCTCTCTCTCTCTATCTCACTCACCATCCGCCGTTGTTGCTGCTGTTGTTGTTGTTATTGTTGTTGTTGTTGTTGCTGTTATGGTTGTTGTTAATGTTGTTGTTGATGGTGATGGTGTTGTTGATTGTGATGGTGTTGTTGTTGCTGTTGTTGCTGCTGCTCCTATTACTGCTGTTGTTATTGTTGTTGTTGTTGTTGTTGTTGCCGTTGTTGTACGTTGATGTTGTACGCTGATGTTGTTGTTGTTGATGCGAACGACACGGAACAAAAGCATGCGCTCGCACGACGCTGTTATATGATAAATGTATGCTGCCACTACTGCTTGCCACTGTACATACACACAACGCCGATGGAACGAATAAGCGTTGTTGTCGTTGTTGTTATTGAGAAAAATGCAATCACTCCCAGCAGCCGCCACTAAAAAAAATCCAACCGACCGACCGACCAACCAACCAACTGACAAGGAGTGGTCGGTAGTCCCTACCTATGTACGTATTGTCGAGCTCGATGGTGGCGTGGTGGTGGCTTAAGTCTGCGCCGGCTCGCAACCGGAGGAGGAGACACTAGATAGGTGCGCGGGGGTTCGAGCCCCACCGTTGCCCCACCGATTTGTATTTATGGGGCGTATCCGTCTATAAAGCAATGTGAAAAACAGTTCCGTGGACGACGTTAGAATCTTAGCTGAGGGCCAGCCCGAAAACTTTACTTTACCTATGTACTGTTGTTGTTGTTGTTGTTGTTGTTACTGCTGTTGCTGCTAAAGAGCTTTACGTTCGAGTAGTACTGGCTGCATCTACTGCTACTGTTGTTTGGCTATCTGTCTGTCTGTCTGACTGACTGACTGTGGGTATCTGTCTGTGTGTGTGGGTGTGTCTGCGTGCGGGCGTGTTTGTTGTTCAACCGTGGCCTCAAATTCATTTGGCGACACCGACGACAACGAAGACGACGACGACAACAACAACAATAATGACAACAGCAGCAGCAGCAGCAGCAGCAGCAACAACAACAACAACAACTTGCAAGCACAGCAATAGTAACAGCAGCGGGAATGATAGTGAATGTAGTCGTCGTAACTATAAAGGCGGAGATAGCAACAACAACAACAACAACAACAACAACAACAACAAGAGAGAAGCAGCAACAACAGCAACAGAAACTTCTTCCAGCAACCGACAGCAGTAGCAGTAGCACCTCGAAGAACTGGGAAACAGTACCGAATCTTGGGGGGAAAGTGAGGAGTAGGTTTTTTAGTGGGTAACCTCACCAACACCGAGGAGTCCCACACTACCCACGCGCCTACCATCTGTGTTAGGTGTGCGTAACGCATTTTTCCCGAACCTCAAAAAAAAGTAGCAGTAGCAGCAGCAGCAGCAGCAGCAGCAGCAACAACACAACAACAACAACACAACTTCAGCCACAACTATAGAGCAGCCGCAGCAGCCGCCGCCGCTCAGCGGCGCTACAACAATCGCTCGCACCCCACGTCAGCAATCCCGTCGACGACATCGATGGCACCAACCTGCGCGACAAACTCGCCGAGTACACCAAGACATACAAACGACTTGACACCATGCCTAAAGATGCCCGGTTTGCAGTTGCCGTGGCGCTGGCCGACACACTTTCTCTAGTGCACCACCATAACAATGACGCGCGCCGGTAGACCAACCTACTGGTGTTCGCGCATATAGTCCTCAGAACCCCATCCCGAAAACAGAACAATCTTAATTGGACCACATACCTCAGAGACAGAATCGAGAAACACAGATCAGGTTGTGGGCCCTTACCCGAATCGGTCCCGAGGGCGCATTGGAACAAGCCACTTAACGAGGAAGAAGCCGCCGTCAGGCGAGCAACTAGGCTGCTAGGCGCCGTCAGGCGAGCAACTAGGCTGCTAGGTCTGCGCAGCCGACGCGTTCGAAGAAATGGCTTCGAAACACCCTAGAGAACCGGCCGGCCTTGACCTGCCACCAAGACCATCCTACACCGAGCCGCCAGTCACCAATGCAGAACCCGCCGGAAAGGTCCAAACAGCGAGGCCGTGTGGACCTTTCCGGCGGGTTCTACCGCTGACATGGACGGTCTACGGCCGCGCGTTCTCAGAGACCTTCTTGCCGCGACTAATACAAATATCGCCAGCCGTCTACTGCGTGACCTAGCAAAAATGGTTGACATCATTAGAAGCGGTACAGTACCCGAGGCCATCCGCCCTATTCTTTTTGGTGGTCGCCTCATCGCAATGAAAAAGCTGACCGGGTCGCTTCGTCTATCTCCTCAGTCTTCCGCAGAATTGCGGCAAAAATAACTGTCAAACTGGGAGCAGATATCGTATGCGAGAAGCTTGGGGCTCACCAGCTTGGCGCCTAACGGCATCAAAGCCGCGGTGCACACCACAAGAGCCTTCGTTACTAGCGCACCCAAAAATTTCGTTGTCGCCGAACTCGGTTTTAAGAATGTCTTCAACCAGGTCCGTCGCGATCACATACTAAAGACAGTACAAGTTGATTGGCCAGAGGCGCCCCCTTGATTGACCAAGCCTAAAGATTCAATTTGGAGCTCTAATTTTGTGATAGAATAATTCTTTCGTGCAGTGGCGTGCAGCAGGGCGACCCCCTTGGTCCGCTGCTGTTCTGATTAGCCATTAAGGGACTGGTCGATTCTATCCAGTCTCCCTTGAATTTCAGGTACCTAGACGATGGCACCATCGGAGGAGAAGCATCGGTGGTACAGGCAGACATCAAGAGAGTTGTTAATTCGGTCTGAAGACATTACACGCCTTAGAGGGCACCGTTCAGCGCATCAGCCAGGCTGTGGCTCGGCAGGCTTTTCAGGATGCCAAAGAGGTTGCCGATACGAGATTCGAGAACCTCGCAGGCCTACTCCCAGGGACAAACAAACATTTGCAGAGGTTCTATGATGATCGCATCGTCTCTAGGAAGTACCAGCGCTTACTCTTTGACGCACTAAGCACGGCAGACAAAGCCCGACTGTACGTGGTCGTCCAGAAAGGAGCCAACAAATGGCTCTAAGCCATCCCTTCCTCAAACATCGGCACTTCACTTGATCACGAAAGCTTTCGTCTATGCATTGGTTTGAGATTGGGAATAAGGCTAACTGAGGAGAACCGGTGTCCGTGCGGAGCACAGGTGGACACGGGCTCTCCTGCAGCAAAAGCGACGGACGCCAAAGCCGTCACAGCGAGGTTAACGAGATTACGACTCGGGTTTTGAGGTCAGCTTTATTGCCGTGCATACGAGAGCCGACCGGCCTTCTGAGAAGCGACGGAAAGAGGCCAGATCACCCTTATCCCCTTTGAAAGGGGAAAGGCGCTTGTTTGGGGTGCGACGATCACCGACACGCTCGCCCCCTCGAACCTGGAGGCCAGCGCATCTGCCGCTGCTTCCGCGGCACGCAAGGCTGAACGTTTTAAGAGCAACAAATATGCCCAGCTCGCCAACGAGTTTATATTCGTGCCGCTAGTGTTTGAGACACTCGGGGAGCCTGGTTCTGAGGCGTGGTCGCTCCTACAGAAGATGGGCAAACGAATCGACCAGGTGACAGAGGCCTAAAGAGGTTTTGACTTTCGACTTCAGCGATTATCTCTAATGGTTCAGCGCAGCAATGCGACAGCAATTATGGGCACAATGGGGGGCTGCATATATATATATATATATATATATATATATTCTTTAATTTAGCACATCTTCTTATCTTTGGTGGAGAAGCGTCGTTACAATATTATCCTCCTGAGCATGCTAGTAAGTTTTTATTTCTGTGAGATTACTTTTGTTTGATGGTGTTACTCTTTATACGTTTGTCTAATATAATTGAATTGTATTAAATGTTTAGAAAATAAAATAATTTATATTGTATGTAATGATGTGAGTTTATTTCGTCTTATTTGCGCTAAATACATATAAAAACTAGTTTACCTTAGGATATCACTATTTTTTATATTCGTTTTGCGCCTAAAGGTTTATTGTCACAGTGTGTTTTCTTCTTGTTCTTCTGTTTTTAAGAAGAGGCCGAAATTATATCTGAGTTCTTTTGGTTGTTACATCGAGTTCGTTTACTAGTAAGTTTTGGTACAAAATTATCTTGTATAATGCGCAGCACGGTTGTATTGTAAACGGTGCAATGGCGTTTCTCGAGATGGCCTGCGACTCCAATTTGCTGATTCGTGAATTTGATTGCAGATGCCGAGGACTTGCCTCCTCATAACCTACTAGTTCTTAGTAAACACACGCAAAGAAAATTATCCAAGAAGAAAACACATGCAAGAAAATTATCCATGTGCACGCAACTGTTAGAAAGGATCAGTAATTGTATACTAGTTTAATTGAACTTGAAACCTAAGTAAACATCGAAAGTATACTTAATTTATCTCACACTGCGCCAATAAACCCCCGCTAGAGAGCTGCCTGTTCTGCAGGCACTATTCATTTCAAATACATGCAGAGTAGACCCAATATGTTGTATAGTAAGGCGTTTTTAAACTGTTGTTCGGTTGGAGATAATAACAATTTGCGACTATTACAGTCGATGGCTTCGCTAGCGGCTGGTAAGAAATCGAAATGACTATGCTATTTGCGGAATTTACGAAGGATCTTGGCGTAATTGTGCTCCCTAAATTCGGCTTCTCTTATATATATACTCGTACTTAGGACTCAAAGAACTAAGTTTATTTTCAATATAATACAGTATGCATATGTTACACGTATCACGATGGATTAGCTAAGCCGATATGCCTAGTGGGCGCGTATTGTGGCTGTCACGTGTCCGTTTCGATCAGGTCAGGCCGACACCACCTCAGAAGTGTGCCCCGAACGGAGGCAGCGTTTGCACGTTGTATATCAATATCCAGACGTTGTTTGAAAAAGGACGACGACCTGTTATCACCGGATGACAGGGTTAACAAGGTGCCGACTTTGCGGAATACATACTCGTACTTATGTAAGTGTAAAAAGAACCAAAAAATGTATAGATTTTGCAAATGCTGTTGCACATCATTGCTACGAGTGCGGAGAGTTCAGTGCTACCTTCCGCTCGTGCTTCCTTAGCAAACTTGCCCGTCCGTTGGTGTACTTCATCTTTTTTTGTTTCTCTCTTCTTCTGTTGTAGGTCTTCTGGAAATCAACCTATTGTTCTCTTTCACCTGGTGTTCTCGGATTAGCTAAGGTCGTCCTCTACCTCTTTATCAGTCTCTAACTCTCTATGTCTGTATTTTTTTACAAAAATTTGGCTCTCCCGCCGAAATATTTCTGTTATTTCGTTCTTCTTTGGTATATCGTCTTCGTTCGTCTGTTCCTTTCTTTTATCGACTAAGATTATTATTATTATTTTCCTACAAGTGTAGGACCGAAACGTGTACCCGCGTAGGCTCACCCCCCACCCCCCTTCCTAATCCATAGAGCCGATGGTAGCGGCGGCGTTTTCCCTACACACTGCGAGCAAGAGTTGCTGACGCAGAAACTCGCCCTCGCGCTGGTCACCCGTGTTAGCACAAATTTTGATACCTGATTTGATTATTATTATTATTATTACAAAGCGTTCAAAACACGGCGAATGGATTAGTTATTTTATTACATGTTTAATAAAATCTTATTTTATTTTACAATGGGCTTCGCAACGTTACTACTCGAAAGAATTTTATGACTAACTGTTCAGCGGTATATATATATATATATATATATAACACTCGTATAGACGTTTGAAAACTGACGAGGGATTACGCGGTGAGTGAAATAAATATAATATCATTTTAAAATACTAGCGTTAACTGAGACAGCGGGAGCACAAGGCTCACCAACTTTAGAATTTGAGAAGTCTTCGTATGCGATCTCCGGTCCAGCCTCATACGGGTCTTCGCATTTTACAAACAGATCTGGGAAGAGCTGAGGTAAGTTGAGGAACAGCTCATCATCGCAGCCAAAGTCCATCGAATCACCTCTGTCGCTGACTGGTCTCATTTCATCCACATCCCTGTAGTTGCACAGTACAAAAATTAATGCGCGTCCAAATCATGAACTACTGTCAGCCATTGAGCCGTACTTTTCTTGTTGATACGTGTTTTGAAGCATTTTTTGTACAGATATATATGCATATTCACGTAAAATGTATATTTGACGTTTGCGGGTAGTAATCATCATCTGTTTTTGTGGGCTTTATAACTCAAGCCAGCTTTTCCTATTACCGAAGGCCACTAATTTCTAGTCTAACGTTTATGATTTCGACAGTTTTGACTTTAATATAGTAATTATGCTTGCAGTGCTTTCCAGAAGCTGTTGCACAACGTTCAATAAATACGACATGTTTTCGTTTTGTATATAAAAAATAATTTTAGTTTACTTTCTTGATGGCTACACCTCATAACTGTCTTAATAATTTGCATTACTTTCCATACTACTAACGTGCTCTGGTTCGGATGGAGCAAATCAGGTTGATGCATCCGTTCAGGGTAACGACGCGATACCATCCTATAACAATCGAATCATGTTGTCTGCATGCCGTTGAGGATCCGTGTTTCGACAAGACTAAATACTCTAGGTCAGATGCTTTATTTTACCGCTTCAATTACAACAGTTTTGGACGGATATATTTGAACTGGACAAGAAGATATATTCGCAAGTGGATAAAAAATATACATATACGAAGGCGGATCGACAAGTTCAAGTAATTAATTTTTTTTTATCTAACCGATTAAATCGTGGTGGTTTCGGTATAGTTCTTGGTGGGTTGTGTTTTTCTTAGAAGCGCCATTCATTAGCGGCACCCAAAATTGGTAGCAGTGTTCATTGTTTGAGTTAAGTTCAAAGAAGTAAGAAAAACGAGATTCAGCGTTTTTTTTATAGAACCGAAATGTGGGAGCAACGAATCTGCATTAAGTTTTGTGTTGAAACGAAAACATTGGTGGAATGTTACAAACTGTGTATAATGGTACCACAGTATCGCGAAACACGGTGTAGACGTGGTACCGCCAATTTCAAACGTGAGCAAACCGAAGATGACCTCCGTTCGGAAAGGCCTTCGACGTCATTAACAGAAAAGTATATTTATTTTATGCGTCAGGAGACTGGCAAAACAGTTTGTCTCAAACATGCTGAGTTTTCAGCAAATTATTGCCAGTTGGAAATGTCCGAATTAGACCTTCAGGCGGTAGCACAATATTCTGGATTGCTCCAAAGAGTAATTACAGTAGACCAGTTATGAGTATATGGTTACAATATAGAGACCAGAGCACAATCCTCCCAGTGGTGTTTCCAGAGAGAGAGTGGATCGAAAAAATTCAGACAGAGCAGATCCAAAACCAAGGTTCTTTGACTGTTTTTTCGATTACAAGGGCATCACATTCCACAACATTTGCCATCAAATTTTACCGCCATTAAGTAGTACTTGCCGAGAAATTTTAGTAAGATTGCGTCGGAAGGTCCGACGCAAGAGGCGTAACCTTTGGGCAAACAACTCTGGGGTCCTCCATCACGACAACGCACCGACGCGCACATCGTTACTGATTTTGGATTACTTAATGAAAACATGTATTTCTATATTTCCGCAGCCCCCCTATTCGTCGGACTTGGCTTCGCGCAACCTAATCCTAGTCATAAAAAAAATAAAAAGACCACGCCTCGAGGCTATAGAGAAGAAAAAGGAAAAATGCACAAGCCACTTAACTTGATTCCGACTGTCACGCTTAGAAAATGTTTCCAAAGTGGTAAGAAAGGTGGCACAAGTGTATTGGCAGCGAGCGCAAGCTATTTTAAGAGAAAAAAACAATTTCGAAGATAAAACAAATACTCTTTTTCATGAATAGTTATCAAACTCTTTAGTAAGCGACAATTTTAAAGGGTTCTCGAGTCAAATTTAGAGATTACTACGCCGTAGCTGTTCTTCTCATACGAATTAATTGGCTGGACACATTTACAATCAATTGACCACGTGTTTTGTTCTCCAATGAGGTATTTTGAAAGCACGCATGAGTGCTCGTCGTCGGTTCGAGCAAATACACAGAAAGGGCAGTGCTAAATATATGAAATAAAGATTAATACTATTACTAAAAAATAAAAAATAAATAGTGATAACGACTGATATATATATATATATATATATATATATAAGGTAAAAGATGAATTGTTCAAGCTCTAGACGACAAACAACATTTCCTAGAAAGCATGAGATCTCGAGGCGACGCATCCACACAAGTAAATAGTTATTTATGAGGCAGAAAGGATGATACTCAAAAATAATTTTTAGAGGGTACCTTGACGGCTGTTGTATATCCAAGGGTTGAAAAATACTTGACTGAGCCTTCGGCAATGTGCGGAGCCCCCACGGTCGATTCATCGTAGGTCGTGACGAGACGGTGGAAGTTTGGGTTCGGCCAATGGATCTATTTATTAACTGTCAAACTTATGCGGGACACAGGTTCGACACCTTAGCCTTAACGCATAGGAAGAAGGCCCGTCTTACTGAATTTTTGTAGAACCTAAGCGCAAAGTGATAAGCTGTGTTCGCGGCAGGTTCGTCCTTTTTACCAGAGTAAAAGGTGATGACAAGGACGATCGTGTCTACGGTGCTTCCGCACGATAAGGTTAATGGCCCATTCGAGGGCTGTTAAGACTAACTTAAAATACGAGGAAGGTGTACTGCGCACTGAACCCGAGCCGGTCGGTCAACACCCCGGGCTTAAGCAACCCGGTGGTACTGATTGGGGACGCCTGCTGCCTTGGTTTAACAGGCACAATGACATGGGAGTACGTCACATGAAAGCATACCTCCCGGCGAGTGAACCATTTGTGCTCACTGCTGCCCTTCGTAGCAGTGAATGTCCTCTGCTCTGAAGTAGGCCGAGCCATCCTTCAAGTGGATGAGTATATTCTGGGGTGTGAAACGCGGAATCGCGAGGTGATCGCGTTCTATCGTCGGGTAGGAGTAATGTGACAACCCCCTTCTGAACCTCGATAGGGAGCCCTGTCAATTCGGGCCGGCGGGCGCTCCTGCCATATGCCAACGCGTAACCTCCGTTGGCGGTGGGAGTGTAAGTATCTCTTTCTGTTGCTGTTGCGCAGGCAGATGTCAAGAGCCGGTACTCACAAATAGGAAACGCGGAGTCGAAAGCCCTTGCACAGAGTCTGCTCAACGAGAGTAGTGTCCGATGGATATTGCTGGTTACGTACACTGGGTCAAAATCACTTGACTTAATTGCATTAACGTATTTGTTAGTTTGTAAAAGTATCTAGTGCTGATTGAGGGCACCCAGAAGTCGCATATAAACTGTTCAGGCAAATTGCGCAGATAGTGAAGTGATCACTAAACATGTTAGTTTCAACCTCAAGCGTCCGGTCAGGGGCCTGCCGATGTAAACATGTGACCAAGGGCAGGCTCCAGAAGTCAGGGCAGTAGTTCAACATATGTCAGGGAAGAGGCCTTTGGGAGCCAGGAAAGACGAGTCGTCTGTGGACGCCTTGCCGGCTACCAAAGTATTCATGTTATACGCCTTTTCTAGTCTGTACAACATCTTTCACATCACCCTAGATTGAGAACGGTTATCAGTATACAACCTAACAACCGTAGCCAAAAGGTCTAGAAATTCGGTTACATCGACTGCACAGCCTGATCTACCCAACTCTGTTGTTCGCAGTATGTTCTCACAGAAACGTTTAAGAGGGCGCGGAGCCAGATAAGCTAATTTAAGACTTTTTATAG
>QVRM01000474.1:0-80625 GCA_003439945.1 Dermanyssus gallinae
TATGTGCACATACACTTGACAAGCGAACAAAATCATCAACGGCTTTCGAACGGCGAACAACAGCGAACAGCAAATGATAATGAATGAGGTCATTGCTTAAGCGGCGGACTATGAGAGCCATCGCGATTTGCGATGGCTCTCAAGAAGCAGCCTCAGATGACAACAGTACTTGTACACTGTAGTACTCGTTTTTTTCCACCAATTACTCTCCAACAGAGTTCAACGAACAAGTCCGTTCTCAAGCCGAATTCGAACCGGAGCATGGGCTCTAGCCCCCGCGCGTTTAGTAGGACACAAACCAATAACAATACCACCCAATACCTGATAGGTTCATGCCGCAGAAGCAGATGAAAAAGATGATAAAGCCGAAACACATGGGCAAACAGGCAATCACACGATGTCTCGACGTTTGATCGGCTCCCGATGTCGGTTCCCGATCCTGTTGTGCTGTAAGGTTGGCCATAGCTCGAGCAGCGGCACCGACAACTGTGGTCAACAGAACGCGATAAGGTTTGTCTCTTGGTGGACACTGCCATCGATGTTGTTCCCGAACTACCACCGATGCCTGGTTTTATTCTCAGGTGGCTTTCAGTCACCCGTCTCTCTCCCCTCCCTCCCTCCCTCCCCCTCTCTCTCTCTCTCTCTCTATTATTCCGCGCTCTGTGTCCTCCTCAGTTAGGCTGAGGAAAGAGCGAAGCCCGAATACGGGACCTTTTGGCGCAATTTGCGACAACAAACAAAGCCAATTTGTCCGCCCGTTTGTCCGACATGGCGTAGCTCAGGTCGGGGGCAGCTGATACACGATCATTTATTTGCCTTGACGGACTGGTCAACAATGATTGACTGATTAGTAAGGCGCGAAATAGTGTATGTGTACGACCGAACATCGAGCGGATCTCCGTTAATTGACCCGGGGGGGGGGGGGGGGGATTTGTGCATAGCAGCTACGTATCTAGATACAATAATTATTAGCAAGACGAGTTTACGAATCAAGATCGATATACGAGGCGGGGGCAAGCTATTACAGGCCTTACATCGAATTCGGATACGCTTCGCGAGAGACGTCGTCGTCGTGTGTGTGGATAACTTAGCAGCACCAGCAGAAAACGAGATAGAGAGAAGCTAGACTCATAGTTGTTGTGGGGTAGTGCTACTATAGTAGTTATCTGTTTGTGTCTCTATCCTAGCAATAAACCTACAGCGTAAACAAAAAATAAGAGGGTTATTTCATATTCTAGTTGAGGCATTGCTTGAAGTACCTTACTGCTATTCAGCTTACCAGTTTCTGCAACGCGTGGCTTTGCTTGGCGATATAAAAGCTACAATTTGTTTATATGTTATACATTAATTAACGTTTAGACGGTTGCATTATTAGCATGGTACTGGTCCTGACAGACGATATCCCTGCTTAAAGAATATCCATTTGGGACTATTATTGAAAAGGTTTTAATAATAATTGACCTTAATTCGATTTCCAAAATAAAGATCGAATTCCACACTCAGACGAGTTTATTCCGTACATTAAAATAGATCGTGCTAGTATAATTTTGTTTTAAATGTTTTGGTATTGAATGATCAATCCTTAAGCCCCGTTACGCTACAGACAGATACTTAATTTCAGTCTGCAGTTCCACTTTGTTGGATCCCTTAAGCGTGTTTTCGTATCCGCAGATTTTTTCTTGCCCATAGAGACATTATGTACCAAAAAAAGAGAGACTACGATGGGTCACACAAGTAACATCACATTCCTGGACGGTCTCATAGAATTTGCTAAAGAAACAAAATAAAGATGATATCCTGTTTAATATTCAAAAACTAGTTACGAGCCAAAAACAACCTCTACAATCTCTTCTCAAGGTATGTGTGTTTTTCTAACAGAAGTAATGTAACAGTAAGAAAGTCCCTAATTTTTTCAGACACGGTATTATCACTTCTGTTTTTAAGAAAGACTCTAGATACAATGTGGAACATTTCTGTAAGTTATCCCAAAGTGATGTATCTGTTGAATACTCAAAAAAATCCTAGTGGCACATTTGAGAAAATACTTCAATCTGAATTCCCTTTTAGGTCCATTTCAACGTGGGTTTTCACTACATCATTTTACTTGTACCTAATTCCCTAAGACAAACCAGGGTAGTTACTACTAATAGACGTAAAAGATAATTTTACTGCATTTATTTCGACTAAGAGAACACATTGGCCCGGACTAGTTGTCATCTTTGTTCCGATGAATAAATAAATTCCCATTATGATCAGATAACTTGACGATACTGACGACGTAAATATATATTTCCCATAAGCCTTATCGTCCCCACCCATGACCTTATTAAATGCACTCTCAGCTGGCGTACAGAAAACGGTCTCAAGCCATCGAATTTAATTACGCATTTAATTTAATCGTTTACCGACAGCTACCCCAGTGTGTAATCGCCGGGGTGCAGTCCAGATTATTAAATCGGTTGCGTTAAAGATGCTCTCCCGACACGACGTTGTTTTATAGAGGGGAATGCATTACGCACGTCTTATATTAAGCGCCATAATGGCGATCACCAGAAGGAAATTGGTGCATTAAAGACAAAAAATGGAATTATCTTCGAATCTTTAGACCCATTTGAAAACCTGATTCTACACTCAGTGAAATGACTAGCTCATCCAGTCAATCCTCATTCGCCGCCACAGTCGCATCCGATTCATCATCTCCTTCAGCATCATCATCATCATCACCAACTGTGGCAGTTCCTGTCAACAACAAAAACAATTACAGTAAAGTAGAGTAGTGACCGTTCTTGTTGACAAAGCGAAAGAGACGTCTAAGCCAAGCAGATAGTCGCCCAGTCTTCATCGGATCAGCTGCGCGGATGTCAGTTCCCTGGTTCCCTCGGTTGCGAAGGTGATTGAGGAGCGCGTTTTCCTCTCTCGTATAGCGCTCACTTACGCTGCTTCTAATTTCAGCAATGCAGTCAAGCAAACGTTAGGTGGCTCACTGTCTGTCTGGCCTTTAGGCACCCAACAGGACTCTTCGTTGATATCTACTGTTCTGCCTGTTTGTGAATGAAGAGGATGAAACGGTCCTAGGAAGTCCTATGAACTGCACCTATTTGGGCTCCTAAAGAGGGAATATTCATGCTGGCACGGCCACCAAGGTCTATCCTGGTCACCTATCACCTGAGAAAGTCGCTCTAAGTTTGACGGTCTGGCAGTTGACTTACCATCGTGTTGCCTTCATTCAGATCTGCCCAACGTTGACTATTGTCAATTGTTAGGCTGTTGGGTTCCGATGCCCTTTTAAGATACCGACACATGATGTTGGACCAATACTTGATCAATATCTAAACTTACTACTGATCCTGACATGAAACCTGAAAAGGCTGAAAACCTTCAGTGGTATCTGGTCTTGTTGCATCTGGCCACAAAGCTGTTCTCACCTTGACGTGATTGATTGGTCCACTTTGCGTAAGTCTGTGAATTACATGTACTCAAAGTTTATCAGTTGCTGTCGGTACTTAATAACCATGATCTCCCTCTCTCTTCGACAAGTCGCGACCCGTACAAAAGATTCTGGATTACGTCTCACGCTTAGAACGTCGTATTGCCTCTGATTCCCCTAAGTCTCTCCCGTATGCTCACCGTATCAAAACAGCAACAAAACGTCATGGATTGCTAACTGAGCTGAAACTGATCTCGAAGTTACTCGTGCTTTCTTTGCTATTCTCATTCTAAAGTAAAATAAACACAGAGTCGCTTTTTGTGTTAGATCTTGCTCACCATTAATACCTTAGAGAAAGCCAACTCTACTTTTTAGCAAGTCAGTTTGCTTCTCTATTTCGTCATCCGGCTACCACTATAAACCTGTCAGCGGCGCTTATCACGTAACACGTGTTTGTTCCAACCCACGCCGCCCGACCAGTTGGACTCGCCAATAGTGCTTTCGGAAGCAGAGATGTACAATTTACTCACAAAGCATTAGCCAAAATGAGCTTTACCCCAGATGAGATACCGCCTATTTTCTATGAGAAGTTGCCCTGTTCCTCTCTGATCCTCTAAATACATGTGTGGATAATAAATGTATGTGGACCTTTAAGAGATCCTGTTTTATTGTTCCTGAAAATACTGTAACCTTGATCCATAAGGGGCAAATAGCAGATGTGAGAAATTACATATTGCATCTTAGAAAAACTACTTGTGGCGTATATATGGAGTTATTTGTATAAAAAAAGCTACTCATTTCCACTTAGCACGGCTTCGGTGCCCAGGGCTCGCTCACATCAACGTGTACTTAACATCTCGAGATGTCACAAGATTTGGCTATGTTTATAAACTCACGACCCCCCGTCTCACTGCGTATATGATAAACAGAAGAGTGATTTTGGTCGTGTTAATCATACTCGTTACTTACGAAAATGTCTGATGCGAAGTACGCAGAATATCTTAAATTGTACTGCCAAATTGGAAACCAATCACATAACGCTTTGACAAGCTGTAAATGGTGTTTGGCGCTGGTGTGCGGAAAATGGAATGCTTTAGAGCATGGACATTTAGATTATGAGGTGTCACACTCTCCACAGCAATTGTAATTTGCGATCCTGTTGTTCAATGTCTGCCGAGTTCGATTTCAGCTTTATGTGACACCATTACTCAAATTTCTCAACAACAATCTTGAGGTGGAAGAGTGCGACTGCCGTCGGGACAGACCGTCGCCGGACATGGCTTACTTCTCCATAAAGAGAGACCAACGTTGAGGCTTTTCCTTCAGTGACACCAAGATAAAAAAAATACACACAAAGAAAATAAAATCCCAAACTCTGTCCTCCTGAAAAAATATTGCTAACAAATGAATGCTAAAGCCTTTTATCATCGAATTGACGGCGCAAGCTGACATCATTCGTGAAAATCACGTGGAGTCGTCCCGAATAAGCAATATGGAGTTGGATCAGGCCGCTCAACTGTTGCTACCCGCTGCTTCTCTATACGCTAATTAGTCGATTTCCAAGCCGCATTTGATTTCGCACCGCATAGTTACAGGACTGGCAGAAGCAGGTACACCTACAAACATCGCAAAGTTGTTCTGCGCCATTTTCCAGGAAAGCCCTACATCAATCGACGATAGACTGGCTGAGCTCGCGCATTTTCCTCAAACCGCTGGAGCCGCCCAAGGGGATAACTTGAGCCCGCTAACCATCCCTCTGTTTCTAGCTGACCTACCAAAGAAAAATGGAGGGCTCAAGATAAATGGCTCACACTTTACGCAAACAGTGTTGTTATGCACAGAGCATCAAGACTTCCTGACAGTAGTTCCTGGCTAGGCTCTCTACCTATGTCTGCGAGCTTGGACTGGAAATCAACGTGGACTGGAAATCATTCGCATTTGGGAAGGCCGGTATACATATAGAACTATTCAACATCAGTGCAATAATGTCCTGCGCTTAGAAAGGCGTTTCTCGCACTAACTTCTATGAAGTGGTCCGTTTCGCAGTCCACGGGCTTTACCATGTTCTCTGTGCGTTCAAGGGCTACCATGTGTCGCAACAGCCATGTAGATATATCATATATATATATATATATATATATATATCATATATATATATATATATATATATATATATATATATGTATATGTATATGTATATATATATATATATATATATATATATATATATAAATCGTTGCATTTGCCTGTATCTTTTTACATCGTACTAGCTGTTGCAGATCATGCGACAGTGGCTGCTGCTGCCCTATTGCGAGTGTCCTCCCATTCTGCCCCTTCACTGGCTGGCGACAGCGGTTCGCCCCGCTTTTTTACCTCCCACATCCTACATCTTATAGCAGGAACCGATCGCAGCTGGTAAGTCGTACAGCATCAATACGTCTACTAAGCCAAGACAGGGCAACCGAACACGCGCTGTGATTCTGTCGCAGAGTTGTGTCGATGCTCGCTTAAACATCTACGAGCAACACGCTGCCCGCATCTACGCTCACGCGGCGCTGGCGCGTTACTGTGATTGGCATCGCTATCGGCCGGCCTCAGCCAGCTACCAGAACATACAGGCTTCTGCTGTCGGTAGCAGCGCCTCTGTGCCATCTATCTTTCCTTGTAGCTTGGTATCTATCTAGCGCTCTAGCGCTCGACCGACTGACTGACGTAATGCACTTATCGTGTTCCCCTCATCCCCTTCCGACTGCCTTGCTTAACAACTGGCTCTTGTCTGTTATCGACCGACGCGCCTTTCAGCGCACCTCGTCGTCGGGGCAACTACCCTCATTCCTGCGTGTCGATGTTTGTGTGTGTGTACCTGTGCGTACGCGTGTTGATGTACATGACACGCCGGGTCCTGCACTATCTACCCAACAGGTGCGATCGTCTTTTTCTATCGATACTCGCTTTTTTTGGCCTTCTTTCTTCTGTCTTTTCCTTACTCGTTTCAGAGTATTCTTTACTATTTTTTCCTCGGCTTTTTTTTCTTCTTCCTCTTCTTTCTGCCCTGGTCCTTGCCTTTCCTTCCGTTTCTTTACCTGCCGCCACGCCGTTTTTTTTTGGCAGCTCATCTACCTACCCGTCTGGGCTTTGCCGTAGCCAGGAACAATCCCAGACGATTCCCTGGCCCACTTAATCGCCTCGAGACGTGCCCTGAATTGCTGACGACGATGACGACGACGACAAACGATGCTGTCGTCTGTCTTGTCGTTGTCGTCTCTGTGCCAGGACACCACTCAACCACTGTGGCTACTGTAAAGTTTGCCAGGCCACTGCAATTATGCCGGTTTGCAGATTTCCGCCTGCCACACCTGTCCACTCTCTCCATCGCGTTTTCAACACCTTGTTGCAGATAAACCGTTCTATGGCAGACACAACAGCAACAATGAGCTTGCGGCTCTTGTTACTCCGAGGACTCTGCCTTACAACGTATTAAACGACCAGTTCCTAGTTTTGCCTAGTTTAGGCGTTCCCCTAGACCTCATTGCAAGTTTTGTGTGGCGGCGCTAAGTGTTAACAGGTTATCGGTCGTGAGCATTAATATTATTTGCATTATTAACATCCTGATTTGGTGAGTTTCATTTGTAGACATTGTTTATTTGCTCCCGATATCACTCCGACTGGCCAGCTCAGCTATAAATTGAACCGACGGGCACGCTGACTTCGTTACATACCGAACGAGCATCAGAAATCCAACTGGGCTATTCATCGCCAAGCACAGCAATGATTGTAATGATCTGAACTGCCTATGCTTTACGCTTAGCGTTCTTAAAGTTTGCCCCTAAACGGTGATACATTATATCAACAATAGCCCCATTAATACACTGCGTGCGTAAATAATATAGACGGTTGGTAAGACGTTGTCGACAGAACGAAGTCGTCCCAAGTAATAGTAATCCCACATTTTGTTATAGTTTTTTCTTTGTTATTTTATTATTAAATGTTTGTTGTAAAATTCGAAGGAAAATAGTCCGTCTCCTAGAATGGTATAGATATCACTTCGTTAACTAGCCTAACTGGGTGATTATTCTCAGCGGATATTTCTGCTCTCATTACTCCAATATCACCAGACCACCTTTTTCGTCTTCGAAACGCCGTTGCTACTTTAGGTTTGTTCTGTGATGTCGACTGACCAATTTGTACTCGTCCAGTACAGTTGTATCGCATCCATCTCACGACAGCATTCCAATCATATCGTGCCCCACGTCAAACTCCATGCAGAGTGCATGCATATACAAATGTATAAGTCTTATTTGATGTCAAGCCAGAGCGTGTACTGGGTTTCCGTGGTCATAGTCGCAGGTGCAGCATTTCATCGCATGGTCTGCGAGCTTTCGCCAATAAGGTCTATTTTCTCGTCGCACGGCGCAGAAGTTTTTTATTCACCATATGTCATTTTTGACGCCATGTTGCGGTGTTTATGATTACTCTCTCTCTACTTGCTCGTTGAACAGATTCAGTTGCGGGCCACTGTGCTTGATCTTCTTGTTTGTTGTATATTCGCGCACATGATCGGGTCATGATCGATAATGCACGTGTCTACCTGTGCTTTAAAGTCAGATCCACCAAGCATGCGTGCCTTATCTCACACTATAATTGCGCATCATGCCAACATGCTTCCTTATAGTTCAATGCTGAGAAATTCCAACTGGCCACCGGAAATCATGGTATTTCTATGACCCACCTGAGCGTATCTATTTGCGTACTCAGCGCGATGCAATTTCAGTGTATTTTAGAGGTTTTAAGCCTATTGCGGTCCCACAAAAGAGTATGCTTGAGACGACGATATGCGTAACACCGTGTAACGCTAAACATTTTGTTCGACCACATACGGCAGCATGTTTTTTCCTGCCTGTCTGTCTGGTTTGATCTATGGTAATGTGATTTTATAAATTTTTTAATCCTATTTATTTCATGTCTATTTTCGGCTTTGTTTGTAGTTTATAGCCTACTTAACCCAAATTTGATTCAACGTCTACACATTACCGCCAAATTGGTGAAAATGTGGTAGTACATCGTCAAGCACCAAAAACGTCACCTTCTATGAATTTCACTCTAAATTAATGAAATACTTGAGTTTCCTCTAGTATTGCAATAAAGAGGTTTCGCAGGTAAACGTCGACTCTGTCGCTCAGCTGAAGTGAATGGAGTCTATTTGCAGAAACACTGGCCTTGCAGAACAACTGGTGTTCCAAATCACTTAATCCTTCAATACACTGATTGTAAACAAATGAAACTGCACGCGGCGCTTTAAATTTGAGCGACTGGACCGTTTATATTTGGTCTCATTGACGCTCATTTCACACTAACCTGGACCGATGACACTGCAAGAATGCAAGTATCCGTCCCGGCCCGGCCGTTCGAAAATTCGAAAACGCAATTATATAGTGCACAGTACCAGTGAGGCGCCATTAGTGCGTGTTGGATTGCTCACGAATGCGGATACCGAGTGCAATTGCCCAGGACGTTTAGGACCTCAGGTTTTCGCACTTTTCACCGATTTTTCGCAGAATTTGCTGCTCTAATATAGTTTATGTTAGGAGAGTTGTTTGATGAAACTGTTGACATACAAGATAAGAAACTGCCGTAGCGCCGATCTGAGCTTCCTTTGCCAAACTATACTAGCTGCCCTTGTTTGCGCTGTTTTTTAATCGTTTTCCCGACTCTAGGCGGTGCATTTCTGCAGCCACCTGCCATTTTCTGGCTCCATCACTGGGTGCAGTCCTCCCATCGTGTTGACCGTATGTCGGGACATACTTCTTAACGGGCAAATCATATGGAGGTCAAGTCCAGGATGAATATTTGGTAAAGTTTCATTGACAACTTTGATGTGGTGAATTCAGGGAACTGTTCAGAATCTAGCAGAAAATCTGTATGAGCCGAGAGCTGCTTGACTTTGACAAAATAATTTGTGCGACAACAGTTTGACAATCTTTAGGAATGCCTTAGATATGCATATCCAAGGCAAGCGCTTTGTTAACAATACTGTAAATTTCCGTATAATAAAATAAAACAAGTTGCAACTAATGAAGTTTGACACTAAGCGGATACTGGGGACACTAGATATTACCTCGGGCCGATGCGATCTTATTCGTTACTTAATTATACGTGTATATACATAAATGTGCCAGTAAAAAGGATGTACGTATAATACGTTACATATTATCTTCTGTTTTATTACTGTTAAGAACCTAGTTAGGAGAGACACTGTCATGTTTTAAAACTTGCCTATTGCATTTTAAAATTGTCACGTTTAGCTTCAGGCTGCACATTACTATTGCGTAGTTCGACGACCTGCAATTCAAGAACATTCGAAGACACATTGTTAGTTATTTTGTTTAGTAGGGTTAACGAAAAATATTTGTAATTTAAATTGTTACGAAATTAACCGGGTACATGAATTGTTAGTACCCTTAAAGATATAAGTTAAATGCAGCAATGTTGCCGTGAACCCTAAGTTTTATGGGGCTTTTGTCACACTTTTGCTTTGTCAGCGTTGCATAACATTTAGCCTATATCTTCAAGTGTACTAGAACAATTCATGTATCCGGTTAGCTTCTTATCTAAATGATTTAGATGACAAATGTTCGCATGTTTACAAATGTTCGCATGTTTAAGCATAAAATGTGACATGCATAGCACATGGATCAACGAGTTCGACTTAGGACGTGGCAAGCAGCAAGCGGTCAAGCCTCACATTTATAAAAAAAAACAATAGTAATAATAATAAAATTAAGCTTGTTTGGCACGTTGCGATTTTGTTAACGTTTTTTAAGCCCCTAGCGGAGTAGCAACGAATTATACAGGTATAGTTTCTTTTCCGTAGTTTCGGAAGTAATGCCAAAGCAATACTGAGCCTGTGGGCAAATACATGAGGAAGAATACGGGTTTAATGGGTTTGTGAGTCCCACATTTGTCACACTAGCTGATCGTAACGCATGTGCATCAAGCATTCCTAAAACCTTCCAAAAATTAAGCAATGTAATTCCTTGTTGTAACTACCGCTTAATGTCTTTGACAACATTAGCAAATAGGCACAATATTAAACATTGTACAGAAACCCATAGATTACCTATCGCGCAATCGCGCACACTAATTCAGCTGTGAAATAGAAAAAAAATAAACGACATATCGCCCGCCGTATGCAACGCAAAGAAACCGCAATCAGATATACACGACCATAAAAGCGCACAACATCAAAACGGGTTAGGTTCGGATATATGAGGTTCGCATTTCCACAACCTTTCAGTATGCGTTCGTTCCGTCTGTTCAGTCGGTCATCCGTGTATGTTGTGTTTGTGCGTGCAGGCTCTTCGCAAAGAACTGTTTCCGGGAGCTCATGGTTGCACTACTCTCTCAGAGTTGATAGCCGTCAGGTGACATCGGGCGGTCCGGGCAATCGCCGTAAGCTTCTGTCGCTAAGGCGGCAGCGGGTATCTTTCTCACCCAATCGAGACTGGTCCCGTTCGCACACGTTTTTTCAGCACTCGGGTAGGCGCGATGGTCGCCTGATAGAAGCTCTACTTTTTCACGGCTAACGGTTCTTACAGTTGGGCTACTAGAAGCAGTAACAGTAGCGGCCGCCGGGGCAGGACTGGCGGCCAGAACAAGGCTCATTCCTGACTCGCTTGGACTCGGCGATTGACTGCGGCCACGTACAGAAACGAGAAAACAACGGCAGTACCCTCTGCCCGTGAGCTTTCGGCAGAACCGACCCGATGATGGCTGTTCAGAAGCTCGCCACGTAGACGATGAGGACCCGCTGCTGCTGCTGCTCGCCAAGTCGTTTTTGATGGCAACCATGGCAGTTGAATTCGTCAATCGCCTCGTCTCTATGGCTCAACAGCTCTCGTTTCAGCGTTTTCAGTTGACACCCAACTTCGTTATGACGGAACAATAGGTTGATCTCCGTTCTGGGTCAGCGACTACGACTGGGGCAAAACATTAGGCACGTATACTTGAGCACTTCGCTTGCCCCTCCTCTTTGATCTCTCTTTATCTACATGTTCTCCCCTCGGAAATTTCATTCGGCTTCTCATCTACATGTATCCCTATTTATCCTTTTATCTATTGTGAAATCATTAATGAATACAGGTTTGTTGTGTCCGCCTACGCAGCGGATAACATATTCGGACTATTAGTACACCTTTCGTTACCAATATGACAATAAAATAAACATAAAATATAACCGTTATCTTCCGAGACTCTATGCACGGATAGTAGCTATCATATACAAACACTCGTCCTCAGCTACGGCTGCAACTCCTGTTGGCAATAGACAAATTAGCAGTGACTTAGATTTTATTTAAAATACTAGTAAACCTGTGCTCGTTACGTCTGTACTGCTAACCAAGCTTTACAAAGACAGTAAAATCATGAAAACGTCGACATTCCCTGGGCTGTGATTCCGACACCTTTATGTTTCTCCGATACTATCCGCCCTATCCTCCTTTATTAATTTTTTTTAGTTATCACTAAGATAGATTCTGGCCACTGAGCTGTTGCTGTCCCGTATTAGAACTTCACCAAAATAAGTACTTGCACTTGGTTGAAAATGTGCAAAAACGTTCTGAACAAATATTTGTTTGGAGGTACTTTGCTACGTCCCACCCTGGGTATTATTACAACTGTCAATATCCTGATGTGTCAAAGCGTCAGTGCTATTTTATGTCTATCTTCTATAGCTGTTCATCCAAGATACTTCACTTACGTTTATTTTTCTAGAGCTGCCTACCCCCAGGCCTTCTATTGGATAATAACGTACCATTAAATCACCTTTATTATCACCTAAAGAAGTGTGTGCTACAATTATCATGACCATATATTTATTGTTTTTAGTATACGTACTCCTAAAAAACTTTTTCTGGCAGACCATTTTTTCTTGTAATCTAATACACTTGATACCTTGATAGACATTTCCTCTGTGAAGTCACTCACAGGCTCATCGTTCTCATGCTTTTCTCTTTCCGGCAGGACGCAGTCGCTGGTGAATATTACCTTAATGTATTCTAGCTCATCATGTTAATCAGTGGATTTGACTCTCTAGGGCATTGTTAGCGTGACTACCATTAACTAGTAATTGATTCTAGTTCTTTGACGTCCAACAAGAACTACCTCAAAGTAGTCTGCTCACGCTTTTGTACCATGTCGTTGCATACCGTTTTACTATTTAGTCAGGGCATACAATTCTGTAACTCCATCTCGTCATATTTGTGCGATGGTCGCATTCTATTCGTGCTACGGATTTGGATGGCTGCAGTTGTTCTTCAGGGCCAAGCCCGAAAGAGTTTTAGTGAGACTTGAAATAGTCGAATTTTTTTTCCTTCTGGCCTGACCGTCGGATCTAGTAAAATGCCTAACACTAACCTGTACATGGTAACGATTATAATACGTTTCAGTCCTTCTAGCATCGTCACTTTTACATCGCTCTCGCTACCTGTGCTTTGGTTAGCATATTCTTTTATATCGTCATCACTGTGGCTTAACTGGAGACGACTTACAAACAAAGCTCTGTAACGTGGTCTCTCCGGAATATCCTTATCGTGAACAACTTTCAGGTTCGAAATTTTGTTCATCCTTGTGGTTGTTGGGCTTGCTCCCGTTCAGCCTTGCGCCGCTTATCTCTGTTGTCTTTCTCTCTCGGGATCTTTCTACTGTCTATTCCGTCACGCGCATGGTTGAAGTTGATGCCACGTGGTATGATACTTCCGCGTAGCAAACCGTACTAAACGTGGCGCTAATTACCGTTGCTGTTGCTTTGATGCTGCTGCGAGCTTTTGTGTTGGTCCTGTTGACGTCCGATGGTGTGCTATTGAGTTTAAGTTATTGGCGTGCTATTGACCTTTTTGGCAAAATCAGCTATCTGCTTTCGTAATATTTGGATTTTGTCTAGGCAGCCGCAGCTGGACTTTGAGCTCAGTGATCAGCTTACTAGTACGTCGGACCAAAAACACGTCTTGCAAAAATGTTCGCTCCTGTCCGGGATTTGAAAGCAGCAATATGTGTGGGAAGATTTGCTGCAGTCATTGCAAGTCGTTTAGGACGTTGGTTAATGAAACTCTGCGACTCCCTCAGAAATTCTTTTGTCCCAATTTTTGTCAAAAAGTACACTTATGTTAGAGCACACAAGTAACGTGATCGACCTGTTGCCCTTGCGATAGCTGACAGTCACTTGTATAAAAACCCAATGTTAGCTGAATGTGGCTGATAGATCTAAAATAAAAACGAATTTTATAGATATTATTCATCCCCAAGAAGATACGATTACTATATCCTTACCGTAAAAATACAGTTGCAAATAAAAACAATAATAAGAAACCGTCTATATCTTTGGATAGTACGTATACTTATACGTATAGTCATTATATATATATATATATATATATATATATATATATATATATATATATATACGACGTCGAGTTCCTAAGAGCGGCGCTCCCCGACTCGCAAAAACCTCGCAGATTTGGATCTATCCCGATCTCTATGAATGGTGTATGAGACTCCGCATATGCAAGTACGCTTCTGGGGCTCGGCGTCAAAAAGAGGAATCTTATGGATTTTATTGTTTTAACGTTGCAAGGGACCTTAAGGATATACCGCTCGCACCGAGTCCATAAGAGTGGGGGCTGCCAACAAGCAAGGACACGGACAGCTAGATCTTCCCTTCACGTAACACCCTTTTACCACAATTTTTATTAAGGCGAGCACTGCCAAGTGTGCAAACGTATTGTAAATTATTAATAATCATCACAATTTTTCTATACATATATATATATATATATATATGACAACGCTCATGATTTCATTAAGAATATAGGTGGACCGACAGTTGTATCCTGAGAACGTGTGCACTGGGAACATTAATCTATATCTCGTATAGAGTGGGTTGGGACTACAACAGCGCGCCCCGGACAGACGCCGTGTTCCCGCGTTGGACGTCGAGATCGAGGCGCTGTCGCAAGAAAGTCGCAGATCTCTTGTCTCTGATTGCGAGGTTAAGCTGCTTATCGTCCCGATGTCGAGGAGTTTGCGGGTGACCTCGCCTGGGCCGCCCAGAGTCTCGAACGCTAGCGGTTGAAACTCGTGTGGGCTAATGACGCGTATTTTGCGAGTTTCCTCGTCTTGGCTAGAATACTACCAGCGAGCTGCCGAGGCCGTCCCGCTATCGACCATACAAGGTGCTACTAAGTCGGTGATTGTGGCTTCCCAGACAAGTATCCTGGCCCCGATTGAAAGGGGTAGGAGTTATCTCATCCGGGCGGTGGTTATCGTCAACGGAAAGGCCCTGGGGCTCTAGAATGCAGTGGAATCCGCAAGACCGGAGCGCTCGGTCGATGTTGTTGTTAAATGCATATTTTTTTTGGCGCCAAGAAGTGCGGACGTGTATCTACGGAGCTCCGAGGGGTCACGCTTGCCCGTGTCAATGCACGAAGAAAAACCCAAATAGTTGCATACCGCGGTGATGCGGGAAGCTCGGTGATCATTTCAGTGTATTGTGCGTGGCTCTACGACGGAGGAGTAAGGAGCCAGGCCGCAGTGAAAATATTATTTAAGTTCGTTTTAGCAGGGCGAAGCATAACGAAACCATCCCCGCAGCGGTCTTGACTCTCCGAGGGGTTTCGCCGCGCATTTTATTTAAAATTTTAAGAGCTGCTTAGCTACAATGCGTTAACGCAGTGTTTAGGTGTCTTTAGGTAATTGATCAAATCTCAATATGGCAAGTGATGCTGAATCACCACCGGGTAGGATACGGTCGGCGATGCCCAACCCAATAGATTCAGCTATGAGTCTCCAAGGCTACACGCGCAGCGGCAGCTTAAGATACTCGCCGGCTAGCTCATTGTTGGAATGTAACTGTGGAGGAGTGTTAGAGAAGAGGAATGCGCATGAAGTGATTTTTCCCGCTGGTCAACTATGAGATCAGTCTGATTTTTGTTATATAGCGATTGCATTAAAATAGATAGACCTGCTATCTCAGTGTTATGATCCTATGATAAGCTTCTTCTTTCCAACATTTGAGGAGTTCTGCCAGCACAATTGCTATGCTGTACAATATCAGTACGTATACATACATGTAATAACGCGTCAGATTGCTTCGGTATAGCACATGTGACTATCTTTATGGTCAACGCACACTGCAGCTATAACTTCGGCACCACATGTGAATATTACTTGTCCATCCCTTAGCGCAACAACACTAGCTAACTTTATTTATTTGCCATATATTTGAATTCAAAAGTGAGAAAATAACATACCAATGTAGCGCGGCAAATAGAGACGGGGTCGAGAATTGGCTGAGAGCTCAATCAGCCAACACTGAGGTTGCACTGTAACCGTGGAATTGTCGTTGCTGTTGTTGCAGCAATTGATGTAGGTATTTTATTATTTATTGTGGCCACGACTCTGGTAGTATAGTCTGCGGATCGCGCTGCCACAAGGGGACTGTCATAACGCGACAGACCTCTGTTAACGACCAGCCTACGTCCTGTTAGGTACAGTTGTACAAAAGCATTATCGGAAAATCGCAATGTGTACAAACGGGAAGCAAAAGTGTAGACAGACACAGAGATACAGACAGACGTGTTGGCAGACGGTTTGTAGTCTAGCTTCTTATCTGTCTATTTCCACATCACTAATCCGTGTTTCCGGGACTACTCAACCCTAAGACCCAACTCTAGACCTGGCAAACGCAAAGAAAAAAACGATGTCCTTGACAAAAGCAGGCGACAAACAACGCTGAGTTCCCGATACTGCAAGGTCTGGTCGGCAGGTCCGCACCAGCTCAAGCCACGTGTGCTATACTGAACGATGTAGCTAAGCTAGGTATAGCGGGCAGTTCACTCTCTCTACATATATATATATATATATATATATATATATATATGTATATAAATATATCATCACGACTGTTATTTCGAAGGTCTTGGAATCCGCATTGTCTGGTATCGTACGCGCAGCAGCGTTGCAATGGCACAGCCAGAGAGAAAAGCTCAGTGGACGCTATCTTGCTGGTCAGGTCGATCCAGCTAGCTTGCCGTGGCAATTTCAAAGAAACGGCGGCAACCCCAAATACGAAAATGACGAACAGCAATGACGACAGCATTACGGCCCGTGTATCAGAAGCTCGGTGACGCCCGGGGCAGACTGACCTCAAAGGTCAGAGCACTTCCATGCGTGCCTTGAGTACAAACATGTAGATTCCGCAGGAGAATAGAGAAAATGGAGAAATGGCATAATAAGCCTTGCGCGGGAAATCAAGGTAGTGCAACCAAATTGCGAACGACATGGCGTGGTAGAACTGTTAACCGCGAAAGCACTCCGGGGAATAGATATTCTCATTTTGACGAACACCTGGCATGTAAAACATTTACTTTGAGGGATTTTACGAATATCACGCGCTAGCACATAAAGGTTAGAGACGAGGAGGTAGACTATGTGGGGGTTTCAGCATTTGCGAGAGCAGAATTATTAAAAATTATACGTTATAACCTTTTGGCATTATCACGGAGATAGGATGTTGGTTCGTGGCGAGCCGGGCCAAAATATCTTCGAATGGAGCACTGGGCAGACGGTCATCGACGTTTTTGTCACTGACGAACACGTAGATGATTTAACGTCTTTGAGAGAAAATACGTCACTTTGGGAAGGAGCGGAACTTAGAACGCTTAGATCTATGTAAATAGAGGAGGGCAGTAGAAGGCCAAACCGGGACAAAACTGGATAGTGGGATACTTTTAAAAGATGTTGGGCAAGTGTTTTCACCAGATGAAATTTGAACAGAGACCTTGCGCGTTAACTGAAAGAAAAATAGAAAAATGCAATGGTTCTGCGTCAAGAACAGAACAGGAACCCTTGGTTTGACAAGCGGTTAAAAGCAGCGAAAGGCTAACCAGAGAATACGTGAAGATTTTTCAATAAATGATGTTGTTTGCGATAACGGTAAAAATATACAAAGAGTATATAATAAAGAAAAGCAACAACCAGAGGGAGTTGTTACAAGGGACAGAGGAACAATTGCACAAATGGCAAAAATAGAAAAGAAAATTGCACTGCTTAGTGGAGACTGCGCATCTGATAAAGCAATCTGCTAGCGTGCAAGGAGCCACTACCTTGATAAAAATAATACCTGAGTCAAAGATACAGAATATGCACGGAAACGGGTAGCTCGTGCAGTCACAATCAAAGACGCTATGAGGAGAAATGAAAGTCTTCTCTAGCTAAGCTTGACAAATTTATACATTACGAAGACTTACCTAACGCATGAAAAGAGAATACCCTTATTGAGGAACTGGAAGCTTAGTTAAAAAAGAACACATTAGAGATGCCTTATAAAGTATTATCTGGGATAATATCAAATAGACTCGAGTACATTCTCGAACCCCTCAGGTGTTGTCAAACATACTGCAGTTGCCCTTAGTATAATTTAAAAAGAGCCAATAGCACCTCATATGAGATAAATTAAAGATGGCTGATCTACAGTTACTAGATAGGGTAAACTTTTTACCATAGAAGTATTTTTTTGGGGGCCTAGCTGATACTTGCAGGAACAGAGTAGTCCGTATCTCGGAGGGGGGACCCAATCATGGCGAGCAGCCACATAAGAATAGACATTCAATTAGGGCATTTGCGGGTTACGAGTTTTAACACGTGTTATGCAGCATGGACGGATTCCGAAGGTCCTCAGGGGCGTTGCAAGAGCGCGAATATATATATATATATATATATATATATATATCAACCTCCTTAATGAAATAGCGTAGCTTATGCACAATAAAATCGCCTGTGTTCATGTTGTTACTCGTCGAAAATATGTTGCATCTTTTTGAGCCCACTGCTTCTTAACGTCGATGAGCAGCGGAAGGTGGCCTGCGTGTGCCAGCATCTGCATCTTGAAAACTTTGTCGTAAGGACAGCGTTGGCACACTTGAATGGATAAACAACAAATTACACGTAAATACGCTGATCTGAAGAAATCCTCCTATATTCGCCCCTAATGGGCGACCTGCCGTATCCGTCACTCTGATAATAATAATAATAATAATAAATATTAGTATTATGCACTGTAGCGATAAAAAGAAAAGATACGAAATAAAAGTCATCGCCGTAGGTAGGCTGATCTGATGACCAGAAGTAGATATATGCTGAGAATGGCAAGAAGTCTATTAAAAAAATACCTAGGCACCCATGCACTGTATACAATACAGCTGCCCTACAAATGATCTCTTGGGCATCAAAAATTATGCTAGTTGTATAGACAAAACATAAATTGATTCACGCCGGTCTTGCCACCTGATGCTTTCTACCTATCATTAAAGCTGTCTTTGGGCACCTGTTATGGATAAAGAAGCATTAATTAATAATAATAATAATAATAATAATATAATAATAATAATAATAATAATAATAATAATAATAATAATAATAATAATAATAATAATAATAATAATAATAATAATAATAAATATTAGTATTATGCACTGTAGCGATAAAAAGAAAAGATACGAAATAAAAGTCATCGCCGTAGGTAGGCTGATCTGATGACCAGAAGTAGATATATGCTGAGAATGGCAAGAAGTCTATTAAAAAAATACCTAGGCACCCATGCACTGTATACAATACAGCTGCCCTACAAATGATCTCTTGGACATCAAAAATTATGCTAGTTGTATAGACAAAACATAAATTGATTCACGCCGGTCTTGCCACCCGATGCTTTCTACCAATCATGAAAGCTGTCTTTGGGCACCTGTTATGGATAAAGAAGCATTAAACTGGCTATCACTGTGGACTAACGTTTACGTAATAGAGTTTTTTTTCAAAACTAAAAACCAATTAACACCATTTTGAGTGAATTTGGAAATTACAGAATGTACGCCACTTGCAGACCGTTGTAACGCCGTGAAAGTTTTTTAGTCCGCAGATCATTATGTGGAAACTGTGTATAACCTGATAACAACATGTCTGCTTCTGTAGTCAGACCGTTTGCAAGCGCCTGCGGTGACGCCCTAGATTTCAGGGTTCATGGTGCATCACATTTACACAGTTTCCTTCTGATAATAGAATAATTGCGGTATAATAACAATTAATTATAATAGCAGAGCAGTAGTCAGTCTGCACGTAAACGTGGCACGAAACGTGATTCAAGATTCAAAGATTCAAAACGTGGTTTATTATAGGAACTGCATAATACAATGCTTTAGTTCTCATTATAAATGTGTATATATATATATATATATATACATATATACTCGTATCTATATATATATATATATATATATATATATAAATAAATAGAATACAAATGATTTGCTGTCAGTCATGAACAGCCATAACATAAGTTTAGTCAATCATGAAGTATCACAAATCATAAACACAACACAAATAGCATGTGTGCCTCAACTATGACAAATGTGACATGATCTGTTGAATCTTTCCGAGAATCTTACTCTACTGAGCAAGGTGGTTTAGTGGCAAAGCCATTGACTTGCATTCGAGAGATCGAGGGTTCAAGACCTGGACTAGCCGCTCTTAAACTGGTTTTCATGGTTTCCAATTTAGACAAGGCGAATACTAGAGTGGAGTACAATCGACTCGGATCGGACAAAAACGGAGAGCACAGATGTCTCAATAAAAAAAGATGGTGCATTACCATCCAACCGCCCCTTTAAAAAATCTTAAGTGAAAGAACCTATGGCGCTCGTCCTACCGCGCCTCCTGGCATTCGTCGGCAAAAACCAGTTTAAAACGCGTCTAGTTTACAGCACAAAGCTAGTATAAAGTTGCGTTAGTAGCCGTTGTTTCTCTCGGACTAACTCTCGGACGACTCGGGGTTTTCGATTTTTTGCTCCATTTACGCGCCGTTAGGTTTATGGGACAACGGGCACAGTATAAATACGGTCCAAGGCTAAGTGATACTTCACACAGATTGTGAATTGCACAAATGATCTCCTTGCACCTAACGCCCCTTATAGAATATAAGTTGTCACATCAAATAAACTTATTGGTCCAGTTACCACATCCAATACATTTAATTTAACAGATTTTCTAAAGATCCATAAACGTAGCACTTTCTCATGTCAATTATCTTTAGTATACATAAATTATCTCGGGGGCTACGTTCTGAAAGGCGTCTGAATAAAACGTTTAGATACAACCAGTAGAAACGCCTCTGTTAATCGTTAAAAAGTATGCATCTAAAAGTGCTAAACGTTCAAGTTAAACTACACTGCCCACTTTGCTCTGTGTTGGTTCCCGGCTTTGCAGAATATATATATATATATATATATATATATATATATATACTGTATACTTACAGCATATTCTAATTGCACTGTCTGGGTTTTGTAGCCAGTGTATACACTATACCTATATAGAAGTTAAAATTAGTGAAATATAATTAGGGGCTATATTTCACTAAAACAACTATATAGGTAGACTCACCTTACCTAAATCTAAAAACCGGCACAATCACTTCCACTTAAAAACGCTAAAATGCACTTCAGACAGGCCTTTGCAATGGTGAACGCACTGCTAACCTATCTAACACAGTGACGCGGCGAATTATAACAATTTTGCATCTTTTAAATGCAAAATGGAACTGTTTGACGGTGTTGGATCTCACAGTTCGGTCACACTGGTGGCCACGATGGTCTGTGGCAAAACTCCCGTTAAAAAGCCAGATATAACTTGCGATCTAGGCAATTTAAGCGGGAGCTCGCACCAGTGCGACCGTCCGGCTCAACAGCTGAGTAGAGTATAAATATATATATATATCCTTGTTGCTAATTAGAATATGCTGTTAGTATACAGTTTATTTATATAGTTTTGTTATGTTAGCATCTTGGAGTGAATATTTGTTTCCGCGTATACGTGTGGTCAAGGGTTTTCTAACCTAGGATTAGCTCAGTTGTTATGTCTTACGGTTTTTAGAGGCAGAACCGTAAAGTATTGCCATTATGACAAAAAAAAACAAAATACTACTCTTAGGCAATAGGAAATGTAATGCCCATAATTGTCGTATCAAACGGATGGTGCTGCGTTATGTAGTTGCCGAGCCAACTAAGCGTTTTCGACAGCCATATTGAAAAAATAAAGGCATGCATACTTGGTGGCATTTTAGCCTGCTTCAGCAAAGGTGTATCCGAACGTTAGGTAAATAGCTCAAGGCTTGATAGGATTTGGAAAGAAAATAAATTTTCCAAATTAAAGGAGGAAGCGGAAACGTCTTGGCAAACTATGAACGTGAAAGCTTTAACGTAAAAAAATAACCACCTTGGCTGTCGAACATGATTAGTTACTCGGCAACTGCAGTACGCAGCCCCGTCACTTTGATACAAAAATGATGGGCATTAAATTCGCTATTGTCAATTTAGAGAAGAATAGTAGTAGTAAAATAGAAAAGAAGAGTATTTTGTGCGTAAATTTTTGGTCAAAAGAGCAACATTTTACGGTTCTGGACGTGATAGCTTCAACGTAAGGTACTAAAAGATATCTACTTTTTATGACTTTCCTTAATCCGCCTTTTTGTGTTTGCTTGTGTCGAGTGTCATTCAGGTGGCTCTCCCGCAAACGTAGTCAAAATGTTCTCCACAACTATGAAGAAGAAAAAAGCCGAACAACTACTTTTATAAACCTGATTCTCACTCCTAAACAAGACGTTTCCGCGTCGTCCCTCCATTGGGAGAAAATATTTTCTTGCCAAGCTCTACCAAATATATATATATATATATATATATATGTTTTTCATTTCCTGAATAATGTAATCATCCGCGCAAACCAACTGTACGGATTGCAAATTAATAATCACATCTGGTCTATCATGCCTTTGGTCACGCTGATAAGTACATAAAATATGCATTACATAGCTAAGGCTATTCTCACACAAAATAGGGCTTTCCCATTAAAATAAAACACAATAAATGACTCATAGACACTGAAAATCTACCGACATTAAAAGCAAATTTCTTACTTTAAATTACGGGCAGCAAAATCTCAATGAAAAATTGGTTGTCGTGCAGTCATCATACACATACAACACTGACACTTGATTGCAACTGCTAATCTAATGTGGTTTACTGTATACACCTGTCAGCATGTTAGCAGTTTCCTGCTGAAACCAATCCTTCATACAGCGCGTTACGCACACAACAGCATTCCGCCTGCAATATGTGCATCATTGTTCGTTGAGCAATTAGGAAATCGGACAACATGCGTCCACACTTTAGATTTCAGCGCGCGTTGCGCTATTCAGCCCAGCTCCAAAACATCCACGGCATATTCATAATACGTGGCCGACGCAATCATGAATAATTTGGAATTCCTGGTGGCGGGTGAAAGAGGCCAAAGAAAGGCTGTTGTTCTGAGGCCACCGCATATCCTTTCATGGCGTATGTGGTATGAGACTTCCGCTTGCGTTTGTTCCTGTCAGCGCATCTCGCATTGCGCCCGCCAAAGAGCGCATTTTAGGCAAGCATCTTCGAGGATCGCAGACCGAAGGACAGCAACGGCTGTGACTACAACGGGTGTCACACCACGTCCTGTTAGCGACGAGGCGGCGATGGCCCGCAGAGAAGAAGCCCTGTCAAGGCCTTCTTCTTCCTGCCACAGGACATCCATTACACATACGCGGTGACGAACTGACCTCGGTGCGTCCCCCCCGAGAATACGGGGCGTTGATACACAAAAAGGCTTTGGCTACCGAACAAATGATTTGTGGCCAGGCCATCATAGCGCAACAACTTAGACAATTGCGTTGCGCTGTAGCTAGCAATCCTCACTGACTGGCCCTAATGACAAAATTGCTACAGCCACTGCTCCAGCAGGAAAGCAGGAGTAGCGTGTTGGGACCGTTAGTGGGGTCAGCAACAATCCCCAAGCAAATTACGCTCTAAGAGTTGCTCTCTTTCCTTCATATCGGGACGCACTTTTTATTTTCTACGGTAAAACACATTTATTAGAGTATATATATATATATATATATATATATATATATTGATTGATTGATTTATTATTCGCTTGGCATGCATACCTAAATACACATGTCACCCTTTTTTATCAGAGGCGCTTAGAGCGGCAGCATATATGTTACCTATGCATCTGAATAATCAATGTACACTTCCATACCTACTGAGTATTTGCTTTCCATTGGGACAGCCTCTTTTTTTGTAATATCGACCAGGTCCTTTCTAACGTTTGGTCCTGGAGCTAGGGCACCCGACAGCTCTATATCTCTGCTTTCCCCTAGGGCTGTACATTCTTTAACAATATGCTCAATTGACTCATTCCCTAGCCCACATGCTCGACATTCTGTACTTTGTCCCTCCATATATTTAGCTCTTTGTATCCTTGTATCCAACATCCCTGCCCTGGCATCTGCCAATAGCCCGCTCGCTCTTGAATTCTCGTATACCCATTCTACCCCGCCCCTTTCCGTCTTTTCCTTTCCATATATACTTGCCAAACTCGATCTGGAACCCATCGCCAATTTCCATTTGCCTGTATATGACTTGTTCACCCTCAATTTCACCATCTTCTCCGATATATCATATTTAGCATGGCAACCCGTTCAAAAGGAACATTACTCCTAGGCTTTCCTTTTGCCCTGCTTCCTCTTTTGCATCTTAGGCCAACCTTCATCTCCTCTCCTCGATGCCACTGATGGCCAACCGCCTGATCACTTCCAATGCCCCCTTGATCTCCGCTGCTCCTATGTGTTCCCCCTCCCTCGAGAAAGAGCTCCCGTTGTCCCGTTTCCCCCTGTACCTGTTGTCCCACTCATCCCTGTATCCATGCTGTCCCCTCATCTCTCTTATGTCCCTGTATCTGTTGTCCCATCCTGTGTGTCTGTAGCGTACCGTTTGCCCCTCGTTTAAATGCCCATACCGCGTGCCGGAAAAATTTGTGTTTGGGACTCGCATTTCCGGTGCGCTGCGCTGATTTTGTTGATTCCACGTCTGCATCCCCCTAACGTGCTCTGTTGCCCTATATCCTACTTGGGCATTGCCTACTTTAATTATAGTAGGCCTGACTTTGTGCCAATCGCACGCTCTTTTGCCAATTGGCCGTGCCGCTAGCACCGCACCTACCTCCCCGTAGTGCACTCCATCAAAGGCCATGGCCCTTGGATTGTCTTGAATGTATTCAAGAGACAAGTATTCGTAATTCGCTGCTCTGACCAACTGCATTATTTTTTTATTGACTGCCCTGCACGTACCCCGATAGTCCCGCCCTTCTTTAGTATCCACGACCATTGGAAGCGAACACACTGTCACTACGTTACTCCGTTTGCAAAATTCTATCAGGTTTTGTATGTGTGTGCTTATCTCATTCACAGCACCTTCTATATCCCGAGCCTGAAACACATCTACCAGTCCCCCATGAAGCACTAGCCTATGTTCCACATTATTGAACATTTGAATATATTGCTTTGTTGCTGCCACAATATCCCTTACTCCTCGGCCCCTCATAGTGATAAAATAAACCCCTCCTGTATTAATAAACACCTGATTAACCTGTTTCTCTATTCTACCTACGTTTGAATCTCCAGCAACTACCACCCGCTTTCCTATTGATTTGTTAACTACCGCCTCCTCTGGTCGATCCAGTAAACTTATCCGATTTAACTGCTGCTCTTGTTGTTGTTTCGGTTGATGTCGCTGTTGCGGTTGCTGCCGTTGCTGCTGCTGCTGTGTTTCGACCGCTCTCCTCTCTCCTTCCTCTCGCTGACTAGACTCTATCTCTCTCTTCTCCATTTGTGGGCGCGCCTCTCCTCTGGCGATCTCGTTTCGGCTGCCCTGTTGTTGTCGTCTCCTGCATCCTTTCGCCTCCGTCGCATCTTCCTCTTCGTCTTGTCTTTCTTCTTCCTTTTCGTCACTGTGGCTTAAGTCTAACACCACTGTCTTCTCTTCAACAGCGCGCCTCTCGTCTTCCTCCTTTTTTCCCCCGATCCATTTCTCCATATCTTCGACATTTGCCGCTACCGTTGACGTTGCTTCCTCAACAGCAGCTAGCCTTTCTCTTAGCTCATCAACTATTTCGTTGTTATCGCCACCATGCCGCTGTTTTTTATTATCATTCACATGTTGCTTGATTTCTTCGATCATTGCGGCTAATTCCTGCTGTATGATTACTGCGCGCCTCTCCTTCTCCTCAACTTGAGCCTCTCTCTCTTCCATTCTTGTTAGCCTATGCTGCACATCTGTAATAATGCTCTGCCAGCGATCCTGCATAGCTTGTGCTGTATCGCACCATGTCTTAGCGCTTTACTTTGCCAACTCCATTTCCGCTGTCATTCGTGTATTCATCTCACAGGCGGCGCAGCCTGTATATGGAGGGCTGCGCTCAGCCACCTTTCTTTTTTCTATTACACCTCCACAATTGCATACTGACAATGAGCTGGCCGGCACGTATCTTAAGCCGCCGCTGCGCGTGTAGCCTTTTTTTTTTTTGAGGGGGGTGGAAAATGCATTTACGCACACTCGCCAATGTTTTGGCGGGTAGTGTGAGACTAAACGCAGGAGAGAGAGAGTACGTGACTCAATCTAATTCCAGCGCACTACCCACTAAAAACCACCCCCAAGAACCCCCTCCTGGTTCGGAATTGTGAACCATTACTTCGAGACCAGGAGAGGGGAGTCTCACGCTTCGACCCTCTCCATAGTCTGTGGGTGCGACCCGAGCAGGTAGGACCTACTGGGTTAAATCTTGGAGGTTCCGGGCGACGAATCGCGCCCGACGAATATTCTCTAGCCGGATCTTTTCGCGCATGAGCTTATCGAGGTACTTTAGGCCAGCACCCCAGTTAGTCGTCGAATCGACCATGTGTGTGACGATCGCCTGCGCGGTAGATGCCCGTAGGGTAGAACGGGAGATGTGCACATTTGGTTCTGTTATGAGACAGAGCCCCACCTGGTGCTCTGTGGTGTATGCGCCCAGCATGTCGTGGACCGCCCGGCACCGATTGAGATTTACCTGGAGAAACTTGATCATTACTCTGCCTGGGGGATTTCGACCTGGGGGGCATTGCCCACCTTTTGCCAGTCTTCCGTCGGCGCGAGGGTCCTACGGCAAAATTGTTGCCGGCCCCGATTCGATGGCGGTTCAGCGCGACTAGACGCTCCTGGTAAAGCGTCAGGCCTGGGCTGAGCCGTAGCCCCTGTTTTCGACTCTCCAGATGGAATAGGCTCCTTCCGCTTACGCGACTCTTGCAGCTGTGTGCGGTATGACGGGCAGGCCATACTGTCGGCTCTGTGACCCGAGACATCGCACACGATACAGTGTGTCGTCTCGGCCTTACACGCAGCCGCCGCATGATCTGGCGATCCGCATCGGCGACAGAGGCGGGCCGCCGACTTGGGTGCCTCGCAGGTTGCCGCCTTGTGGCCGGGTCTCTGGCAGTTGAAGCATGTGGGTAATCTCTCCCAGACCTCGGGCCTGCACCTATTGCCCGCAATCAGGATAGATTGTTGAGCTTGAAGCCACCTGGCTGTAGGGGCCGTCACCTTAAGCAGCGTGTACCAGCGGGTCGTGGTGCGGCCCTGGCGTGGGTCACTCGCCACTATGGGAACTGCCTCGCTGGCTCCTAGTAGCTGACGGATATCTGCCTCTATCCTTTTAGCGCTGACCAGAGGATTAATGCCCCATAAGGCCACTTCTCGCATGCCGGCACTCATTCGGCCTGGTGGCCGGTTGCTTTGCTGATGCTATCGGCCAACTGAGCCCCAAGTTCATGGGTGATGCCCCGTAATCGGATAATGACGTCACCGTCACCGTTCCTAACGAGGCCGCTCACGGCCGACTCCACCTGTGCATTGTCCGCCAGGTGAGCTCGGAGGCTCTTCACTGTGTCGGCCCAGGTCCGGCCTTCTCCGACCCTGACCCTGACAGACATTTGTCCCGCCAGGGCCGAGGCCGGTGGAGGGGCCCTACTCGCATTTGCTGGCAGCCGACCCCTTTGCGGCGTGTCTGCCCGGCAAAGCTCTATAAGGCCGTCCCGTGACGACTGGCACACAAGGGCCGCCAGAATCCGCTGCATTGGTCCTGATCGCCACTCATGGGCAACGTATAAAAGAGGGGGTTTCGTGGTCGCTGAGACTGAGAGCTGGGTCATGCGCTCGATAACAGCGCGAAACAGTGTAATCGCAGCCTCATCGCAGGGTTTGTTGGGATGTAGAATGCCTACGACAAGGTGACGATTCTCGCCACCGTTGCCTGGGGTACCAGCGAGTGACTCCCAGGTATCTGTGGTATGCAACACCGCCGCCGTACCTGGGGGCTGTGTAAGCAGCCGTGGTAAAGAGGGGAATTGACCGGCGAGGCCGGCAAGTACCTCTGAGTCAGCCTTTGCTCCCGGCACGACCAGCACGCCCCTCACTTCCCTGAGAGAAGTGATTCCCTCCGAAGACGAGGGAACCTGCCGAAGGCAGCCCGGGGGCCAGAACAGGCCCGTTAGTTTGGCAAAGTCTTCTGCCGTCGTCGCTGCCGAGATACGCGACTCTAAATACACTCGGGCAGCCTCAGGGTCCGCCGGAGCACATCGCAGGCAGATTGCCGAAGGGTCCGAGGATTGAGAAGGCCGCGCCAGCAACTCATCTCGTTCCCTCTGCACCGCCTCCAATGAGCTCCGGAGGCTCCCGACCCTCTCCTCCGCGTCCTTTAGCGAGGTACGCAGAGAAACCTTGAAGGAATCCACTGCCGTTTCGACCCTGTGGAGATCCAGGTCCAGCTTCTCTGATATCTCTTTTAGCTCAATTCTGGTGTTTCTTAACTTGCAGGACTCTACCACTGTCCTGACATGTCCTTTGAGGACCGTTAACGCCCAGCCGTATGCTGCCTCCGCGTCAAAGCCTTGTTTGAGATTAGCCTCTGCGCAATCCGTCATCCCTGTTGCGAAGGTCGTCTTGGGTGTCACGGTGTGTTGTTCGACGACGTCAGAAACGCGTTTCTTGTCAGAATGAATTCCCATCGTGGTATCCGATGGACGTTTTCGAATGCCGAGAGACTCGACGCACGAGTTATCCATCTCCATCGAAGATTCTACATCGTCGACGTCTATGGCGGGACGGTTTAGCTCCGCTACGGGAGCGTTGAGGTCGCCCCCTATGTCCTCGCTGGTAGGCACCGCAGGATCAGGGGGCGGCCTCGCGTGGCTCGACGACGGCCGTACGGGCATTGTACCTCTTGTTCCCCCAGATATCTCGGGAAATGTAGCAGGTATTGTTGCAAGCGCCTTAGATTATGCTACGTTTGAGCAAGTCTCTTACGGTGGCGAAACGGCAAGGCGATATCTATAGCCGTTCGCTATCAGAGTTCTTGGGAAAGAAACAGTAGCAGCGTTGCCGCGTCTGTCTGGCCTGCGTCTCGCCGGGTAGGCGGACAAGGCCGGCAGTGGCGCCGCCCTGGTGGCCACAAATGGAACTACAGGTCGACACTTAGCTCACAGCGGTTACGAGATGCGGATACGCATCCGCGTCGCTCCGCGGGCTCTGCGCACGAGACGCGGGTGTCAAATCGCACAGATTACACTACGAGTGTCAGAGCGCACAGATCACGCCACGGGTGTCAAAGCGCACAGTTCACATCACGTGTGTCAAAGCGCACAAGTCACATCACGAGTGTCAAAACGCACAGATCACATCACCTAGCACGGATGTCACGATAACAGCAAAGTCTAGTAGACCAAAAGTGTCGCGGAGCGGACGTCCGTTCGCGGCAACGATCAGCACGAGACTAGTGCGCGTGTAGCCTGGGAGATTCATAGTTGAATCCAATAGGCTGGGTGTCGTGGACCCTATCCCACCAGGCGATGATCCAGCATCACTTGCCATATTGAAATTGGCTCACTCACCTAAATACACCTTCACACTGTCTTGACTCATTTAACCTGAGCAGCCGTTAGAATTTGAATCTGTATGCGCAACGGACCGCTCGGAGACTCTCGACTGCTGCGTGGGTGGTTTCGTTTTGCTTCGTTCCGCTGTAACGGACTCAACCAAACTTTACTGCGGTCTGTCTCCTTACCCCCTTGTCGTACTACCACACACAATACACCGAAATGATCACTGAACTTCACGCATTACCACGGTATGCCACTCTCTGTGTTTTCCCTCCTGCGTTCACACAAGCAAGCGTAACCTGTCGGAGCTCCGTACACACACGTCCGTACACCTTGGCGCCAAATCACTCCATATATATATATATATATATATATATATATATATACAGGGTGTTGCAGGAATATTTGAAGCGCGATATACAGAATTGTAGAGCTCGTTAAAGCAAATATTTTTTCCAATGGAACATGTGCTCTGAGAAGTCTTGTTTTGGAGTTACAGTGAAATTACTACAATTTGTGACACTGGTGTTTTTGCCCGACATAGGAGCACAAAATGTGCTGTTGCGAGACAACCAGTCTTCCTAGACAGAAACTAAGCACACCGTCGTGTTCGTGATAAAATTCTGCTCAATCTGAAGAATATGCAAAGCCGGTCAGAAGACGCGACATGGTCGCTTAGAAGAGAATTCGCCAAAAATAAAGTTCTTTATTAGCGTTCACGCCAAATACTTTAGAATCATAACCCTACGACCACCCACGTGTTCAAAGCTAACATATACAGCCAATGCGCATTTCATGACGATCATTTTGGTACCAAACGTATGGCAATGCGAGCTGTGGTTGCGGAGTAATTACGATTTTTCGGCGGGATGTCCAGATTAAGTGCATGAAAAATGACGCGCTGCGGCTGTCGCGCGACACGTCGGCGGTAGTGAACGTCGCCACACAGTCATTTTACATGCACTTAATCTGGACATCCCGCCGAAAAATCGTAATTACTCCGCAACCACAGCTCGCATTGCCATACGTTTGGTACCAAAATGATCGTCATGAAATGCGCATTTGCTGTATATGTTAGCTTTGAACACGTGGGTGGTCGTAGGGTTATGATTCTAAAGTATTTGGCGTGAACGCTAATAAAGAACTTTATTTTTGGCGAATTCTCTTCTAAGCGACCGTGTGGCGTCTTCTGACCGGCTTTTTCAGATTATATTCTTCAGATTGAGCAGAATCTACAGCAGCATTGAGCAGACCATATTCTTCAGATTGAGCAGAATTTTATCACGAACACGACGGTGTGCTTAGTTTCTGTCTAGGACTGGTTGTCTCGCAACAGCACTTTTTGTGCTCCTATGTCGGGCAAAAACACCAGTGTCACAAATTGTAGTAATTTCACTGTAACTCCGAAACAAGACTTCTCAGAGCACATGTTCCATTGGAAAAAATATTTGCTTTAACGAGCTCTACAATTTTATGTATCGCTATAAAATTCGTTCAGTCACACCCTGTATATATATATATATATATATATATATATATATATATATATATATATATATATATATATATATATATGTATATATATATATATATATATATGAACTAGGCAATAGAAGAAAAACGGTGGGTCAGCGGATGGCCAGAATAGCCTTGGCTAGAAGCTGCTCTTAACGCCACCAGTTGATGAGCGAGTTTCCCGCAGAGGTCTGGCTCGCTATAAGAGAGCACCACGCCCGCTAAACCAGGCTCTACCGCCTCTTCATCTAAGCACGCGGATGCTCAGTCCGATGGTGAAATGCGGTAGAAATACGCTCGACTTAACAAACTCTACTTCGTTATTCCGTGCCCGATAGTGTAGCAGGGTATAATACATGCTACCGGCTGGATTACAGTCGCGTATATCCGACGTACGGATTTAATGAGCCTATTAAGAGCGGTCTGGGCAAATGTCACGAGGGCTACACAACGCAGTAACACCGGCGATTTATGTATCAGGGGTAAGAAACATCGTATGTGCGCAAACAGAAGGCAGCGCTGCCGCATCAGAAATGTCGAACTGGTACGATGCATTCAGAGCATGACCAAAGGAGCTGAGAGCGCTGTTGAAAGGAAGCCGAAACGGAAAAAATGAACGAAAGACTTTGCAAAAAGGTAGAATGAGATACCAAACCTTATATACGAGGTGTGTTCAATCGTTATCGCGACTTTTGAATTTTCGCGGGTTACGTATATTCGAATTTCGATTTTTTGTGGCGTTATGTTGGTACTCATGTCTCTCACTTATGCCGACAAGCTCGGCCATTTTGAATGTTCACTTAATTGTTGACAGCTGCTTTGCTTGCACGTGTTTTGGATCGTCTTCGATTTTTACCTATTCAAAAAAATTGATCAAAGAACCTGTATCAAATTTTGTGTGAAAAACGAAATTAAGTGCGCGGATGCATTCCGAATGTTGACTGTGGCATACGGAGAAGCTACCTTGGACCGAAGCAACGTTTATCGGTGGTACAAAATGTTCTCAGAAGGCCGAGAAGATGTGAACGACGAAGAGCGTGCCGGACGCCCGAGCACTTCAACAACAGACGAAAAAATTAATGAAGTGGAGAAAATGGTATTGGCCAATCGTCGAATTACCGTTAGAGAAGTTGCTGAGGACCTAAACATATCGATTGGCTCGTGCCATTCGATTTTTATCAATGATTTGGGCATGAGACGGGTCGCCGCGAAATTCGTACCAAAATTGCTCAATTGCGACCAAAAACAGCATCGCATGAACATTGCTAATGAGATGTTGGACTCTGTCCGCGACGACCCAAATTTGCTCCAGAGGGTCATAACTGGTGACGAATCGTGGGTTTATGGTTATGACGTGGAAACCAAAGCTCAATCATCTCAATGGAAGCTGCCGCACGAACCAAGACCGAAAAAAGCGCGCCAAGTTCGGTCGAATGTGAAAGTTTTGCTGACAGTTTTCTTCGATTGCAGGGGCGTGGTGCATCAGGAGTTCTTGCCACAGGGTAGAACGGTCAATAAGGAATATTACCTGCAAGTTATGCGCAATTTGCGCGAAGCAATCCGCCAGAAACGCCCGGATTTGTGGAAGAACAAAAATTGGCTTTTGCACCACGATAACGCCCCTGCTCACACATCGTTGCTTGTGCGCGAGTTTTTGGCCAAAAACAACACACTAATGATGCCGCAGCCACCGTATTCCCCAGATCTGGCCCCCTGTGACTTTTTCTTGTTCCCTAAACTGAAGAGGCCCATGAAAGGACGACGTTACGCTACGCTTGACGAGATAAAGACGGCATCGAAGGAGGAGCTGAACAAGATAAAAAAAAATGGTTTTTTGAAGTGCTTCGAAGATTGGAAAAACCGTTGGCACAAGTATATAATATCTCATGGGGATTACTTTGAAGGGGACAAAATAGATATTCATGAATAAATGAATAATTTTTGAAAAAACACAAAAGTCGCGATACGTTTTGAACACACTATGTACAAGGTTTAGCACTCCAGAGACAACAACATTGAGATACATACATCAAGGCAGGTAAATATAATTCGACTTCTGCCACTAAAACGTGATGTCAACAAGTTAAAAAGTGTTTAGGTCATGCTCCACCTAAAACTTTCAAGGCTTTACTGGAAGAATGCCCTAAAGCCTTCAAAATGGTTGCCAATAAATGACAATCGTTTTGAATTTACAACCATGTTAGTTGTCATCCTAAAGGTAACTGCATTATTTTAACATGATGGACTGCCACAATTAACGTAGCTTTGTTCATTTGATGCAAAGTCCGTCAATCAGAACATTAATTTATAAAGTTCCGCTAATACGTTTCGGTTTCAGACAAGTGATAACTTCAAGCAGGGAAATGCACCGAATACGATTTGCTAGAAGGGGAACTCGCACTGGCTGATTTAGAAGGGTAGGAGACAGCTTAGAAACCTCCAAGAGATCTTAACTGGCCTCATGAAACATGGGGGTTTTATAAAGACGACACTGCCCGGACCCGCCGTCGAAAAACTTACAGAGGAGGCTTGGAAAGGCGTCTGCTGAGACACATAAGTGAAACAGATCAGTTAAATAAAGAATGAATCAAAATTCTCGTTGGATTAGAGAGCATGGCTATCACACCTAAAGGTGGCCAATTTTGACGCACTCTTTAACAGACTATGGCCACCAACACACCTTTTTAGTAATTGCAAATAGGACAATAATTGTAAACTATCTTTTATACTATACAGCGTTTTAACAAAATGTCTTCTTAGTAGGGCTGGCGCACTAAGCATGCTCGAGCCCAGATTAGGACTTGACGACGACAACAGCGGGTCCGTTAAGCAAGGCAACCAAGACATTCATCAGTAGGCTGGGCAGACGGATTACAGACCTCACAGGGAATCGGCGCGAAGGCGAGTTTTTACGGCAACTGCTGTCGCTTACTTAAACTCTATTTACTAGTTTTCTATGGTCGGATGACGCGACCTCATCGCTCTTGACAAGCTACATTTATATAGTTAGCTGGTTTAGTTGGTTTTATTATTTGCTTGATATTGATACTTATATACACATGTCACCCTTTCATATCAGGGTCGCGTAGAGCAGCAGCGTAACATGTTGAGAGATCTAATATTCCTTGAACAGTCCTCATGACAGCAAGGTTGCTGCTTCTTCCCGGCATGGTTTGACATTAATTGTCAACGAGCATCGCTAAAAGAAATTTCGATCAACAACAAGGATTGAACCGACGATAGCCCTGGCTAGCAATCACGCCACCACTGTACATGCGTATACGAGATATATATCACTAACAGATAACGACGATAAGAGCAGAGTGCCTCACTGCTCTCCTTTAATGGCCCATTAGCCCTATTTCCCTATTTAAGTATATATACGATCTTCCTTCTGTGGCTTCGGTTAAAATTTCAAGGAAAAATTGCACGTGTAAGATGGTTCTCGGATACTCGAGTCAGAGATCGAAAAATCGAAATGCACTGACGTCTCAAGGGAGCCGTAGAGAATCGTATGTCCAATTAGGTCGTAATATAAAGCAGCGGCTAAACGGACATATTTCTACCATTAACGATAACATACACGATAACACAGCCTACTCCCCGACGCCCTCAGCCAGCACTGCGTACATACCCGTATATCTGTGTAGATGGCATATACTTCTGCGAAAACAGAAGCAGCAACAGCCGTAACACCCACAAACCAAAACTTACATGATCGTTAAAATTATTTTTTGTAAATTATTTTTTTACAGTAAAAATACTACACAATCAAAATACGATCATTTAAACAACATTGATTGAAACAGAACCAATAGATTTAACAACAGCAGAAGCACCACATCATCAACAACAACATCCATCACAACAACAACACAATAATAAACACATAACAACAAACAAAAAACAACGTAAGGAGCAGCCGCATGAAAAACAAAAATATCACCAGAATGTGACCCAACAACAAATCGACTACGATTCGCCGAGTTGTCGACGGCGATTGAGACGCCACATCATCTGTCTATGTATCGACCAGTCAATTTGTCTTGCACGACTTTGTGTCCTCGTGCTCTTCCCCGTTCTTATTGCGGCTGGTGCGAGTCGCATCGCAATAGAAGCGGCAGTGCATACGCACGCATGTCTGCTTGCCAACTGCACGGACTGACTCTGACTAATTGACAGTTACGCATTGACGCACGCGTGCACGCATTTTGCAGGCTTTTCGCTGCGGGCGGCCTGTGTGCCGCCGTCGGGAGCGCATCGTGTGGTGGTGTTGGTGATCGTAGCGTCGGGAGTGACATTGTCGTCGTCAGCCTGACAACATCTTCTTACTCACACCCTAGCTGTCCCCTTCCGTAGAGCTAACGTTGCATCAGCAGCAGCAACATGGCCATCACCACAACCACGGCTACCACCACCACGGTACCTCTTTGTACAGGCCCCTAGGCTACACCGCAACTGTTAATCAACGAAGTTCTTCTGCCTTTTTTTGGTTGTCTATGACGACGACCACCTTCGGTGTATTCCTGCGTATACACGCATCTAACTCTACTGCATATGATTTTTTTTAATGAAATATATGGTTTATTTCGCAATAACATTGCATTTCAAGATGGTTTATAATTTCAATACAATTCATTCCTTTTATACAATTTAAACACTTCAGCGACCGTCCCACCCGGCGAAAAAGTGCAAAGACCGCCCGTGCTTCTGGCAGCTCGCTGCGTGGTATTTAGCGCATATCTGCGAGCAGAACCGGCAACGACATTGATCGTCAACTTGGTGAAATCCTTGGGTCGAACATACCAAGTGATGATAGCCATGCACAATGTATCTTGTGTACACGTGCCGGCTAGTGCATGCCATTCCATCCCAAAGCTCCATATGATTGAAATCAACAGCACCAACAGCAGAATGCATTTTGCCGACTTGCTATTGTTGCGGTTGTTGTTGTTGTTGTTGTTGTTGTTGTTGTTGTTGCGGTTGTTACTGTTGCTTTTGTTGCCGTTGCTGCCGTTGTTGTTGTTGTTGTTGCGATTTGTTGCTGTTATTGTTGCGGTCGTGTCTGTTGCTGTGGCCATGGTTTGTGTTGGTGTTGCTGCTGTTTTAATTGCTGTTGCTGTTCTTGTTGTTCTCGCCGCAGTTGTGCTGAACACCCACTCCGTGATCGTTCAATTAGCCGACGTAGTTCTTTGATTGTTCAGTGTTTGTCGATGTTGTGTCTGCCCTGCACTCGCTTCGACGGCCACAGTGTCGAGAAACTTGGGGTAGACTTCATTCGTCGTGGTAGCCATGAATGATCGCCGCAAAACCACCTCAGACAGCTACCGTGGCGAGCTGAGTAGCGTATCTATGCAGCGTATATGTAGCGATATATATATATATATATATATATATATATATATATATATATATATATATATATATATATATATATATATATACATATACATATATATGTATGTATATATATATATATATATATATATATCATTATTTATTTATGTGTATTAAGATATACATTTGTGATGTAAGAACATGTGCACAGCCCGCTCGGGGCTTAACTCAAGGCGTTAGGTCCAGGCTTGGGCTGGTCCACCTAGCCAGGGTGCCTCTCACCGAAGCGGCATTCCCTCTCTGAACATCCAATGACAGACGTTGCAGTAAATATTCGCCCGCCCTCTTGTCTCCTGTAGCCAGCACCAATCTTCTCCCGACATCGTTGAGCAGTTTCTTCGTGAGCAGCCCGGGCCCCCCCAATGTCTCGAACGCAAGGGGTGAGAACAAGTGTGGGTAAGCAATACTTGAATACTTTCTGCACTTGGCTGCTTCCGCTAGAGATACCGCGTGTCCAGGGCGGGATGCGCCCGTACCGACCATTGAAGGGGCTAAAGAGTCGGTTACGGTCGCATCCCACACCAGCATTTGGCCCCGCTCAAAGGGAGTCAGGGTCATTCCGTCAGGTCTCCTTCCATCGTCTCTGACTAAGCCGGGAGGCTCTAAAATGCATGGGTAGCCCGCCGACCGTAGCCCTCTGCTAAATGTTTCATTCAAGGCTGAGTGGCGCGCAATTCTGCCTGAACTCTGCGGACAGGAAAGTCCATGGTGACCTAGGGAGTCGACCTCATCACCGCACCTGCACTGGTGTGGGGAGACTAGGTCTACTCCTAACCTCAACCCGACTAGTATTCGTGTAGACTCGTCATCCAGGAGGGTACCAAGTTGAGGGCTCGGGAGGGCGTGCAGCCATGCACCTGCACCGGGCGAGGAAACTGCCTGTAACCTCGCTTTGCTAGTGGCCGTAGTTGTTCGGTCCCACAGACCGCTCCATCGGCCGTCGTTTGCCAGTTCTGACCACGAGCGCTGAAGAGAAGGAGTCTCCGGTAAAGACCCACAGAATGCATTAGCGTCATCCTGAATCTTTTCAAGCGTGGAGTGGAAGCTTGCAATCGCTTGGGGGTCCAGGATAGACTCAACGCCACTAGTGGCCGAATGTAAGGAGGCGATGTGTGCTGCGACTGAAAGAGAAACTGCTTCAGGCAGGCCCAGTCCACCTCTGGCTACCGGTAAGAACGCCTGAACTAGGGAATCGTCTCGCAACCGCAGGTTGAGTATAGATTCCAACGCGAAACCCATCTTCAAGTTAATTTCCTCCAACTGGGCTGAGAAGGCTGAACTGTTGGTTCCCCTGAACAGGTAATTCAACCTCGACGCGGAGAAGCATGAACGCAGGAGGTACAACCCCCGGTGAGCGCCCAGCTGGGGAAGACGATTAAAGCCAATTTCAAGTTTTTCCCTCCCGCGTTCGATTGTCGGTCCAATGTGGCGAGCGAACAGGGGTACGCCAAGAAGATCCAAGTCGTCGCCTGTTACGCGGCAACCTGGAAGTAGATTCTGTATAGCGGATATGTCAGCTGTACTGGAGCCGGTTATGTGAACCTCACACTTGACGGGGTTCAGGTCCAAACCGCTGCATGTGGTGAAATTAAGTATCTTCTTTAAGTCTTCACAGACCGTACTAATGTTACCTCCAATGACACCGTCGTCCAAATACCAAAGATTGAGTGGACTTTCAAGTGAGTTAACCAAGTCTTTAACGGCAAGACAAAACAGAGGGGGAGCGAGGGGATCTCCCTGTTGAACCCCAACAGCTGAAGTCAGCAGTGCCGAGGGCAAGACCAAGTGCGATGGAGCACCGTAGGCCAATTTCACTTGATGATAAATAGCAGGGGTCTCATCTCCAACCACTTTCAGCAAATGATCCCTTCTGACGGTGTTGAACGCGTTTTTAAAATCAAGTTTGACTAGCACGGATGGATCGGGCCGAGAATCAATAAAAGCCCTGGTAGCGTGAATCATTATTTCAGCACCCCCCTTGGTGGAGAAACCCAATTGGTGAGGCCCGACCGCTAGGCTGATAACATCTTTAGAGTCCCTTACTGCCAATTTCGCCGCGATCCTGCGTAGCTACCGATGAACAAGCGATAGGTCTAAACGAGCCGTCTTTCTTCTTTAGTGCAAACAGCCTCGCTCCGAAGATAAGAGGACACCATCTTGGATGCGGAGCTCCCCATCGCAGTAGATCGATCACCTTTGCTAGGGCCTTGCTAAGTGCGTCGGATGAGCAGCCGAGAGTCGGTGAGAGAAGGTCCTGTAGCAGTCGAGGTCTGATGAAATCCAAACCGGCGCTCGAGCTCTTTGAAAAGGATCCCATCGTATAGCGAATATCCTCGACCGAGGTAGAAGACGGTAAAAGTTGTGAAGGGGGAGGAGACGGCCAACACAAGTCTGGTTGCGCGGGGGGGTGTTTTTCCCGTAGCGACGCTGCGGCGGCTGGTTCATCGACCATAACGTCGTCAGACAGAAGAAGGCGGGCTGCCCCTGACACGTCTCCGTCCGACAGTTTGGCCAACACGGCCCGCGTGATCGAATGATTTCGCTCAACATTACCACCCGACTCGCCCGCGGTTTGCAGGAGAGCCAAATCTGTAAGTCGAGCACCGCGTCGAAACTCCACCAAGTTCTTCCTAATGACCACTGCCAGAGAGCGTGTATCTCTGCAGCCTATCGGTAACCTTAGCACGACTGGGGCGAAGGAGAAAAGCCCAAGCCAGGCCGCGTCGTCGTTGTCCACGGCAACCTTTAACAACACCTCCGACAGTGCGTCAGCCACCGACTTCCTGACCACCTTGGGCAGGATGCGAACCAACTTCCCATTTTTCATGAAGGCCTGGATGCACTCCGTGAGGTCGGAATTGACTTCGTTCGGGGCCCCGTCATGATGGGGTATCGTGCTTTCGCCCCCATGTTTGACTGTGACATGTCTACGGAGGCCTCGCCTAGCAAAAGTCTGACCACATTGGTGACATGTTACCTTGTTGGGCCCCAGGGGGTTCGGTGTAGTTGCAAGGATCTCTATAGGCGTAAAGCTCGGGCCGGCTCCTTCTGAAGAATCCGACAAAGTGACCGGTGTGGGTTCTGTCACCTTTCTGCCATTGTTATGATCGTCCGTCATTATGATTGCCTGAGGTCGCTAGCAACCGTCAGAAGCGCCAGTAATGGCTGTAGCGCGTTCGTTATTGACTTAATCATTTTTGACAACTCGGACTTTATAGACATTAAGTCCCGGACTAATCCGGATGACCCCTGGGCGACTGGTTTGCGAGGTCCCCGGAGACGAGTGCGTGTCACCTTCGTTCGTGGCTTGGCTCGGGAACGCTGTTTCGGTGCCGCTCTAGGCCGGGGAAGAAGGAGCTGCGGAGTGGTGTCTCCACCAACCGCGATGCCACGAACCACCGAGGCATATGTCACCCCCTCCGTCGAGGCAGAAGCTGGTCCAGCGGTACTTGAGCCCTGTAAAGAGGGTGCAGGCACTGCCAGGGCTTCGTTGATTGATGCATCCGGATGAGTAGCACGAACCTGGTGGAGGGTTCTGGCTTCCATCAAAACCCGATTCCTTTCTCTCAGGTAAAATAATCTTGGGCAGCTTGGTGACTTTGCATCGTGGGGTCCCCCACAGTTGACACATTTAGGCGGGTTCAAGCAATCGGCAGCAAGGTGGCCTTCTCTGCCACAGTTGCGACAAGCCTTGGGGAGTGAGCAGTTAGCCGCCATATGGCCAACCCTGGAACAGTTGAAGCAGACTCTGGGCTGGTCGGGTTCTAGAACCACCGCATGCGAGCGATAACCCAGGAACACTGACGCCGGCGGTTGACGATCGAATGTCAAGATAACTTTGGGTAGAGGCTTCTTCTGAGCGCCAGAAGAGACGATCAGTCTTCGGGCAGCTGTAACGCCAACGTTCGATAGCTCCGTTACGATCTCTTCCTCCGTTAGCGAGGTGCAGACACCTTGAATCCTGGCCTTGAACGAAGCCAATCCCGGGCAAGAGGCGGTCACCTGGACGTCATCTACGCACGTTAGGCTCGACAGCTTCTGGGCCACATCGATGGAGGAGACGTTAATAAATATACTGCTCTTGTCGCCTGAGATACGACCCTCCGGCACCAGACTGTGGATTGCCTTAAATAAGCGTAACATCGAGCCTTCCTTGAAGTCGACCGGACTCCCGTCAGGCTTCTCCTTGTGTCTGAGGCGAACCCTGAATGCTCCGAATGCTCCTGAGCTGACTTCATTTTTCAGCCGGTCTAACTGCTTTTGCTCCCGCATGACGGTCTTTTTAACTCTCGCGCTTGTAACAACGGTGAAACCATCGTGACCCGAGGGCTCGTCAACCACCGAGTCAGTATCTACACCCTGCCTTCTTCGTTTAACACCCGCGGATTTGTTACTCATCGCGCTAGCAGGCCTCGATATATCATCGACGGCTGTAGGTGCATCGGTGCGAATGTTCGCGATATCCAGGCTAGCGGGAGGTACAACTAGCCGGGCGGGGGCATTTGGGCCCATGATCGCGTTTTACATTCACTCGCAATTGCCTTGTATAGTTATATCACTAAATGTATGTATATATATATATATATGTCACCAATGTGTGTATGTATGTCTCCTTGAATATATATATATATATGTCACCGATAGGTGTATGTATGTCACCTGTATATATATGTCACCAATGTTTTGTATATGTATGTCGCCTTCTGTATATATGTCACCAGTGCCTTGTAGATGTATGTCACCAAGGCAAAGTAATTGTTTACAAACAGTCGTACTGGCGCCAAATGTAGGCGCGTGCAGGCACGCGGAATCAGCCGGTCGCCAGTGCGGCTCCACCGTCTAAATTGACGGAACGAGAGCCGTGTTATGACGTGGCTGTTATGGCACACTAGCAATAAGAAGTACACCACACAGGATGACCGATGAACTGAACAGCACCTCACAGTTAACAAGTGGAACACTTTTCAGTCTTGGACGAAGCGCAAGGTGAAGGCGATCCGACTAGGCCACTGCCAAGTCAAACCGTGGCATACGAGCCAGGTAACGCTCCACTATTCGTAAGCCACCGAAAACACCTCGACGTTCGAACGCCGAAAAATATATATATATATATATATATATATACTAAGGTTTATACATATATGTATCTCCCCCTTTCTATTTATTACCCCACCCCTTGTTTTGTAGTATGTCTAAAGCTGACGCATGATGCATATATATATATATATATACATGCTTTTTCTACTAGAGATTAGCTGGAACAATGTAGGATCCACGCCAGTGTGTGCCACGGTAGTGTGGGACTTACAAACGCACTATAATCTTGTCGTCCTCTTTGCGCCTTGTCGGAAGTGGCTGCAGTACTGTCTTGTCGAGATTACTTCACCATATACACTAGGGTACATATACACATGTGTTTCTCTGCCTGTGCCGATTGCAGCCAGCCGAGCGAAGCACGATTGCGAGGTGCCGTAGGACAATTATTCCTAATTGATGTTGTGCTCGGGGACCGGGAGAATTGTAGTCTTCCAACGTACCTTTGCTTTTCTATATATTTGTATATATATATATATATATATATATATATATATATATATATATATATAGCATTGCAAACCTTTCTAAATCGCATTCTATATCATGCTCAGTCTGCAGTGAGCAGTCAGGTGGGACGCGCTGATTGATCAACTGGTTGACGCTTCTACGCCCATAGTCGATCGCTTGCAAACGTTTTTTTTTATCATGGAAGGTTTCGGGAATGCTTGATGCACACACGTCAGGATTGTGGGACTCACAAATATAATAAACCCGTGTTCCTCCCAACCCTCCAAACTCGGTATTGCTTTGGTACTGCTGTATCGTCGTCATCGGTTAGTTTTGTGATTACCGTTGTCACTAGCATCGGTTAGGTTTTGTTAAAACCGCGGGGTAAATATCGGGTAGAGATGTCCTACAGTTGTGATGCAATTGCGAGGCCTCGTGTTCGATTCCGCGTAACAGAATGTAATATAGTCCGTCATATATTGCTAGGCTCCGCTCTTTGATCCATAATGTTAATACCATTTTTATTGTTTATTATAATCTAATGTTTCATTATATGTAACATCACCTCGTACTTTGGTAATGACAAAGTCCTGTAGTTAGACGGCGCAGTTTTTCTTCAAGCAGTGTGATTTACTGTTCGTGAGTGAGCTAATTATATATTATATTTAGGACGTCCAAATAATCGGCTACCATCTTTCAAATTTTCCCGTGCTCAGGTCTGCTTTTCGTGATCTACTCTCTTTGCAATCAGAACAAGGCAGGATTACCACATTTAAGACAAAGCATTACTTAAAGGAAGGGCCTTCTGGGAACGCCATTCGTAAGTTTATGCAAAACAAATTTAGGAATAATTTCAGTACCTAATGTGCCAAGCAAGCTGAAAAAGACCACGGAGCATTCACACAAGATTCAGCTGACGTAAGTAGGAGCCCAAACCGGTTAAACTTCTCCAATTTGGCATCCGATATGATGCAGCGCGATGCAGATTTTGTGAAAAACTATCGTTACTGACAAAGCCCGAATAAGTGGGCATGTGTATCAACAAAACTGTTGCATCTGGGCTTGCAAATTGTTGTTTTTTTTTGCTATGTGCGCAATTGGCTCATTTTATTCAGGTAAAACTGTGAATGTAATCCGATGCTGCAGATTGAATGACCCATCGAAGTAAGCGCTCGTAAAGGTCTGAGTCTACTTTAGCCGAGGGAATTCGTTTGTCACGCCCAGCTCTACTTGTATGAACAAGGCGGAAGGTTTTTGGTCTTGTATGTAGGCTCCCGGTTCACTAGAGGTACTCATGACGTGTACAGCACCTTCTATGCTATAAATGTAAAGTCGCATTAATTACCTTCTATCTACATTCATTTATGAATCACCTTTGTTAAGTATATAGTCAAATATTATTACAATGCACCTTTGCTAGGTATATAGTCAAATATTATTACAATGCGAAAAGTAGTCCCGTTGATGTTAAATATTGGCTAAGGGTCAGCCCGGAAAGTTTAAATTTAGTCCTCATTAAATACAATTTTAACACTGCAGCAAAAAAGTGCAAAACCGACAATGCGTCTGGCAGCTTGCTGTGTAGTATTAAGAGCATATCTGCGAGCAGAACCGGCAACGACATTAATCGTCAACCTGGTAAAATTATGGGTCGAGCATAAAAGTGATGATAGCCGTGCACAATATACCTTGTGTACACGTGCTGGCTAGTGCATGCCATTCCATACGAAAGCTCTTTGGCGAGGTACACATCTAACTGCGCTAACTATATATATATATATATATATATATATATATATATATATATATATATATATATATATATGTACATATATATATATATATATATATATATATATATATATTTATATATATGTACACATATATATATATATATATATATTTATATATATGTACACAGATATATATATATATATATATATATATATATATATATATATATATACAGGTAGTTCAATAAGTTCTTAGAATGAAAACTTTCCAAATCATGTTTTTAAATTTATCTTATTCGATATACTCCCCGAGATGCTCAATACACTTTTCCCACCAAGATTTCAGAGCTTTTACACCTCTTAAGTAGAATTCCGCGTCTTTAGACTGAAAATAGGCATTGACAGCAGCCTTAACCTCTTCATTGCTGGAAAAACGCTTTCCACCGAGACTATTCTTCAAATGTCCGAAGAGGAAATAATCAGAGGGGGGCCAGGTCTGGAGAATAGGAAGGTTGTTCAATTAGTTCGAACCTCAGTTGGGCCAGTTTTGCCGATGCTTGCCGGGACTTGTGTGCAGGAGCATTGTCCTGGTGAAACAGGACAATCTTCTTCTGCAAAGCGGGCCGTTTTACGATGAGTTCTTGCTAAAGGCAGTCTAACAGTCTTGCCTAATATTCTCCTGTGATCGTTTTACCGCTCTCAAGGTAGTCGACCAGCATTATTCTACGTTGGTCTTAAAAAACTGTAGCCATCACCTTTCCGGTCAATGCTGTTGTCTGCACCCTCTTCGGAGGTCCTTCATCAGGTGCACACCATTGGCAAGATGCTTCTTGGGTCTCGGGAGTGTACTGATGGACCCAGCTTTCATCGACGGTCATGAATCTGCGCCAAAAATCCGACGGATTGTTCGACATCTTGGCCAAATTTCGCTGTGAAGCGAAAACAGGCGCGTTTTTTTGGCCTTGGTTGAGCAAATGCGGCAGCCATTTTTTCTCTGAGCTCTTTCATCTTCAAGTTTTCGTGCAGGATGAAATGCACACTACCCAAACTGATCCCCAAGGCCTCCGCTATCTCCCTAATGTTCACTCGCTTATCTGCGGCAACGATTTTCCGCACCTTTTCCACGTTTTCCTAATCAGTTGCCGTTTTTGGGCGTTTTGAACGTAGTCCATCCCGGTGCTCCTGCGACCTCTTTTTAACTTATTAATCCAGTTGGAAACAGTGGCAAAACATGGCGCAGAGTCACCGTACACCTCGTCTAACTCAGTTTTCACTTGGGTCGCATTCCAACCTTTGAAATAAAATGCTTGATAACCACTCGAAACTCTTTTTTCTCCAATTTTCAAAATCACGCCGATACGTTGCACGGGAAAAGCGATCAAACGAAATCGCAACGGCCAATCACCATAATATTTTGACTGCTGGCAGTCGAAAAGTTGCAGTTCCTAACAGCGGTGGAAGCGCGCCAAAATTCGAATTCTAAAAAGCTCATTCTAAGAACTTATTGAACTACCCAGGTAGTTCTATTTTTTCGCGCTTTCACCGCTATTGGAAACGGCAACTTTTCGAATGCTAGCAGTCAAAATATTATGGTGATTGGCCGTTGCGATTTCGTTTGATCGCTTTTCCCGTGCAACGTATCGGCGTGATTTTGAAAAATTGAGAAAAATAAGTTTCGAGTGGTTATCAAGCGTTTTTATTTCAAAAGTTGGAATGCGACCCAAGTGAAAACTGAGTTAGACGAGGTGTACGGTGACTCTGCGCCATATTTTGCCACTGTTTTCAACTGGATTAATGAGTTAAAAAGAGGTCGCAAAAGCACCGGGGATGAACTACGTTCAGGACGCTCAAAAACGGCAACTGATGAGGAAAACGTGGAAAAAGTGCAGAAAATCGTTGCCGCAGATAAGCGAGTGAACATTAAGGAGATATCGGAGGCCTTGGGGATTTCAGTTCGGGTAGTGTGCATTTCATCCTGCACGAGAACTTGAAGATGAAAAAACTCAGAGCAAAATGAGTGCCGCATTTGCTCAACCAAGGCCAAACAGACGCGCGTGTTTCCGCTTCACAGCGAAATTTGGCCAAGATGTCGAAAAATCCGTCGGATTTTTGGCGCAGATTCGTGACCGTCGATGAAAGCTGGGTCCATCACTACACTTCCGAGACCCAAGAAGCATCTCGCCAATCGTGTGCACCTGGTGAAAGACCTCCGAAGAGGGTGCGGACAACGGCATCGGCCGGAAAGATGATGGCTACGGTTTTTTGGGACCAAGGTGGAATAATTCTGGTCGACTACCTTGAGAGCGGTAAAACGATCACGGGAGAATATTATGCAAGACTGTTGGACTGCCTGAAGCAAGAACTCATCGTGAAACGGCCCGCTTTGCAGAAGAAGGTTGTCCTGTTTCACCAGGACAATGCTCCCGCACACAAGTCGCGGCAAGCAACGGCAAAACTGGCCCAACTGAGGTTCGAACTTATTGAACAACCTTCCTATTCTCCAGACCTGACCCCCTCTGATTATTTCCTCTTCAGACATTTAAAGAATCGTCTCGGTGGAAAGCGTTTTTCCATCAATGAAGAGGTTACAACTGCTGTCAATGCCTATTTTCAGTCTTTCAGAAATTTTCAGAAAAAATTTTAAACAAGATTTGGAAAATTCTTGGTTTTTATTTTAAAAAATTCTTGGTTTTTATTTTAAAAACTACCTATATATATATATATATATATATTTCAAGACATTCATACGCTCATCTGAGTTAGGACCTTTATCCTCATGAGTACTTTCCTGCTTAAGATTTGGACGTTAGGGTGCACACATAAATGCGCTTTACACAAAGCAGCTCTAGCTGTTCCATTGCCTCTTACAATGGTACAATAAGTTACCTAACTTCTTACTAACTAGATGATCTTAACTTCTATTGCCGGTCTGCCCTACCTTCATCGTCTGCGTCCTAACATCGTTTTACGTTATCTACGCTATCACGGAGCCTATACATCCCCCCCCCTGACACCACATGTTTGGTAAAAATCTTTCATTTTTCCTCATCAACAAATCTTTGTCAAAAGTTGGACAGTACCCGAACCCTGCACCGCAAAGTGAGTCATGTTTTCTCTAATATTGCGTTAAATATACACTTCTCACACAATCGAGCAAAGAAAAATAAAGGTCCTCACACCCAAGCACACCAGAAGCTAGGAAAGTTTCCAGAGCACCCAAGCACCTACCCAGACCACGCCGCCCTCTACGACTTCTACTACTACTACTATTACTGCAACTGCTGTATTTACGATGACGACTTGTTGCCCCCGTAAAACGCCACAGTATCGTCAGCGCCGACAGAAGCACTACGGGCGCCTCCAGATAGCAAAAGTAAATGAACGGAAACGAGCAGGCCAAGGACGACCACGACGGCGACCTTGTAGAAGATCCCCCTCTCCGAGCTTTAACGACCTCCAAGACCCCGTCCCACATCGATCCTTATGATCCTACTTCTTGTCGTCGCAGACAGCGCAACAGCCGTTTCTTATTCTTTAGGCTTTTCGCAAGTATATCTCTTGTAGTCATGGTTGTTGATGGCCTTCCTTGTCAACGCGGGCTGGCTGTCTGGCTTAGCGACAACGACGCCGGGTCTCGTTGTTGTCAGCCGGACCGAAAAGACCTGTGTCGCCTTGTCTAGACTCTCATGCAGTTACGAGTTCGGGGTTTTGGGGTCTCTGCAGCCTGCTTGGCTGTTTGCGTGCCTGACCCGCCCACTGAGGCTGAGACTGACGCCGCCGACATGCTGGACTGTTCGTCGTGTGTCCCGCAGTTCCTGCACTCCTGATGAATGACCTCCCTCGTCAACGGTGACTAGGGAGAACGGAGGTTTTACCACATCACACACGGTCCTAAACTGCGGGTGAACGGGGGATAGGGTACGGAAGTAACAACATGGCGACATGACGCAAGCTACGATTTCCGGCAACGCCAACGTCGACATTTCATTAGGGTTATTATCGCATGCGCGTGATATGGCGGTTTTGTTTCGTTGGCAGTAGCTTAGCTAGCTACGGTTACGATCGGTGATGATACTACCATTACAACTTTTATTAAGAAAACCCCCTACCACTGTTGTTATTGCTGTTATTCTTACGGTCATGATGATTAGCACCGCCACCAGCAGTATTATTGTCGTTGTTGTTTTTACTTTCATTATGAGCTCGTAACCTTTGTCGGAGATGCGTCTCCAAACATGTCGGATATCCAGGCCCGTCAGATATGATTGTCATGCGTACTGCGCAGTAACTTGGCCAGCATTCTTGCTACCAGTGTTAGCACGATTTCGTGGCCTGCCGTCCTGTTTAGGGCATGTCGCTTAGAGCAAAACGACCCGGCCTTGTGCGACGAGTCTTTCTTAGTTTTTCGTCTTCCGTTCATCTTCTTCGTGTCTTTCTATTTCCGCGCGACCGTTCTCGATTTGGCTTGGTTTTTACTATTTCGAAAGGCTTCAACGCAACGACGCCCCATCATCAAGGCAAATAAGTAAGCGGGTTATGGCGTCTTAGTTGCGCACAATAAAGAATGCATTTATAGAATAGCTACTGGTTGTGCGTAGATATATGCGGCGAAGCATAGAACAGCAAATATTTTTATTGCGAGGGTTTTCGCCCATGTGGACCGCAGTTATGACTAATATCACTGCAGAAGCTAGACCAAGTTGTGCGAGCGAGTGTGATAAACGTATGACTAAACAAATGCGGTTTTATTTTGTCAGTGTCTGAGAATGATGATTATTCTGGTAATCATAAATATTTCACTACCACATTTTCGATTACCCTCGAGCTGAACCGAACACACATCGAAAAAAGTTCATTTTATACCGAATACAGTTGATATGATAACGGTTTTTTTTAATGCAAAGTTGCACCAAGTGATCCGTCGCAAATTCTGAGATCTATCATGGTTAACATAGCTGTCGATGTTAAGATAAATCATTATTTTAACGAGCCGATACAAGCTATGGTCATAAAGTAACGCCAGTCAAATAGTACGGGTCAAATCAAAATACGTTGAATTATAAATACTTTTTTGCGATTTTACCTACTAGTAATAACTTCAACCTGTGCCTCTCTAATAGAACAGACAGAGAGAACGCAATTAACTGGCAGCCACGATTGGATCACTGTTTAACGCACGCATTTACTGACTTTCCGTTCGCCTCTCAAGTGAGTATCCAGTATTTAAATTAGAAAAAAATAGAATACAAGCCACACCTGTGCTCCCAGGCACACATATAGTTCAACCTGATTATCGACCGCTTTCTAACAGCCTAATTCATCTTAGTGAATCTGCACTGTCCTGGAAGTTTGCATGCGTTTGCATAGTTTCAAGACAGAACGATGCTCAAACACAAGTAGTTAAACAAGTCAAGTACGCTGAGCATTAGTATACTGCGTAGAACTAGCGCTGTATTTACGATACACGAAAAACTCCACCGAGCTCCACCAGCTGCGGGAAGGAGCGGAAATAAATAGTCATACCGAAGTTAATGTGATATGAATTCTCCGTCTGTTAGGTGATTCATAGCTTTCTCTCGGGATCTCGTTGGGTTTGCCGTCTCTGTTCTATTACTCCCCCCCCCCTTCTCTCTCTCTCCCAATTGCATTTGCCCCTGTATCTCGTTCCCTCGATTTTCTTTGCTTGCCCTTCTGCGCACTGAAATTTGCTCGTATCTACCCGACCCAGCCTCGTGCACGCGACAGGGTTCCCTAGAGACCCGCACAGCAAACGTTTTCACTATTTATTTTCTCTGTCCCACCTCCCAGGATCTCGATGAGACGGACCTGGCTAACGCTTGTACTGACACCCTCTACCCGGCAGGGGCGAACGAGTACGAAACGTACCTGCCCTACTACTAACGTACACATTGCCTCTTGCTGGGAAACATAGATAGAAACATAGTGAGATGCAAGTAGGCTAAATGTAACTCCACTGCCAATATGATGACAGGTGCTGATGATAGCGGCGACAACAGCAGAAAAAGCAGCCGTGGTGCTCCTCCGCATTGTCCGACGCAGTCCTTGCTGACACCGTCGCCTTGTAAAGCCGTCGATTGCGAGACTCTGTATAAAACGCGTCTGTATAAGGGTCATCCCTGGGGTTCTGTAGAAGGGCATTGCAACTCTGCGAGCAACCATTGCTGTGTAAGAATTTGTGGCTGGACATCAGCCAGCGGCTCCAGACGGCGCATCTTCTCCGGACGGCAACCCCCACTGGTTACTACTACTACTGCGACGACTCGCTGTTGTTCTTTCGCCCATCTGTCTGTTATTCTGCTGGTCGGCCGAAAGCGACTGGACAACCCCCCGACGGAAGCATGCCGCTGAATAGCTGTCGTAGTTGTGGTAGTACTAATGGTAGTGGCTGTACTAGCGACAGCAGCAGTTGTAAGCATAGTAGTAGTAGTAGCAGCAGAAATCTTGGCAATCGATCAGATGGAACAGAAGACCTCAAGGTTCACTGAGCTTCATTGAGTTTCTCCTCCTCCCCTCCCCCCTGGGGTAGGGCAACTGAGTAAGCCAGTGAGCGAACGAGTGAGTAAGCGGTTGATCGACCGACCGATCCCGCCGGTCTATGGCCGGGCCTACCAAACCTAATCTTTGTCCTCCATATGGTCCCTAAGCACGCGTGGCCAACCAAGCGTCTTCTTGGGCGCCATCTTCGACCCCGGCAACATCGCCGAAGACCTCTTTCCTTGCTGCTACTGATTTTACAGTAACTACGGTAGCTACCGCGTGGTTCTTAAAGATGATTCGTCGTCCCTGCTTGTTCCTCCTGTTGAAGTCTGATTAAAGTAGAGTGAAGGAAACGAGAGGGGGAAAATAGACAGAGAAAGAAAAGGAAGAAGAAAAACAGAAGCAGGAAAGGTAAGCACCTAACGAGAGAAGCATGAGGAGAACATAAGAGAAGATGGGGAAATAACACATGAGAAAGGATGCAAAAACGAGAGCGACGGCAAGAGAGAGAGAGAGAGATCACGCGACAATAGAGTCATGAAGTGTCCTCCGCACGATGCTCACTGCCTCGATGGCGTTAGCTCTTCTCTTACTTACTGATTTCTTCTATGGTTGATAAGCGCAGCTGGTCTCAACGTTGTAGACACAATCATCATTGTATAGCGTCTAGCCAGTCTGTTTGGCTCTTTGTGGGTTTGCCTGTCTATGTATGGTTCGGTTAGAATGAGCGATATTCGTTAGATTCGTTGCTGACTGTCGCGGCAGCGGAAACCATAAGGGTGCAATGAAGCGTCACAAAGCAAAACACGCCGGTTGCAGCTCCTACCTTTTCTGTTGCTGCTGCTGCTGTAGCGGCCTTAAGCGTGGTCAGTGGGGCAGTCGTTGATCACGCTCAAAAGAAAGATGACGAAGATTATAGCAACGAGGCCAACAGGGGCGTCCGTCACAGGAAATTACTGGGTAGAAAAGGTTGACGCAACTGCGGCTCGTCCACATGGTTGCACACGGCGGGTCTACGGCAAGGGTCGTGCTGTGGTACTTGTCATGATACAACAGTCTTTACTGCTAGTGCCCAGTGGTACGTATGGTGGTAACGAACGTGGCGGTAGATTGGCTGATCTGCCCGGCTTGTTGAACTCGCCGACGCATGCCACCCAGCGGGCCGAGCGTAGGCGGCAGGGAGGAAATAAATATTCTGTGTGCTTGTCCTTCGATCGAAATGCCGAACTAAAGGCCATTATTGCTAAACAGCTTTGACTTTGTACAACCGTATTGCTGAATAGCTTCGGTTCTGTATTGTATATATATATATATATAATCTACCAATTCATGGTGACATAAAAGGATATATAAAATCAGAGTTGGAAAAAGACGTCTAAGTGTGTTTATCCTAAGTTCGCTTGATCAGAGGACGACGCACACATAGTGACCGTAGCAATCGAGATCCCACAACTTTTTTTGCACATATATATAGTATTTTCAACCAGGGCACACTCAGCACAAAAATCCTCTTACATGAAATGCCTCAATTTATTTAGCCATCATTAATCAATTTACCCTCTTGACACCACGGCAAGTTGCAATACATGATGGACTTGAAAGTGAACCAAAGAGCAAAGTAGTCTCTGGCGTAATAAACAGAATGTTTTATTTCGGAGTGAGAAGCTAAAGTCGAACAGGACATGCAGTCTGGTCCTGCATGTGACAATCGCCACGTATACACCAGGTACATAGTGCATGGTTATCACTACCTGGTATGTTCAAACGCAACCTTTCACGAGGAATACGAGTTGTGCACTTGCCGGTTATGCCTGCAGAGGTGTGCCAAGTACCATGCAGTGAAATGCACAGCGCTGGACCGAAAATCGTTGCACTACTTCTCTCGTCGGAAGCGTGAAGAAAATAGAGCTTCATAAAGAAACATTTTTGAAATGTATATTATACTCAATTTGAGTGAAATAAACATAATTGTAATTGTAATATATGTATAAACTGTGCGTGTCTTGTTGTACAGTTTGTTTATACTACCAGTTGCACCTTTCTATGGGTTTTTCTCATCGTTGGTATATGCTTGTCGTGCTGATTTCAATGTTAATGTGGTTGCTTTATAGTGTTACCCCTGTTCATGTTATTATTGTCGTGGTTGTTGTCGATACCAGTATTGTTGATTACATTACATTACACGTACTTTACGCTGTCGATTCTAGTTGGAATAGGTATCCGTCTGTTGCTCTCGGATTCCTGTACAAGTTGTCACTGTTGCTCTAGTTGTACTTAATTACTGATATTGCGCTTGTCATTATCCGTGTCGCTGCTAACCTGTGGTGCATACTATGTGTGTGCTCGTGCAAAAGTCATGCCACAAGAAATAGCTAAATAGGTTACTTTTCCTTCGCCTTGGGGCTGGACGTTTCTGGCGACATCGCAGATACCAAGGGTGTATTGTGCACAAATCCACCGCAGTTAAATTGCTGTTAAGTTAGTTTTATAAATAAAAAAACTCTGCACTCGGCCGCGGCGGTGGCGGTAGACATATCAACCTTTGTCAGTTGACTTTCAGAATACTCATTTCGGTGCTGCTTTGAATCAGAGTGTCGAGTTCCTGGCTATTCGGCCGGATCCAGCATCTCCCTGTTGCCGTCACCGTGTTCTGTCACGAAGCCGACGAGTTCTCCTCCGCCCTTGGCCTGACGTCGTCTTGTAGCTGAGTGTAGGGGTAAGGTACCACGTAATGGCCACGGGCCCATTTATGTGTATAAATGGGCCGGCCTGCCCTTACGCGTGCGTGATCGTACACTCCTTGTCTTTGACAAAGAACGAGTACCTTCCTGCAACGCCAACGCCTCCTCTTTTGCTGGAACGTGAAACGCTGTCCCCATTTTAGCATGAGTCGCACGCACGACACCGCGACTACAATGATGATGACGACGACACCGAGACTACAATGATGATGATGATAACGACGAGCCTTGAGCTGTGATTTATCCCGTTGTCCTTTTCGGAACGACACTAGCGACTGCTGCCGCTGACAGTAGCGTTTTTCTTAAACTCCTTTTCCCCGCTGTCATCTGTGTCGGAGAGGGCAGCAAACCAGGCGTAGTAGGAAGGGATGTCGGTTGGCCCTGTATGCCTTACGCTCGTCGTTCCTGTGTGCCTCACGCTCCGCGTTCCTGTCCGCTTGGGCAGCTAGCCTCAAAGACGGCCGGCGTTTTGCGACGACATTCATTCTACTGCTACCGTTTGCACAACCATTAGTAATACTACAACTGTGCGATCATTATTAGAGCTTCCACCCTCTCCTCAAGCTGGAACACGACTGGCACTGCCCGGCCAAGAAGCAAAGAAGCACAGCTTTCAGGATTTAGGAGTGCATCGGCAAGATGTATGGTGTCCCATCAGGCTAAATACACCCTGTTCTGCTGAGCGCTTCTTTTTCAACCTCATCGTCCATCCCGCTATTGTTACTGCTGCCGTTGCTCTTGACGTTTTTACCAGCAGCAGCAGAATCATAGTCACCACCACCATCATCATGCTGTTGTTGTTGTTGCTGTTGCTGTTGCTGTTGTTGTTGCTGTTGTTGGTGTTGTTGTTGTTGCTGTTGTTGCTGTTGTTGCTGTTAATGTTGTTGCTGTTGTTGTTGTTCTGTGGCTGTTGTTGTGCTGTTTTTTTGGGCTGTTGTAGTCATCCTATCGTCGGTCGCCGGCGTTAGCAATGTCGCTATCGATCTGCAGCAGACCTCTGCGCGCGGGAAAAAGAGACTACAATGCGGCCGGAGACCCATGGGACGACCCCTATTGCCCACCTCCTTGCCATTGCAGTAGGCAGCTCTAGCAAGGACGGGCAGGGCAGGCACACTAATATAGTACGGTTGATGTACTGTTTCGCTTCATTATAACTGGCACGGTGAAGCAAAGTCAAACTGAAACCAACCTATAGCTCAATATGAAATCATTGTCAATATCGTACTCGGGCCGCTGCACCAAAGACTGCGGGAAAACGACAGTGCGTACTTGACTTTTCATGGTTGCTTTTTACTGTTGTTGCTGCGTTGTGACGATGTGTTCCTATGAACAACTACCGTACTTTAGCTTACCCCTCCTTCTTCTTGTATATACGATGTTTTGTGTACTCTTCTTCTAATTCCAATTACGGTAAACAGCTATATCTCACACGCTCGCACAGCGTACAAATATTAAGAAAGTAAGTGTAAAGCGAATATGTAGAAGCGAATAAGCTAAATATGTAACTAACTAATCATGTATTCGTCATGCTAAATATTTGAGATGAAAAATAGCAGCAATTTTTATATCGCTAGGTCTCTAAGGAAAAGGCCTGATTTGACTCGCCCTCTCTAGTAAGCTACTATGACAAATAGAAGTTTTTCGTCCAAGTTCGCGAGGAACGTTACTGCTAATTCCCCAAGTACTCTTCTGATATGCGACTACACCGTGCTCACAGGGATCATAAGTAGGATCTGCACTTAGGCAGAGATAATGCTATAATCGCTATCCAAACGCGTATCCTTCGTGGACGACCTTTGCTTTGAGAACTGCCCGCCTTGGCCATTAGCTTCCCAAGGGCCGCTAATTTGACTACATAGCGTTATTCTAGTCTGTAGTAGACATAATACTTTGCTACGCCAGGAGCTATTTGAACACAAACTCAGCCGGTTGCCTATATGAAGTGAAAGCAGAATATCTCTCTTTTGCTATACCTGTATGCATGTCTGCATATGCACATATAAATAAATATACATGTCGGTCGTCGGTCACTCCTTCAGCGAATGGTGCAAGAACGGGCCAAGATAACTATGCTCAAAATTGGCAGCGTATGCTAATAATCACCAGCTGCTCTCGCTCGCAAGGCAACGCGCAAACTCCGAGTTAGTTTTATAGGACAACTTTTACAGATATGCCATCCTTGCTATACATACACGACAATCAGCGATCACATTTCGAGACGTGCGGTCGTGTTTGTCGAGACTTTGAAATTCGCGAGCAACACAGGTCAATTATCTGAACATTGTGCATAGAATTAGGGCCGATGAAATCGCTTCGCAATGGAAAGTTGATACGTTCTGCCGGGAATCCTGTCAATAACTCTTTTGGCACAGTGGGAGTCTTATTGTTAACGCACACCCTTCGCATGCAGCGAAACGGTTCGTTGCTGCTTTATAACGTGGAAAAGCACCTCCTTGGTCCATGCATTAGTGGGACACGCTGAAGCTGTTTTTGTGTGTATTTTGATTTTTAGTACTCGCTGTGTGACCAACGAGGTGTGCTCATTAGCGTAAACCATCTGTTAGATGGTGACAGAGTAGGATCAGTTAAGGCAGTGCGCACAGCTTTAGTCTCTCTGTATGGAGAGGTCGGCGACGTCCGGCGACATCCGGCGACTGTCGGTCTTGACGGCAGTGGCGGTCTTTTACCTCAAGATGGTGCCAAAGTTGATGTATAGTCGTGACAGAGTATGGAAACACCTCACTCGGGCAAATTTTAGTTTACTTGAGAGATGTTTCACAATGTACATGAAGCAAGTACTTTGTCTGTCAATGCGGGCAAGGCGGGCGCCCGCGTAGTGCACGTAGTGTCAGCCTGTGCACCGGTTGTTGAGAAAATTCAGTTAAGGTTGAAGGCGCTGCGTACAGCATCATTCGAAAACTTCCTTTCGGAATGGAAAAATAATGTTAAGCAATTTTTGTTGGAGTGGCAGGGAAAAGTGACCGAGGCCTCGGCAGTAGCGCAATTGGATGAGTACCTCGCCAGGAGCTTTGGGATGGAATGAAATGCACTAGCCGGCACGTGTACACAAGATACATTGTGCATGGCTATCATCACTTATGGTATGTTCGACCCAACGATTTCACCAAGTTGGCGATCAATGTCGTTGCCGGTTCTGCTCGCAGATATGCGCTAAATACCACGCAGCGAGCTGCCAGACGCATCGGCGGTCTTTGCACTTTTTCGCCCGGTGGGACGGTCGCTGAAGTGTTCAAATTGTATATAATGAATGAATTGTATTGTAATTATGTACCATCTTGAAATGCAATGTTATTGCGAAATAAACAATATATATATATAAAAAAATAGAGTTAAGCAAGTCCAACAAAAAGTTGGCGACCTGGATATTTTCAGTGTCTCTCATCTCTGATTTAGTCTTGCACGTGACAATCGCCATATCGATAGAAGTTACAAAGTTCATGGCATCACCTGGTCTGTTCGAATATGAACTTCCACGAGGAGTACACGGAGTGCGTCCGTCGGCTGTGCTCTTAGGCGTGTACCAAGTATCATGGGTATGTCTGTCTGGCGCTAGCGAAGAGGCCAATGCACTGCCGAGAACAGCTGACAAATGTATAAGTCCATGTTATATACATACTAAATATAAGTGAAATAAATGTGATGATGAATTATATTGTATTATTGATGTGATGATGAATATTATTAGAGTTAAAGTGTTCAAGATGGCTGTACAACGGCGAACGTCGGAGTTAAGGCATCTGGCCGATTTTTGACGAGGGCGCTTGCTTGAAAACATTTAAGGCGATCCATAACTTGGCTTCAGAGAGAAATATTGTGGGTAGTAGATTCGTTGTGGTAATACGGTTACAGGGCTAACATTAGTAAATGGTGTCTTTGTGACTGCTAAATTTCCTTCGTTTACTTCGTTCAAAGCTAGAATCCTAGACGTCATCTCGGCCCTTACGGAGTTGCAAATGACGGATTACTATCCATGCTCTATGTTTTTAGGCGCCCTTCGTAGAAGGTAAACCGAGACCCCTAAGTCTCATCTTCATCCTTGGGGGCACTCTCCGTCCCACTGTATTTTTGGCATACAGCTCACACGCGGTCGTTTTATAGCCTGATGACGCGGTCATCGAAGAATTCCCTCTTTTTTCAGACAACCTGTAAAAGCTGTCTGCGGATCCCAGGCATCATTCTGTCCCGATAATTGCAGCGCTAGGATCCTTCCCCAAAAGTTTGTTAGCTGCGCTGTTAGATCCAGCTTGTTTCCAAACCTGACCGTGGAGCCATTAGGAGCGGCCACCGCAGACCTTCCTAAACACTAGTAGGTACCATAGACGTTCCACGCCATGGCCACGTTGCGGATCGATGGAGGCATCTCATCATCGGAGCAAAGTTTTTGCACTGAAAGGGAGATACATCAGTAAGGCTTCTTATTTATTTATCGTGCATTCGGCGGCTAGCTTTAAAATTCAGCATCTACGATAACATCGGATCCTTAGGGGAAGAAATGCACGAACACCAAATAGGGTTTGCAAGAAAAGCTGAAATTACGGTGCATGTGCTAAGTCTCGCCGGGAGCCGACTATTAAACTAAAGTTGGACTTCAGGCATCAACCTGATACTATAATGTAGGGATTAATCTGTCGTAATCTATCCGTATTAAAGACGACTCCCTACATGTACAACTACGTTTTTGCTTGGTCTAAAGAAACCCGCTCCTCAGTATTTGAAATTACTAGGAATGAATTCTCCAAGGTTATTCCTAATGCGAGCGTAAAAGTGTTTGGCTAGCACAACGGCTTTTTTCCGCTTCCGTAAATATGCGACCGGCCCGATAAACTGCGCGATAAACAACCCTCTTTCAAGCTTTGTTCGATCGGCTGGATTCTCAACGAGGCGTGAGCCACGAAGCTTGAAAGCGGCTTGACAGTACTACGATGATGCCCTCGGGTCAAGGATGCCCCTGGTATGTGATATAAATGTGTCGGACCCAATCCCATCATGTATGCTCCAAGGCAGCGCATTTCGAAGTAGTACACAGCAGACGAAGCTGAGTAGAAAAAAATGCCATAAGTACTGAAATGCTGGGCATGCTGTGCAATCTTACACCGTTTGCTTTGAAGATGCTAGAGCCTGCAGGGACCGTTGCTAAAAGAAACGCCTAATCGCATTTGCGTTAAGCTGAGTAACTCCTCAGAAAATGAAAAATAGACCAAACATCTTCGGCGTCAGAGGATCTCAATTTTGCTCCAGCAAAGCAACGCAGTGGTGATGGTACGGTCGTTGACGAAAGGGGCCAGCCCTAGACTGACCCCGGTCGGCTACTGACGCACCACTAAGTCATCTGCGAACAGGTGTCTACAACTGTAGCAGACAATGCAGTTAAATAAATTTGCCGTTTAGGTTATGTCGGTTACAGAATACGTACTTATACTTATGTCTGCTATACGTATGTCTGCACGTCCGTGCGCGAGCGGCAAGCGATAGCGATGACGCTGACGACATGGCCGTCCGTCGGCCATTGGTCTGTTGGACAAGTCTCAGTGGGCGGACGGCAAAAAGTCGTAAAAGAGCCCTTTTGTCCCAGAAAGGCCAAAGACAGATAGACAGACAGACGGAGGAATGGAATTCGAAGCGGGCACATAGCGAACAGACTCAAGGCGTCATAGCCCTTTAGGGCAGCGTCGTGCAAGTTGCAGAGGAGCAGCGGCTGCGCGTACGAGCGTGGCCATCGCTGGACGCTGTCGTGGTTCTCGGAGTATCTCAGAGCCAATCTTTCTCTTGGGCGCTCAATACATAGAAACATAGCAAGCAAGAAAGTGAGAGAGAGAGGGGCGAATGAGAACGCAAGGGGAAAGGAGAACAGTAAGAGCAAGAAAGAAAGAAAAGAAAGAGAGGAGGGGAAGAGCGAAACAACACGAGGCGACAAGCCTCTGGGGTGTCACTTTTAGAGGAGATATATATCACAGGGCCAGGCGGGCCAAGTGGCTGGTGCACTTGAGGCAAGGCGACGCGTATCGCGAGACAGCCGTATGACAGAGTGCCACCACGCGAGTAGTGTAGCAGTACTACAATAAGGACGGCGCTGCTGCTGCTGCTGCGTCGACAACAACGACAACAACAACAACAGCAACAAGCAGAACAACGAAAACTCAAGGGGAGGAGGTTAGGTGCCCCCAAATGAGGCCTCTACAAACCGTTTAGAGGTAGGGTCAATGGAGACAACCCTAAATTCTCTGCAAAAGCGTTGTTGCCGCTTTTTGTTCGCTTTCCTCTGCTGACACAAATAGCCAGTTATGTCAAGGCCAGCAGGGGTGTTGGGGCAGAGGCGGGTTGAGCCTTCAAGGACATGTAGAATGGAACGCCATTTTGAGCGATAGTGTCTATTGTCTTTTATCTCTCTCCCTCTCTCCATTTCCCTTGCGCCCTTGCGCCCTTGCTTTGTTGCGAAAAACACAACTCGCATTGCTGACGGAATTAGCAAACCGACCGCATAACCGACGGCCGCAATGCTAACGAATTGTGCAAAATGCTTCCACTATTTCCTTTGAAATGTTGCTTTCTAGACCGGACCAAAGGTTACTGGACGGAAAAAGAAGTCGAATAAAAAGACAAATAGAAAGAGGTCAACCAAGTCGTCTCTAACAGGGCAATTGGGTAGATGTCTACTAAGGCAGCGTCGTGGGCAATGCTGGGCCCATCTCAACGTATCATTTATTACCCCATTTAGATCAACTGGAAGAGTCCATTAACCTTCTACGAGGCTGTTGAAAGTGAGTCATGAACAGACAGCTTAGATCTGTTTTTGAGAGCACTCTGCCCTAAACGTTCTATAACCGCACTAATATATATATATATATATATATATATATATATATATATATATATATATATATATATATATAAAACACTTGTATTTACATATGTTTTCGCGATCATTTTGGCGACTGGAGACTATGTCTCATAAGCTACATTTTGGACTGAAAAAACGTTGTAAATATTTTTAAGAGGTTTCGAGCATGCATTAGGAAGTAGTAGCATATATCAGTGCCATTGTTAATAGATTGTTTTTCTCTTTTTTTGGCACTTGTAGACCTCGTGATATCTAAGTAATCTAAATATCTAATGCGATAGACGTGATACCTAAGTTGCTGTAGTGCCGTGCCTTAGGATTATGATGGACAAATTACTGCAGGCAAACTACATGAGGTGAATGAAATGACCGTCAGCCTATTACAGAAATATTGCTAGAAGGAGGCAACTTCTCAGGTTAAGTGTGTGTTTCAGTGCAAAACCGTACACGGGCATTAGCTTTACGGAAAAACAAATGAAGTTATGATCATCGCACATGCTATTAAAAAAAGTTACCTCAAATTCTTAACGTATAAATACGTTAATTTGTATGTACGCTGCTTTGCCGACGGTACATACGTTCGTATTAAGCCTCTATGAAAGGAAAATACCGGTTGTCTAGAACGTTTGCACTCAAGGTGCTTTTCTGACACGGTTGCGAGTGTTCTCCCTTTCTAGATGTAACTTCATGCCAGTCATCACCAGAACTATAGAACTACAACCTTTAGACAGGTGGTCATTGTAAGGTATTATATGTTAATCCCATGCTCCTAAGCCGGCTTTAGAACACAGCAAAAACGCAGATCGAGGAACTTCTCTTTCCCTATGTGTTCATAGAGAGAAGGCAGAGGCATATTAGCCCGGGTGTCTACCTAGCTGGGTTGACTTATTGCTGTTTTTGACCATCAATTCAATGCTCTATTACATTTTTTTCGGAGAAGACCGTAAATATTAAGACTGATAAGTGAGCACCTAGACCGTTGGTTGTCGTGTATCCTGAAGCAGTCGCACTATTCACTTTCCTTCTAATGCAATTTTCCTTCAAAGACCACCTTACCCAGTTCGACTCTCCCAATGTTCGGTAGTGTCCGCTTGACGGCACTCTCGGGCGTGAGTCAAGTCTGGTGGTTATGGTCGGGCTAGTCTCCAAAAAAGCTCCTGGGAAAAAGCGGTTAACCGCTACTCCCTGAATCTCCTTGTGAAATACTGTCTGCTTCCAACTGTCAGCTGATCGCACTGCTAACCAAGCTCTGCAAGGCTAGGACTAAGGCCGCCACTGCTCTATCGGCTACGCAACGCTGCGCATATGCCGCCACCACCACTAACTATTAGACGTTAACTGTTCTGAGCGTCAGTCAGGGCGCAACCTCTAAGGGTCCGTCACCGCTAACCACCATTACGCAACGCCCAGCAGCAAAAGCAGCTTTAGTGGTGAACCATAGGTGAACCTTGATCACTCTACGCAACTCAAGTCGCCCGCCACCATTGACGATCCACGCAACGGCTAAGCGCCTGGCAAAACCTCGCTTATCCTCGCTAACCAGCTAAGCGACGTTGGCGAGCGCGCGTCACTGCCCGACCAACTACCTTCGCTAAACACCCCTCTTGAGCACTGACCAACTTTTTTTTTAGAAGGTTTAGGGTTTAAAATGCATTTACGTACGACTGAGCGAAAGCATTACACGAGTTGGTAAGCCACCTAACATGCCAACGCTCAGACAGTGTGGGACTCAGCCACCTAACGGCAAGTCCTTGGCGCCTGACAAGACTCGAGCCAAAGGATTAAGGCAATACCCACCAAAAACCGTACATATGTAGACGGCGTGCCTACATATATGTATCCTCCTTAAGATGACCCTCCGAGCTGCGGGAACCTTAACGCAGACGAGTAACTACACACAGGCGGCGGGGAAGCCGGAAGTTTTAATTCGTTAAGTCCTGCTTGTCGAGTCGCGTCTTGGCCAACACTCTCGAACGCTTTCCCCCATTTTCTGTCTTCCTGCTTCTTCTTTGGCATGATACGTTAAATTGGCTTTGCAGCCACATCCCATGCGTCGTCTGGTCTCGGCCCATGCGAGCACTGAGCACTGACCAGCTACGCAACGCTAACCGCCCATCACTTATTTGTTTTGTCATATAAGGTATTCGTAAGGTTCGCGTCTACGAGAAAACGAGCGGATTATGAATACACGCAGCTGGGTGCAAAGCATTTTATATTGTATGTGGACCTGACGTAGGCAGAGAATTTTTGTATAAACCGAAGCTACCCCCCCCCCAGCGCAAAGCTGTGAAATATAATTCCACCGAAGTCATACTCCTAAGTGCCCACCTCCTTCCTCAAGCTTCACATTGAGAGCTCGGCACTAAGATGTGTACCTCCCTGAGTGACAAGTATGACGGACGTCTGAGCTTTTCCGGGTCCGGCCCAACTCGATACGGCACGCTGTTTCCAACGTCCGACATCCGTGTCGATGCTGGACGCTGGACGTCTTCTGTGTGTTTGATTTTTATGCATGATTAGCCTGCATTGCTTTTGAATCTTCTGCCACTACTGCTGGACATCGCTGAGCAGCCACGCTGACCTTTTCTTTCTTGATTAAATGCTTTCGTTCAAGACCACCTTTGCGGGGCTGTGTCCTATCTTGAAGTTTTCCTCCAAATAACATATCTACTTGGTTCTCTGCTGAGGTTTTCCTCTAGCCTTTTATTGCTGGTTGCATCATCCAAGGTATTGTTTGCGCCTGTTATTGTCTTGTACTCAAACCAGTGCGGCGCGTGACAACAACTATCCTCGGTCTGCAGAGGACACGTGAGACCGACGTTGACTTGCTATTTCTTTCCTAGGTACTTCTAAAAATCGTCTTCGTTTACTTAATATCTATGTGGTAGAGCATCTTACCTCCTGGTCGCACTGCTCAATATTTGGCAGATTGTTCTGTACTTCTGTATTTACGGAGAGCTGGCGTCCGCTGGACCCTTTTCATCAGTATTCATTCTACTTTTCTTCGCTTTTAGCAAGAAAAACGCCAGACCATAGCGCCAAAAAGCGTTATAGATTTGAAGACGAACCCCAGTAGCTTCTTCCGGCCTTCTCTCAGTACATAAACGTTCGACAAGAGCTTTGCTATCTGTTCTGCCGTCTTCAATACCTGTGTTGCTGCTCTTTTGATATGTGGGGTGCCCTCATAGTCCATTGTCCAAGAGAACGACCAGGTATGTGACATTTGTTTACCATTCTTATCTGGGCGCCGCCTAGGTTTAGCTTTTTCGCCATGCAGCGACGGCGTTCGGCAAGCACAATTGCTTTTCCCTTGGCGTGGGATAGCTTTAGACCCTTCTGCCCCATCCAATAAACTATATCCTTTTGAATCAATCACGGGCGAACTCTCCCCGATGTGTGTGTGACCCCGGAACTGCATCTCAAGCAAGTATTTCACACGACCAGAGAATATATTTTACCTAAATAGGACTTTCCCAGCTTTGGGTCTAATGGGTCTCGCCAACTTGTTAACATTTTTTCGTAGAACTTGTTTTGCTTTGTTTAGAAACGTATTTTATGTAGGCGTTTTTTAATTGAAAATTTTATTACAGCTTCCAAATTAGCAATTACAGAATTCAAGTGCGCCACCTAGCCACGAGTGTGTCATATTTTCCAATACGTTACATTTACACTACGACATGTTCAAACACAAGAAATATAATTCCCACACGTTAATTCGAACCTGCGATCCAGCCTACCAGAAGCCAGGGAAGTGTTGCGCACTATCTACCCAGGCCACGCTGCCACTGCCAAGATTGTAGCAAAATATATTTCATCTAGTGATGCATTAGCCCGGGCTTTTCGGAAATGCTGGCTTTTACAGAAGAGGGGATCAGCGTATCCGACTGGCTTGATACCTGGAAGAATACAAAGACTGTATATTGCGGGAGACGGTAAACGATTCTGCCGTATTTATTATAATTAGTTCGTGCGTTGCCATCAATTCTAATATTGCTCTGCCCCTCTTATCCGTGTATTTGGATTTTCAAACCTCAGAAGCTAGATTGAAATTCCAAGCAATCATAATTTAATTTGGACAGAATCGGATAGTACACCAAGATGCCTGCTTCCGATTGGTCACAGTTTCTGTGCGCTTTAATGACACTCCACCTTGTTATGCAACGATGACGTAAAACGATTTCCAACATCGTAAACAGTGCAAATGGGATTCCTGGGCTCATCGGGGATCAAAAACACAGCCTACAAATTACGGTGAATATCTACCTGCACCTATCACTATTTATGCAGGCCAGTACACACTCACTGTGCCTATCCAAATCCAGAGATGTTCGCGACAGATTGCAAATCACGTTTTTAGAAGGAGGTCTCCTATATTGTGGCTAACAGCAGCACACCTACCGATTCAAGCTGCAGCTGCTCTAATGAACTCTAAGGATTGATAAAAAAGATTGACGATCTTTTTAAACCAATCACGAAGAGCACAACTCAACATGACAACAACGGCATCACAAGCTTCGCGCCAAAATCAGGTGATCACTGCATCACTAACAGTGACAACAGTCAAAACGGACGGCAGCATCCTCGGCAACAATGAGCCAATTTGAACGCTCGATACAACACACCAAAACGACTGCGTTTTCGCAACACACCTCAACGATACCTAGAATTAAAAACCATTTTGTAACGAGGCTGTTTTTAATTATAGACCATCCTCCGTCCCCCACGGGCTTGAAACTCACCGCGCGGTACATCTTCAATGCACTGAGGACCGGACACGTTGAGGTATCTAGGATTCCTCAAACAGTCCTTGTGGCAGCATGGCCGCTGACTCTCAGCGGTATGGTTTATCATCTATTCTCAATGCGCACGGTTTAAAGAAAATTCGATTTACAACAGGGATCGAACCGGCAACAGACCTCAACGAAACCTAACGGATTTCGGCAGTACCTAACGGATACACCTAAGCGTCGACGCACGCAATAACAACAACAAAATCAGAAACATTGTGCACCATGGATCACAGTTGCGCAAGGAGGACGCGCGATGCATGTATTAACTGGCACCAAGAAAATTACACACTTTTTCATTTTTAGTTGAATCCAAAACTGCTGCTACTAAGGCTGAGGCCCGTCGAGCCCGGTGGCGTGGTGGCATGCGTCTGCGCCTCGCGACCGGAGGAGACACATAGGTGCGCGGGTTCGAGCCCCACCGTTGCACAAGGGGTCCGTCTATGAAGCAATGCGAAAAGCAGTCCCATGGACGTTAAATCGTGGCTGAGAGTCAGCCCTAAAAAGATTTTTTTACTAAGGTTGAAGCCCGTCCAAACCAGTTGCAGCATCAGCAAAGACTAAATGTGTCAAAACGTCTTCAATGGATTGTCTAATCTCTAGAATCACTTATTAGGACACCAGGAAAAACCTGTTTGTAGAAAATTATATAAAATGTTTAACAGTTGACAATTTTTAACCGACGCGACACGCATTTTCCTCACCATCAGATGGCTAATCATCACGGCGTATTATGTAACTGCAGTTCGAACAACAGAATAGTCTAGAACGCTGTACAGCTCGGCAAGTCACAATAGAACTACTAGAACATAACTCGTGTGTGTGTATATGGCCTACCGGGCAGGCAGGCTGCTGATATCTCATATACGATATCGGCCAATGTGAACAATTTTGCAGTTACGTCCATAATCACTGTATAGGGGCAGGCGACGTCAACTGTAATATTCCAAAGAACGAAACACGACAGGTTGATTTTGTGATAGACATACAGGAGCTAAAGAAAAAGTTGTACGAACAAAAAGACTGTACTAATGCAATATTAGCTTAAAACTGATATAATATAGTGCAGTCAACGTCGACATCTACGCCAAGATGACGTTAACATGTTCAGCGCAATCGCGAACAATTATTACCAACAAAATTAATCTACTATGTTCGCCACTAGTAGATCTCTACAATAGTGGTCTCCAACCTATCTCCACCAAGCACAAGTACCCAAAGAGAAAGCAAGAAAACCTCTTCTAGCCTCTATTTAGGAAAATGTGGAACACCAGGCAACCAGAAGACCTATCGGGGCATAGCACTGACAGGTATTCTTTAACAAATTAGCGACACTTGCCTATATTAACATCAAGACTGTACCGATATTCAATTTACGAGAAGTTGGGTTTTGGTCTTGTTGTCGTAACCATATACTCATGACTCGTCCTTCTGTAATTACTATATCAACCAATCGAGGGTCTTCTGCTCCCGCTTGAAGATTCAATTTGGACATTTCCTGACAGACGTTTATTTGCTAGAAATTCAACATTTTTGAAACGAACTTTGCTGGCAGTCTTCCAACGCATAACATATATTTCAAGCCCTGTTAAAAATTATCCACAGGATATTTCAAATTCCACATCTATTTCGCCTGATAGTGATTCGGCGATTGTTGATTACGATATCATGATTTGTTTCTACAGTTGCTTTTCTTATTGACGTCGACTGGCCTTCCCGGGATCATCTCCGGTCTCTGTACGTTCGTCGCGAAACCGACGACACCATGTATACACAGTGCAGGGATTCTGCTTGATTACCATAAGGAACAGTTCCACATTTTAGATCACACGATCTGGGTTTTAACACAGCATTTTATGCAGATTCGTTGTTTCCCTATTTTCGGTTTTTGAAAAATTGCTCGTTTTCTGCACTTCTTCTTGACCAAGCTCAAACAATAAACGCCGCCACCGATTGGTACAAAGTGTGGCCTGTGTGTAGCTGGTGAATAGCGCTTCTAAGGAAAAACACTATGGTAGTGTGGGTTCAACTTAAATTTTTTAAATACTGGAAGTTTTCGATCAACCCTCGTATATCATGTCAATTTGTATTCATTAGTATTTGGTTTAAAAACATTTGTATTACAATTTTTTTGTATCACTTTTGTCTGCAATGCCGCTCTTGTGCACTGTTGGAGGTGATTTAGATCACGATTCTGCATGTAGCCTGACTTCGCACTAGGTCGATATTTCATGAAACCCATATCATATACATAACTTCATATAAAATCCATGCGAGCCCGGTAACAAAGTTCCTATTTTCACAACATGGACCCTTCCAGTTGTCATCTGTAGTCTCATAAAAAAACGCCGCTAATACTTGAAACTCGCTTATATATATATATATATATATATATATATATATCGCAGACGCCGTCCCTAAAGTTATGGATACAATAAAAACGTGTTTTATAAAACGCGCCTTGCAGAATAATGCATTCGACTCTCTGACGCTGGAACTATGCGCCACTCGCGAGCTAACTATAATAGAAAACTTCTACTAAACCAAAAGCATACAGGTACTTTAGATAATATGGCAATGTTGAGTTTTTATGCAAAACTATGCAGAGATACCAGCTTTGTATACGTTTAGATGGAAAATGGCTTCTTGGATATCACTTACCAGGTACATAGACATTTACGGAATTAATTTATAGAATTAAAAACAAACTCCTGCAAAAAGTGGTTAAACATAGACTGTGCCTCATTGCAGGCACACGTAAACCATAAAACAACCTGAATTGTAGATAAACTATTAACGATTGGTGAATAATGTATTTTATATAATTCGTTCATTTTTTAAGACCATTCGTTTAATTAACCTACGAATAGCCATTTTGGTCATCATGCCTGTTGCCATATGGATGTTTGCTGCGATGCAGGCATTCAGAGCGGGCTGTTGCTTATCTGAACTTAACATTTGGAGGTTTAATTTATTCGCTTCTTTGATATCTAGCTTCTTTGCGATGTGGGTTTTTTTTAGTTGAACGATGGCCGACCATATATGACGCCTGTAATTTCGCGTGTTGTGTTTTCACAATAATCTGCATGACCCTCCTCTACTGATGGCAACGACATGTTCTACCGGTTATACCGGCAGTTGTGTTGTTTTACTGTCTAGAAGGGCCCTGCGCTTGTCTGTGTTTAGTCAGCATCCTAACGGTGTCATCTGCATCTGCTTGATCCACGTTTTTTTTTTCTGTACACGTTTTTACGTTTCACTCGACCGTTTGCGTAGACGCCCAATTTCTTAGCGAGCGCGACTATTTCATGAGCGTATTGCGCAAGGTCCCCCCTATCGCCCATTGCTAAGCCTTCTTTCAGGACTTCTGCGCAGTAGCTTTAGGAGCTGTAACATGCGAGCCTGCCAAACCTATCCAGTCCAGTTGTTGGGAAACTTCGATATCTCTTTTCTCTCTCTCTGACCTTTTGGGTAGACCGCTGTTTTTCTACCTCACCTAGCCCAAGAAGAGAGAATAATATACTGTAGCTTGCATTCGTTTCATGTGGCTTTTGCAGGGCAGACACTACTGCCCGCGTAGTACCCTGCTATTTGCACAAGTAATCAATGCGCAAACTGTTCACGTTGTTGTTTAAACTCCAACGTTGCGTGGAAATTGATACGTCAGGGCCCGATGCAGAGGACGTTGCCAGCTTCACCAGCCCGGGGCCCACGGCTCATTGCTAGGTCGTGTAAGTTTTTATCCCTGCACAGCGCTGCACTAGCCTGAATTATGGAGCCCTTGGAACAGACAGTCGGAGTCTGCCGCTCGCACATAACATAGGAAAGGCATCACATACCTATACGGTTATAATATGTCACCGGCCAAATTGTCCACCACCAACCACTCTGGTCAGAAAGCCTCTGCGTAATCGCTGCCAACCAATGTCTCTCCAGACCCTGCTCAAAGCACATCCGCTTTCGACTGTCTGCTGATCCCGACGCACTACTCGAGTGCGTGCAAATAAGGCTATATCAGTGTTATTGACACAACCGCACATGCAGTCATTGTATGTTTCTAACGCAATATTCTGTGTGCTCTCTATGAATCATATCGCTGTGCAGCATCTCAGATTATTAACGCTGTCTGTCTGTCTTTCTCTTAAGAGTTTACGAATGTATCCATCTGTTTTAAAACGATTGCCCCCACTAAGCAATTATGGCGATATATATATATATATATATATATATATATATACTCTAACTGGCAAAGTATTGGCTCAATCGGCACGATAAACTGTACAACTGGCGGAGCAAATACCGAAAATTCGAGAGTTGCTTAATTAACTAACTTGAACTATAGCAAAACTTAGCAAACTATTTGCGTAGTTCTGAAGAGGTTACCCAGGTACTCTTTGTGTCAGTTATCAGGCCATACGAATGCGCGGTTAGTAAACAGTACATAGCGCCAAACCCTGGCAAAAAAAGTCTTGATCGGAGAAAGCCTTCGAGATGAAACGCTGCTTAATGGCTTCAGTGGCAGAATACATTGCCCCACCGATCTTGGCTGAAGGGGCTATCAGAACGGCGCAAAACCGGCAAGCACTCCGCACGGCACAGCGACCAATGGCCATCCGGGTAGGCAGGGCGTATAGGACGACCCCTACGACAGCCCTACTAGCTCTCGCCAGGACGTTACGCGGAACCTGCCGACGGAGGAGAGAGGCGAGCGGTTACTTGACGCGAATCTAGATTTGACCACGACTGGAGAGGCCACCTGGAGTGGATGCAGGACTTAGCAGGACGAGTGGATCCTTTCGACTAAAAGCTCACACCGGACCTGGTACAGCTGCCGACACGAAGAACGGTCGTACTACGCTGATAGGACACGGAGAGTTTCAAGTATACATTGAGAGGATAAAAAAGTCACAACGGACATACGTGTCCTGTGCGACTCCGGAGATTTCGACGACGTCAAGCTCTCTTCGACGACGTCAGGGCTCTTTCAAGATGCGCTCTGCGGCGTCTAGGGATGTGCAGAGTGTCTGTCTGATCGACCTGGTTGCCTCTGATATGATCACAACGCTCGAAGGCTGGCGGGACGAATGCAATTACTTAGATAGCATTATGGAGTTGAAGGCGATAATCTTGAGATGAAACGAGATGCGAGGTTACAGCACTTTAAACATATTGAAATATTTTATGTTCTTTGCCCTCCATCTCTCTCTCTCTCTATATATATATATATATATATATAATATATGATATAAATAATGTAAAAATATTATATATATATATATATATATATATATATATATATATATATATATATATATATATATAAATAAATTAGCACTAACTTAGGCCCCTAATGCACCGTCTGAACCGGTGCGTTGTCATGGCAACCCACCTAACGGTAACCTGCAAACAGCCAGAAGGGTGAGGTTCGAGTGATGCAACGATCAAGGTGCCCAGGGGGAGAACGGACAAGAAGGAGTGAGTTTCTGGGCCCTAGGTTTCTCGACGCACCCACTCAGGCTGGTTAAGCTTGGCATTGCTCTCGAACTACATAGTGGTGCGTAAGGATAGGGGAAAGCAGACGAAACGATGATGGCGGACGCGCGGAGATGCCTCTCCCGTGGTTTCGAAGTCATGCCAAAGCAATACCGAGTCTGTGGAGGGGGGGGGGGTAACTGGGTAATAAAACGGTTTGAGAGGGCTTGTGAGTCCCACGCCAGTCACTCTAGCTGCTCGTGACATATGCATTTTACGCATTTGCAAAACTTGGCGGCAATGGCGGAGACTGGCGTGTTGCATGTATGTATATGTAAATAGGTGTATATGAATGCGAGTAACTAAGTAATGACGCAATTTTTCTCATGCATTGGTTAATAGAGTGCTTGCAAAACTCGACCATAAGATCAGCTGCTGTTAGACGACCTCCAGCCAATCCTGTCCGAAGAACTGGCAGACGCGCTTGCGTAACTGCTCGCAATCATTTATAAACGATCATTCGAAAGCGGCAAGTCGTCCGACCCTCAGGCAGTCGATTGCGATTTCCATCTTTAGGGAGGGGTTATGGGCATGTCCTGATAATTAGAGACAATCAGCTCAAGAGTCCGTAGCCTCTCATGGAAACAATCATCATAGACCATATCCTTGATACTTACTACGTCTTTCGGCTTGCTTGATCCAAGTCAACAGAGGATTTGTGAGAAGCAAATTGACTGGCACCTCGTTACTGGAAGCATCCTGCCACTAGGTTCTTGTAAGATAGCAACTTCCTCTACTGCCGCGTACTTTGATTTTTCTAAAGCCTTTGACAAGAAAATTGAGTCAGAGACCCTGGCCAAGAGACTGCTCTAAAAACAAGAGTTTCCGAGACTATGGAAAAATGCATGTCTTGGCCTCATCTCTAACCCCAGAAGTAGAACAAGTCCATCGGCTAGCAGGCCCATATGGCTTCTCGACATCTTGGAAAAGGTTTTTAAAATTGTTCTTGTTAATAGATTGTAGACGAGGCAATAAAAATCAGAGAAGCTTTATCAGTTACCCAGTATGACTTCCGTAAAAGCATATCTGCTATTGGCGCCCTAGGACGAGCAAGGTCGTCCAAAACGAAGGAATTCGTATTTCTTATCCTCGTGGATATTAAAAGTGCCTTCTACGTATTCCGCTAAATGATCTGATTCTGCCTGAGTGAATAAAATCTATTTGCAGAAAGGCAATGGTACAATGTTACAGCCGAGGCCCCGCGAATTCGATTCTGGGACCCGTCCTGAGAAGTGCTACACATCAACAACGAAAAGGGGAAGAGCTGTTGGTCTGGCCCTGATGGTCGCGGCCCGAAGCGGTCCAACAGGATACATCAAGGAAAAGTTACTTGGAGGTGACGGAGTAGATGGACTACAATAATTTGGCGCTCGCACGTGATTAGACCGAGCGACTGATTCTAAGGGACCGGAAGGAGTTAACGTTATGATAGCAGGCCTCGCGACAAAAACTAGGAAGGGGAAGCACCTCGGGGTGATCCTCGACACGGGGTTAACCGGAGCGGCACATGTAAAACATGTCGCGGCAAACGCCAGCGGACCGCCTTAAACCTGGCGCGAGATCTGGCAAGGAATGGCGGAATATCAGAAAGACGGAACCAAAGTCTTCTAGCTTGGATTGCCAAATCATCGGAAATTTACGCAGCACCTGTTTAGGACATATCACTGTGGAAGAGGAAAAAATAGGAGAGCACTATGGTCGGGCCAACGGATCCTAGCATTTCGAGTTAGCCGGGCCTACCCGAAGGTCTCGATCGAAGCCATATTAATTATAGCCTAGATGCTTTCACGGGACCTACTTGCAGAAGAAAGAAGCGATATATTTCTGGAGGAAAATGTGGATCTTGCCAGGGCCAGGAGTGCCATGACCTCGGCCTGGCTGGAGGAATGGGTGCAGCTTACATCTAGAGTGACCAGGCGGAGCTGGAGTAAGAGTCCGATATCGGACCTTAAGACGCAATATGATACGAGAATATGTACTTTCTGTACAACTCAGGCTATAACCGGTCACGGTCAGTTCCAGAGCTACAGAGTTAAAATAAGGTAAGCCACTGATAACACATGTGTGGTGTGCAGGCCTGGGGAGCCGGACGACGTGGAACATGATGTCCTGTACTGCAAATCTTTTTGGAAGGCAAGGTGCACGGGCTCTACGGCCGTGAGGGGCCACTCCATAAAGGAGGTGATCAGCTACATGATGACCTTGTCGAACCTGGTCGCGCTTTGCGAGACACAACCACCGTTGCACATTTGTATTTCTTGGTGGTATTCCGTGGACGTTAAATGTTGGCTGAGAGTCAGCGTGAAAAAGTTACCTTTACAATAATGACCTCGTAGCGTGAAGGAAGGCCACGGACCTGGTCGACGTTCCTTTGACGGTCAAGATAGCCAAGGATACCAGTAGGCGGGCGAGGTTCATGGAACACCCTCGGGAGAAAAGTCGAGACGAGAAGCTGATGGAGGAAGAAAATGGGAGACGAAGTGCAGCCAGGCCTTTAAGGTCTTTACGCGCCCCCTCAGGACAGTGTATACCCTGGCATAAGCTCTCTATTTGGTCGCCTGTAAATAGGCAGAAAGATAAGCGGAGACCTACCTGAATCAACGACAATTGCAGGGATGCCTCTCTTACGGCTTTGAAAAGTGCAAACTATTGCCAAGCCTGGGAGGGTGGGGAGGAATCCAAGTTTAGTGGATTTGTGAATCCACGCTAATCGCGCAGGCTGCTAGCGATACATGAGCATCATGCAGTCCCGCAACTTCCAGAAAGAAAAGTTTCATCATAGATAGGCTTTTGAGTAACTGCGCACGAACAAGGAGGCCACAGGGACTTTACTGACACTGAGCGAAATCACTAACGTAACTACAACGGAAATGTATACATACCATGCATATATGTAATCTTTACAACCTGCACCCACAATTGCGCAATCGACTACCTAGCACTGCCGCACTCAGACACAGACAAATATTGTAGGAAAAAATAGTTCACGATCCCTCTTTTTTGCCGATGGACATACTCATAGTGAGCCATAACTGCATCAACATTATATTAGAGATGATGCGGCAGATCAAAAACAAACTACAGTTAGTTCTTACCCAAATGAAACGGCGAGTGAGTGAGAGCTTCAAGACTCTACATGAGATATCACTGTGAGTTTTCAATTGGTTAAAGATTTCTAGACTACACCAGCATGTTGTTGCGATGTTTAGCGTGACATAGGACAACCTGGTTAGAACCCTAGTAAGGAAGTCTATGAAAGATCTCGAAAGCCGGCAAAAATATCTAGTCAGATGGACAAATTTTAGGAATGACAGGTCATACAGTGGGAATGACTAGACATCGACAGTACAGTAAAATACATTTTAAAAAGGGAAATTACGAAGCAAGATAGACAAGACACAGATGGCCACGTGTGATATTGGCGTTCACGGAGACATCTCAACACAAAGTCATAATGGCACAAGAAGGCGAGAGAACTCAGGAGCCTGTACCAATGTGAAAAAAACTGTGGGCACTAAGGTGTGAGCTTTCTCAATAAATTAACGTAAGACAGTGCCTGCAGATGTTCAGGAAGCTTCATATCGATATAAGATCGTACTGGGAAATCGTGCAACTACAAAACAATCGTGTAAGCTGTCTGTTAGCTTCGGCTCGGGCAAACATATTGCCTACCAAATAGATGTAGACCTGGGGTCTATATCCACGGCGTAAAGTGTATTCCTGGTGGTTTTCGAATGCAGCACGCCCAGCGTAATCCTCTAAGGGTACTCGCTCCGTTAGATCGCGTGACATCGTGCCGAAACGATAGGAATTCCCGATATCGCAGAAGTCAGAATAAACTTACACCAACATAACATATTAAAATTTTATTAACGATTAACCATCCGTTTTTGACATGCAACAATGACATCCATATTATAAATGCTTGATTAAATTACTTTTAATGCAAAAATAAAACGATAATAATTATAACTTTGATTACTTTGAAATCGCGTTTGTCATTGTTCTGCGGATTGTCCACGAAAAAGCCATAGTAGATACATGTTTTGCATTTAACAAGAACAACAACATCCACTAGAATATTATTCTCCCTACAAGATTCGTTGATAAAATTAGATCCTCTGATAAGCCCAGAAAGCCTGCAAGGTTCGACCACTAATTGCCATTTTTGAAACAGTCTGACCTTATCGGTAACACAAGAATGTGCCCATCAATATCAAGAACACGGTGTTAAGTCATGCGTTAAAAGAAGGTCGTCGTAAAAATGGCGTGTCACGAGTGCCTATCTCTAGCCATCCTCTTTTAAAGTGTCAATTCTCATACTCCTTATCAGTAGTTGATTTTTCGGAGTCCAAACATTTAGAAGTATCTCTCCCTATCATTACACAACAAAACTGCACGTCTTTGGAGGTGAATACAGACTCCGATTAAACATCGTTGATATACATTTTGAACCGTACATTTAGTATAACCTGCATCAACAGCAGTGTTTAACCTTGAGCGCTCTAGTGAGCGTGTTAACCTCGAACATCATCGCTCAGCTGGGTCAGGTCAGCGACTTTGTGATTTATACAGTGAGATCAAACTGTATAACTCGGTGCAACCATGCCCACTAATCAATGCAGCGTATCAACAGTGGAAGTCGACTCAAACCGATCATGTTCAAAAATGGCCGCCGACAACCGAATGCTAGGAATCTCGTGGAGGCTTGAAAGAAAACTATGAAACTATATCCTAGACATCGTGGGTCGTTGTGCTTTTACTAGGATGATTTAAAGAACTCTTTCATGAAACATTCGGATGTTTATAAATATCATTATTAGCATATGCGTATTGCATACCAAGCTGTCCGTACATTTTTGTCATTATAAAAAGCTTTGAATTTCACTTTAAACGTGATTTCGGTTGTCTGAACAGGAATATCCCGTTAAGCGTAAAGCTTTATGTAATCTGCATTCGAAACAAACGAGGAGAGCTCTTAATATTTATGACAACAGAGGTTTTCTACAAACTGAGTAGTGTGCTCCGAAGTCGCAAATAACCGATATTGGTGGACCTCTAAGGCTTAGACATATTGTGTAAGTGAGGCCTTGCCAAAAAACAAATTGCACGAATTCGTTGCAGTGTTCGTATGATTTTTAATACCAATAATCGCAAACGTGTATTTTCGTCGATTAGGCGACTTGCGCAATTTTGCTACATCAATCTATCTATTTGTAACATTAGACGAAATCTGCAAATCTTACAAAAAATTGCTTTGAAACTCCCAACTTCTGGCGACAGAGTAGGAAATGATATTCTTACACCGTGCTGTCGACAATGCGACACTGATTTTGCAACACATGCAATATGCGACGCATGCGATTATGCGAAGCATCTGATTATGCGGCATATGCGATTATGCGACGCTGATTATGCCACACATACGATTATGCGGCATTTGCGATTATGCCACATACGCGATTATGCGACGCTGATTATGCCACACATACGATTATGTGGCATATGTGATTATGCGACACATGCGATTATGCGACATTTGCGATTATGCGACACATGCGATTATGCGGCATTTGCGATGATGCCACAGATGCGATTATGTGTCATTTGCAATTATGCGACACATGCGATTATTTCGAGCCTCTCCAGCTAAGATACAGCTCAACCATTTAAGTAATGCACTTGATGGTATCGATGCCTCTATGCATGGCAGCAGCGACGCTGTATGCGTACATACGACCATGGCATTCCTGAACTCCCGCGGTACATCGCTAACGAGGTCGGAGAGGAGAAGTGTAAATAAGATACAGCATAGTGGATCTCCTTGGAGAGTCAACCTGCTTATGATTATACTGATATTACAGTAGAGATTGACTAGTTCCACAAACCTTTTCTTTTTGGGGAATTTTGGCATAGTGCACCTATTACGTCTCCAGATGCTGCGTAACTGTTGTAGAACTTTTTTAATCTTTCGACAGCTCACCTCTAAACCTGGATTCTTCCTCTTCTCTCAGTCTAGATATTACTTTGGAGTTACTTCGAAACGACTTTAAACGCCTAATATTGTCTTACTGGCTTACTGTTTCAAACCGTTCTAACTGTTCGTTAATTATGGCGATGGGAGGGACCAACGGTAAGCGAAAACTATGGCTGCGAACAGCATGCGGTCGGTTGTCGATAACATAATCAGCAGTCTCAAGCATCAGGTGCCTTCCTCTCACCAACGTTTAATCTTGCACATCAGACACAAGTGCGTGGAAGAAGGATCGCCATTGCTAGTATAGGAAATACGATGGAGGATGCACTTAGCGAGCTAATAGGTATCGTATGAACCACCTGCCTATCTGAGCGTTCCATTTCAAGGTTCAAAACCTACCTGTGGTTTTTCTATTTCGATCTCAATCGGGCACACAAAGAGCAGGTGCCACCTTAATGCCAACTGGTTACAAGTAGGGTTTGATGGGACTGCAATTCGCTTCAATCGAGCTTTCAGCCAATATACAGGCCAACTCTAGGAACTCTAGGCACGTTAAGCCTATGCAAAAGTTGGAATTGGAATTCATTGCACACAGCCGATTGCTATTGGCGATGCTATTCGCGAAATCGCTCACCATCTAGACAACCACGTACGAATCGCTAGCTGCATATGAGTCGCACAGAGAACGAATTTGATCTGCATCACACACGTCACACAGAGAATGACTAGTAGCCTGTTTTTGTGATAGACACATAGTGGCATCGAGACCAGGCGAAGCTATCTATTTTCCGCAGTCGCTGCTTCCAGTGAGGTACAACATCTCCCGTTAGCACCTCCCGACTGCGTCGCCTTCGCCATGTTACTTCTTTTATCGCTCTCGTTCCCCTCGCCCGACAACACAGATACTGCCCGTGTTACAGATAATTGCTTTTTTCTGGCTCGCTCGCTGCAATGTTTTTACCTCGGTGCACGCTCAGTCGCGTAACTTGGCGTCGTAGACCTTTTTATTGCCTACATATCACTGCCTGATACTGACGTAATCCTTTTAACCAAATGTGACAAGGTAAATAGTAATTGAACAGAAGGACATGGGATGCAATGATAGATACAGTGTGTCAGATGTAACCGTATAACCAGAAAAGAAGGAGTATGAGCCGATAGAATGTCTGAGAAATTCAGCACTTTCAACGTGGCATATTGTATGAGGTAACTAACGGTAACTAATTAATTATAATTAACAACTTTACTGCTGACGGCCGTTCGAGCGTTACATAGGATGATTTGTTACACTGTTTATGTACTACTACCATGATGACATCTCGTTTCCTGAATATATATATATATATATATATATATAATTTACATACTTACATTCAGAAAACGTGTCGCCTTCATGCCTTCACAATTAATTATATATATATATATATATATATATATATAGGTTAACAGCCTACCGATCCAGTTTTAACTAGAGCGAAGAACGTGTGACCCCGTAGCTATTTACGTACACGATGGTCTACCGGCCCACCGTTCACTGGTGGAATGTTTTGCATAGCCGTGCCTTTTGGCCTTTTACACGCGGCGCTACACACATTACAGTAACGCGTATTTTCCGTGGCCGTTTCGGGTGCAGCCCTCGTCCGATACACTTGTTGTTCTAACGGTGCTGTCGTATTTTTCTCCCGTCACCCTCAGCTGCTCCCTTCTTTCCCCGCGCGCTTTTTTCCTTGTCGGCATCACCGCTCCGTGGTGCCGACCCACGAATATATAAGTATATGCCTACCTATCTCTCTCTATCTAGCTCACGATCTCTATCTCTATATATATCTCTCTAACTAACTCTATGTATTTCTCTATCTATCTATGTATCTATGTATCTATCTATCTATCTATCTATCTGAAATTAGTGATTTCAACGATAAGATTAGGCTGCCTGCTGCCACGGTATCAGTTGCGAAACACGAAACATGATTCCCCCGGCACGAATCCAGAAAGCCGAGAGGAAGGGATAGGGCGACTCGAGTGGAAACCGTTCACTGACGAAGCACTTGTTCTGCGCTCCGCTGTGCTCTCACGCCACTACTGCCTCAGCCGCTTCGTTTCTCTGGCCCGAGTGTGTCGACGACTTGTTGTGGGTTGTTGTCATTACCACCACCATCGCCCAAGTGCATGCACTCTTTCCATGCGCTCCACCTCTGTGTATTCGCCCTCACCAAGTCGACTAACAGGCATACTCCGTGCGTTCCCCGCGTACTGTGCGTTCAAGTGCCGTAGCTGGTGCACCGGTTGGCGACATTTCATAGCCAGGAGAAAAAAAGCCGCCACGAGATTCCGCCCTATACAAACAATATAATCGCTCACTCATCAGCTTACTCGCATCACGCATCATCATCATATCATCATATATCTATATATGTCTTTATCTCTATGTATGTATGTATATATGTAGGTATGTATACCGAATAAGTCTCCTGCCCGCGCCTGGCTAGTCGGTTATCCCGCACAGCCACCGCACTGATGAACGAGCGCTTGATTGAAACCAGCGAACTGTGTTGTTCAAAACGGAGCTCAGCTTTCCGCACGCACACAGGTCACAGTGACCACAACCGAACTCGAACGACCAGTATTATAACGACGATATAGTAGAACTGCCGTCTAGCCGTCAGAGTGAGCCATCTCGGATTGTCGAACTTTCGCCGAGTGCCGTTGTTTTGGCTGTCCTCCATGACGTCAAAGTTACGATCGGCTAGATCAAGGACACCGCTGGTTGGTCTGAGGTACCGTGAGAGAGTTGCGTTTGAGTGGTCGTCCGACCGATTGACCGATCAGTATCCACTCGACACTCGAAGTAGCACCAGCAGCCGCAGCCGCCGCCGCCGCCTATAAATCTGAGCGGAAAGACTGTACAAGCATTGGCGTTTACTTAGGCAACTGTTGTTAATCGTCGTTGATTCGTCGGCTAAAGCTCTCCAAGTTCTAGCGGTGTCCTCTCGAGATCTGAGTGCTTTCTGCTGCTGCTGCTACTGCTGCTGCTGCAGGCTGTCTACTTGTCGAATCGGGATCCTGCAGGTGGTTTTCTAGTGGTCGAGACGCTCGAACCTCGTATCAATGGTAAGTGACCTCAAATGATGGCACGATTGGCTGTAGTACTAGTCGTGGTAAAACCGGAGTTGTGGACAATGGCCAGAAAAATGCTAACTGCAAGGCAAATGATTTGTTACTTAGGAGTGTTATATCTTAGAATACAAGGTTTGAGTGTAGGTTTTAGCTACGCTCAAACGCCTCCATAAGTTGCTAGACAATTATAGAACTGTCTAACACGGGTGTTGTGCGCAAATAGATAATATACCGCATCTAATGTCTATGCATGGGTATGGTTCAGTAGATCTTTAAAAAAAGTGCTTTATTAATTATGAAGCAGTACGTTGGTTTCTAGCGTACGGCAGCAACAAAAACGCTAAAAGTTAATTTTACGAGGAATTTAAAAGAAATGTAAGAAAGCGTGTGGAGATTCTTTTCGTCAAAGGCTCTCTGTTCTCCGCAACGAGACAATGTTTTCTGTGCAATGGCGCCTTTCTAAGTTACAGTCAATTGTCTCGTGCGTTATAGCTCTAGTATCTGTTATGTAGAAAACGTCTATCGTAACGTGTTATGCAAACGTATTTTGTATAATACATATGCAAACGTATTATGTATAATACAATTAAATGCGGTGATACTGGTAGCATAGTAATAACCGTTTAAAATATGTTTTTAATTTGAGATTAAGCTGCTATCTTTGTGTGCATTCACGCATCGATATGTAAAGATATAGTACAAGTTTTATTGTTGTAACTATGCTGGTGCATGTTTCATTGGTAGAGACGACGTCTTCCGGGTGCTTCGTGCTTTAAAGAAAAAGTGGTTATTAAGAAATGCAATTATGGATGGCGCAGGTGATTGTATTTAGACTGTAAAAAACGTTAATAGAAGATGTATTTAACTTTTCATAGCAATCCTTAATAGCCCATCATAAATGCATGTTGTGTCAAACTGAAATTCAATATTATCAACCGTTTGTTTATAATATGCCTCGCTCTATACCAACAAAACGTACATATTCATGCATATATGTATATTATTTTTGTTAATGATAGATAACCGTCTCTTTAAACGCATCAATTTATCAGCAACGTAAAGCATACATGCTCACACTTTAGCGTCGTATAATATTGCATAACGCTAGTAAAGTTTGGCGTGTGGATGAGGCGCTTGCTGAGTGTTCTTTATGACTTCCTTATTGACGTAAACAACCTAACGCAAAACTAGCTTGCGTGACGCAGTGCGGTCTAAAACACAACGGGATACTAAGCTTATAGAAAATTAACCCCTTTTACGCAATATTAAAAAGAAGAAGCGCAATTTTTCACCTCAAGGATTTAGTCAAGTTTATTCTCGTCAATTACTTCTTTTGCAGTATTATAATTATTGCCATACCTGTTATTTCTCGTAGTGCACCAAAATTCACGCATCCATTGTGTTTCAATAAATTGGCGCAACAAAGAATTCAGCAAAAAACATCTTGCTTAGTAAGATTAGATAAATGTATGGATTAAATGGATCATAAGATGTATGGTAACTAGGTTTTTACTTTTTTAACCAGCTTTTACTGCTATCAGTCGACAGTAGAAACGTGTGATTTCCTACAGACAGTACTACTTACTAAATCAGACAGGTTCCACAAAACCGTCAATACA